>VZRH01006347.1:68775-97575 GCA_013397555.1 Urocynchramus pylzowi
ATCCTTCTCAAAATTTATTTTATTTGTCCCTTTTTTTTTTTTTTTTTTTTTTTTTACTTTCCCTACTCTTTTGAACTAGAGAGAAATTGTTTTGCATTTGTTGCAATTGAATACCATGCTTTCAGACAACTGATGATAATTTTGCCATTTGCAACCCATCCTCAAATACTTTCCACTGCATTTGTGAGATATAAATAGTGGTTGCAAGTCTCAGCTGCAGCCTGAAGTGTGACTGTCTCTTACTCCCAGCTTGGATGCGATGTGGGAATTGCTTGCAGCACTGTGGCCTGTGCCACAGACCTCCACATACCCTGAGGCAGCCCTGTATTCCAGAACTGCAGCCTGCACTGAGCTATTTCTCCAGCCACACCACCAGTGAAGAAGAACTGAACTGCAGATGAAATCTAAAGCTTGGCCAAAAGGGATGTTCTTGATTTGGCCATAGGTTGAAATATCATGATTTCAGACTGTGGTTTGGGGGAGCTGCAGGATTTCTGGACAGCACCAATCACATTAGCAGGCACATCCCTGGTGAAAGATGACAGCCTTGAACCTGTCAGTACTAGAGCTACTACACAACATGTCACCTCTATGGATGGCCAAGTAGTTAAGTCCTCACCAAGGCAATGAAATTGCTGTCAGCTCAGCAGACCTTGCCTGACAGTCCTTATTCCTCTATGGAGCAAAGCAGAGCAAAATTAAATAGATGTGACAGAAGTATTTCACTGAAATTCTTTCTCACACAGTATACATGAAGTTGATGGGTAGGATAGAAATCAGGATAAAGAAGAAAAGTTTCACATAATTTTTTTTTTTTATTTACTAATAACAAATTGGTTTACAGAGTGCCAAGAATGCTGTCACTGTGAGGAGGATTTCTAGCTGCAGTCTCTGGGATTAAACATCACCCTATACAACCCCACCACACAGCACAGCACCACCATTTCATAGCATCTGGAATGTAATTCTGTAACTTCTCCTACCAAACTCTTCCTGGTAGCAGAAGTGAAAATGTAGAAGACCAGGAGCTCATCTCAATTCAAAGTGGATAAACACAACTGACAAATCACCTTAAGCGAAAGTAATCCATGAGTGGGTTACTGCAAGTCCCATGTGCAAAATCCTGCTAGACATCAGAATTAAGGAAAAGAGAGGACAAGTATATACTACCTGTTTCTTAAATAACTACAGCAGATGTCCACATGATTCACAGAGATTTTTCAAGAATATAAAATCAAATCCAGCCTCCTTGAGAGTTTAGCTAGCTTATTCTACAATTAATGCAGACTTCAAAGAAATGGCAATCAACTGGGAAATACACTGTCAGCTCTGAGGGATGTCACAACCCACGCAGAGACAGAGTTTTGGATGTGGGGAAAGCTCCTTCCAACCATATATTTATCCTCTGCATCACCTCTCCCTGCGCACATACACTATGGGAAGGAATGAAAACCATGGGAAGGAGGCAGGAGAGGAGGGTCCACTGGAGTGGGAGGCAGGGCAGGATTATGTCACCAGTCTTGTTCTCCAAAAGGTAGATGTGGAGGCCTGAATTAATCATTCATCCTCCCTGTACCTGTCTTTTCATTGACTCATTGTAATTCGACCTCATGTCTTGGCATTTACTGTGACTGGACAAATGCCACCACTAGTTTCCGAATTTTGGTTAGGAGACATGAGAATGGAGTTTAGAACTGTCAGGTCTCCAGTTATGCCCAGGACATGAGTCAGCTTAGAAGATTTAAAGTTAACATTTGAGGGACTGGTGGGAATGAAGGGTTTCAAAAATAAGGAAGCTCTGGGAAGGGGGTTCCCATGGGGGAAGAAGGAACTTCTGAAAATCTCACTCCTTCCTTAGCTCAAGCTTTGGTAGCATGCATTTTGTTTTGTGAAGGATACCCTAAATATCCTAATTTCTTTGTCTTATTAGCTCTTTTACTAAAATTACTAAAGTTATCAGGAAAGTTTTTATCATAGTTTTATTATTAGAATATTCAGGCTAGAAATTTCATGGGGTTTTTTTCTCAGATCAGCTGTCAAACTAATAAAATAGATATAATACCTTTGCAGCATAATTGGCAGAAACTGTGCCAGCCACACACAGGAGTATGGATCTGCCACTGATTAATTTGGTTTTATCAGTAACTGCATTTGAAAATTTGGTCTACAAAATTCATATCAATCATTAGTTGTCTGGAGTAGTTTGAAAGTGTGATGAGCCAGTCCAGTATTACATAGGACATGAGGGTACACAAATTAATATGGACAAACAGAGGAATAGGTTAAAAAAGGAAAATACAACTGTATTTTAATATGCTGTATATAATAAATTTAATAATTTGTGTATGTGAAAATATTCTAAAAATTGTTACTTGGGAAGATTAAAAAGCCTTTCCTAAGAGGCTTGATCTAAAACTCCTTAACCTTGGCTAATATCTGCACTTGTGCAAAACCAGCTGTAAAGTGATGTTTTTTCCCATTTTATCCTTTTTTACACCCAGTCTGTATATGATACATACAGGGTGAAAGGTGAAGTAGAATTGTATATAGAAAGTGTGTAGGTTGATAGTGAAATACTGGGTAAGTACAAACCTAAACACTAACAGCAGAAGAAAAGGTTAATGTTGATCCACCAGAGGGCTGCCTATAAAGCCCATTGAACTTCAAACAACAAAAAATAACTTCATCATCCGCACTAAACAGAAAACCTGATATCGTGGTTCCAGGAACTTAAAGCAGGAATGTCACAAGTATGAAAAAAATATATAGGTGGCATGGTTTGCTGTTTAAAAGTGTAAGTTACTAAAACAAATTTAGTTGCTCAGACTTGTGATATACAAAAATCATATCTGAAGCTGATGAAACAGGATCTGTTCATAAACAATTTAACTATGCATCACTAATATTGACTTGAATGGAGTCAAGCTCCAAATCCTGAATTTTTATTTTTTTTTTCTTTTGTTCAGGAATTTTTTTCCTCAGCAGTTCTTTCAATTTTGGCCGCCTCTTCTTCTCAGAAAACTCATATATTAAATATATTTCAATTTTCACAGTTTTGGACTTTTTGATAATGTATGATGGGAAGATGCAAATGGTTTTAAAACTGTATTACATAAAACGAATGGTAAGCTTAACTAGTTTCTGTAAGCAATTCTTTTTTGTGATTTTAGTGCTATTTCTGGCTATGCAGACTGTTATGCAGACTTTTTTTTTCTCCTTAGTGCAGTTTGATGACAGGAAATAACCCTGTGGGAATTGCAAGTAGAGCAGGGAACAAAGAACAGGACAGAATATAAATATGAAGGTATTTTCATTTCATGAGAATTAATTATGGGGCCCATGAATAAATATTTGAATAGCATTGTCAGTACAATGCAATAAGAGCTCTCTGGTGGCAAAAATTATCATTACATTGCATCTCATTTTTTTACAGACAGTAAGGGGGCTTTGACCTGAACATTTCTTTCTTTACATTTTACTTGAATGTGTAAGCAAACTGTGTTTAAAAAAATATAACTTTTAACTGTTGGTTGGTTTTTTTCTTTTTTGTTTTTACAGTTAAGAATTTTAACTTAATAGATTAATTTAATAGATTTAACTAATAATCTTCTGTATCTGCACTGGTTTCCTAAGAGAGCAGTAATTTCTCATCCAAGGCCTGTTTCACAACATAAGTTCTGAAGTTTTTTATTAATCTTATCAGGTGTTCATAATGGCTGAATCTGCTATTTTGCTATTAAATATCAATTGCAATTTTCATTACCTTTAGTGGAAACATAGAAGCCATGTACTAGACAGTGTAAAACAAGCTGCTTCTTAACAGTATCCATGAAAATGTATGAAAAAGCTCCACTCATTCCTTTCTGACAGAAGCTGAAAACACTCCAGCTTTTGTGTTGATATTTTACAATGCAGGCAGGGTGTCAATACAAATTGCACGCACAGTGAGAAACAAATATCAAAATATCTATAATGCAATTTAATAAAATGCAATGTAAGTACCGGCTCAATGTGTAAGTTGTGAATATATGCATTGCTACACCAGCAAATTAGCAGAGAAACAGTCTGCTTGACAGAAGCATTTTACTTCCTAAATTTTGCATCCCTGATGCAGTAGCTCTCCCAAAGTGATTCTCTACAGAGCTGGTTAGGAAAAAGTGAGACAGAGCTACTTTCGAACACGCTGTAGGAAGATCCTGCTCACATAGTTAATGCATATAAAACTACAAATAATGTCTTCTTTCAAGGCCATCGAGTGAAAAGGGAGATTTCCCCAAATCTTTCATGCTTGTTTTGTCTGTCAGTGGCCCAGGAAAGCCAAGAGCCTTGTGCCCACTAGTCTGTCAGCGTTCCTTTGTGGGGACTCCACACAGAGCCATCTGAGGGGTTGGCAGGCAGCTCAGCTTGGGTGACAGCTGCTTTGTGCTTTATCAGCTACAAGGTACCATAAGTGCCCCTCACTTTGGATATCCAAGGATTTAAACAGAGCCTGGCTGCATGTTGCCACTCTGCTCCACCCTCCATGCCATCCCCCTCAGCATGTGCTTAAGGCTGCAGGCTGTGGATGTGGGGGATCCTTGTGGAATGGGTTTTGAGCTGCCAGCCACCTTCCATCAAGTGAGTAGCAATGGTGTTTCACCCTCTAATTTCTATATCACTACAACCTCAGTTAGACTGCCTGTATAACTTCCCAGTTTTCCCTCATTTAACTCCAGCCACATTTTTCCAAGAGCCTTGGATATAAGTGCATTGTTAACAAAGAAGGTAATATAAGAAGTATGAAAGCAAAGAGACACTTTTAAGGATATTAGTATATAGTAAGACTTAAGGTACAATCAATGCTTTTCCTCTATATTTTGTAAAGTTCTTCAATTTATGTTCCATGCAAGGAATATGATTCATAATCTCACCAGCAAAATTCAGGAGAGCAGGGACCACAGTCTGAGTTTGTCAGTCCACCCCAAGCTCTTCAGGTCACTTGAAACTGGCCAACACCTAGGAACTGAGCCAGACCAAGAGAAGAGGGAGGATTTTCTGCATTAGATCTGTGCATTTAGCAGGCAATGTCTCATAGGACAGCTCTTCAAGAGCAGAACAACTTTATTTATATGCATATATATATAAATAAAAATTACAAAGGCTTCTTCTGACCATCTTTCCTCTCACCCCTTTTTGCACTTTTTTGTGCTAATAGGTGGCAAATCTGTTTAAAAAGTACTAGGGAAAAAAAGAAGTACTAGGAAAAAAAAGAGTAGAAATGACATTGAAATGTCTGAATTGTACTGAAGTCCCATCAGTGTAATAAACCAGCTGAAACTTACTGAGACATGAGCTGTAAAAATGCAAACAGGTTGAACAGCTCTGCACACCAATGGCAGCACATTTGTGTCAAGAACAAAAAGCTTATATATGCTTAAATATGCAAAATTACTTTCTTGCAAAGTGCTTGATGTGGAAAACCTGTCATGCACACTCCTGAGGAGATGCAAAACCTCAACAGATGTAGGCTCTGAGTGCCTACTTGTAATTAAGAATTTCCTTCTAAAAGGAAGTTAGGAAAAAGTTTTTATGTCCTAGAAGCCACAGCAGTGTTAGTATGTACAGTTAAAAGCTTTGTTAACATTTATACAATACTGTCAGTGAACTTGCTACACCCAGATTTACTTTTTCTCCCTTAACCAAGAAAATCCAAAAATAATCAGACAGACCAATAGTTCTCCTATAAATGTAACTGCAGAAGAGTTCAGATTTTGTCAAATGCAAACCAACTCTATCCAGTCTTGTTGCAACTCTTTAGCTCATCCATTCACACATCTCCCAAGATTTCTCAACCTTTTATTATCTAAAAGTAAACTAAATACAAGTGTGATAAGTAGCAACAAATACACTGCTGTCAGTGAAACATCTGCCTTGGCTGTGGGTTCATGCAAAGAATATATCAATGAGACTGGCTGCTGTTACATAAAAGGCAAGGGCACATGCTCCACACAGAGATTTCTAAAAGGAAAAAGACAAACTTAAAAATTCAAGTTTCTCTCATAGTCTAAAATTCTTTCCATCTACTTCGTTTCTGCCCCTGCTTACATATTTCATCTGCATCTTGGTGGTCTCCCTAATAATGCCCTCCATTTGCCATTATCATTGTTACCATAAGCTGTGTGGATACAAACATGAAAAAATGGAGACAATCAAATGTGTTAGAAATCCAGACCAAAAAATGAAACAAACACACAAATAAACAGAAACAGCTCTTGTCTTAGTGAGATTTATAGTCAATGCAGGAGATTAAAAATTCAAACCAAATCTTACTTTTTTCACTGCTTATTTTTTATTAGGCATGAAAATCACTTTGACAATCTAACTACTCTCCTCAATTTTAGAATAAATGAAATTGTAATTCATATATTGAAATCCATTATTTTCCATGTATCAATAGTTAAAATACTTTTGTGTCACTGCTTGTGAAGTTCAAGTTCATAAGCTGTGGAAAAACTCTGATAAAAATGTCTGGTTTAGGACACAGAATGTCCTTGGTCAGCATCTTCGACTCCTTCTGAAGGGAGGAGAATTAAGTGAGACAGTTCATGTGGATGTTTTTCCTTTTGGTCACCCATAAATAGCATAACAGAAATTGGTTTAAGGAAAAGCTGTAAGATTTCTCTTTGTCAGCAATTTGAGAAAAGAAAAGGAAGAATGTCCATGGCACCTAATACGCTACTGAGGGAAAGCAAGCTCAAAATTTGATCTCATGCAAACTTACATTTTATGATAGTCAGTCAGCCTTTCCTGTGGTGGCTCTTGAGGAACCCCAGTACTCCCCAAGAACCTCCACCACAGATCTTTGAGCATTCACAGCTCCCTGCCTCTCCAGCACATGCATAGTCAGTCCTGAGAAAGCATACTTTAATGCAGAATAGAGGGTGAAAAACAACATTATTACAGAAGGTCAAAACAAAGAATTGCAGCAACAGCAAGCTTCCAGTAATGGGTGTGAATGGCTGCATCTTGGATTGAAACATGCAGAGTGTTTTTCAATCAGCAGCATCCTTTGCAGCAAATTCCATTCATTACTTAGGAAGCAGATTAAAATGAAGATAAAGACCTGCCTGTTGATAACATAATTTAAACCCGGGAATATAAGGCAATTTTTGTTTTCAAAGTATTTTAAAGTGCATTTATGACTCCCCACTGACATTTCACAGAAACTTAACATGACATTTAATTATGGTTGATTTGTTTTTCTGTGTACAATCAACAGCATAGTTCTTAGAATGTGTTTTCCTCATAAAATACAGTTCACTCTTGGAATATTAATATCCAAGAAGGGAACTTTTCACCAAACATAAGGACCCAGAACATTACTCATTAATCTAATATTTGTTCTGATAGAGAAATTATGCAAAGCAACTAAAAGTGCTGAGTTGCACTCATAAAGAAGAAAAATAATTACAAAAATTTTTAACAAAGAACTTTTGAGTTCTCCTAGCTGAAACATATAAACACCAATTTATAATGAGCTAAAGTTAGATGAGGAAAACAACAGGCTCTCATTAGCAATGTGCCAAAGATTTGACATCACTCATGAGAAGAAAAAAAAAGGAATAATTTACAATTATAGTACTTTTAAAAGATAAAACCCCATTTTTTCACTTATCAGTGAGAAAAAGCTAGTTTAAAAAAAAGAGTTCCTTTTAATTGCAACTTAGTGCTACTTTTTGGAGGGGTCCTGTGGTATTCACCAAGTTTTTGGGTTTTTCTAAAAAAAACCTAGAATACTTACAAACCTGCATGAGTCTAGCATCTGTAGCTTTCAGGTAAATTATCTATCATGAGATAAACATCACAAGAACTGGCAACAAAACTACTAAAACATACTGAATTTTATTAGGTACTGAATGTCACAATGAATGTGATTACATTTTTCCTATGTATATTTGTTACAGTTTCAGAAAGAAAATAAATTTGATAATGTCTCTTTTATATGAAAAACTGTAAGACTAATACAGAATCATTACAGTTTAAATATTTACACAGGGAAAAAAGTACACATCCACAGCTGCTTTCTTGAACTTACACATGCAAATATGTAGTTCTTTGAAGTGGCAGTTCTTTGTCCTGAAATCATATTACCTATTTCCCCAAAGTGAAAGTACAAATGATACTGTGAGGCAAGATTCACTTGTCTCTGCTTTTCTAGCTGTAAAATAAACATTATTAGGTATTCCATGTATTATAATTCAAAAATCTTGAAAAGATGCTGTATGAATTAAGTTCTTAAATTTAAGTGTATTTTTAGTGCATTTATTATAATCCAAATGATTATGTAGTTGAAAGTTTGTAATACACATTCAAATACACTGAACTTATTGAAATTTCCTTTACAAGTAATTTATTATATATATTTATTTCCAAGATGAAGTAATTTCTTAAAGATATTGAATTCAAACAACTCTTTAGCTGATTTTACACTTCTGGTCTTTATTGGTTGAGAAGTCTCTCATTTTTTCTCCTACTGTGTTTGTTACATTGAATATTCTCTCAAAAGCAATAACAAAAAAAAACCAAAAAAACAACCAATTAGCATTGTAGTCTCTGTGATAATTGCACTACAATAAGGATATTGTAGTGCAAGTACACACTGACTATAGGAATCTGTCAGTTCAAAACATACTCATATTTCAAAATAAAGGCACATATTTCTGCACATAAAAAGTTGTCTAAAACTGAGTTCCCAATCAGAAACTCTTCAGAAAGTCTTCATAGTCACTTTTTGAGACATTGCTGGTGTAAAAAGGATTTATAGTTTCTAATGGTCTCCAAGAGACCTATTATGACAGCCATATATCTGAAGAATGATGATAGATTGTGATTTTTTTCCCTCTTGGTTTGGTATTCCTGTTTTCTAAAAGCAATACTAACTTTACTCTAGATAGGTACCTGGATATGTGTATCACCAGAGCAGACTGCTGTTTTTTCTTTAGGACCTTCTTCCTGGCACAACATTTTGCTGAATTTCTCTCCTGACAATAGTACTGATGCCTAAAGGGGTGTTTGGTACCAACATACAGAATGAAAGATTCCAATAAAATCCTGGATGCCTTAGGATGCCATGACTCACAAGGAGCAGCCTCTTAAGAGTCCACAGCTGTTTACATCAACCACAAAGTCTGCTGACATCACAGAAAAGAGCGATGACGTACATCACAAACTCAGATTAAAATAGAAAAGGCAGATGGACAGTGAGAGAAAGTGAAATGCAGTCAACAGCAGGTGGATAGCAAGAGCATTGTACACAGTAGCTACCAAGCTCTTATTTAACACTTTTCCTCACATGCTATGTTCATATAGCAATGGTTGATTTAACAGGGCATAGCTAATCTCCTCAGACTGCTTGATGACTGCTTTACAGTTTTACAGACCAGAAGGAACACTCTCAATGCTCTTCCTCATGTCATGCTGTTCAAGGGTTGCTACCTGTGTGCAGAAGTACACACACCTGCTTCTACAGAAACAGCCACACAACTGCCATCTATATTGCAGCACTCTCAGTTCTTTGAATTTCATTAATATCTCTCTTTATACACTACTTCTCAGAAAAACATATAACATTATTAATCCCCACTAGTGTAAAACCACTCTTGTCCTGCCTGCATAGGTTAGAAACCGGTATTAACCCTCTGTAAGTTTCTGATCATGACTCAGAAACCACAATTTACTATATTTGCAATATATGATACTGTTGCAATGTCTTTGTGATTAATATATGCCCTAGTGGTACCCTTTCTTTGTTGTGTCCTCCTTAAATTTCTACATGAAGAAACTGTTGGTTCATGCTGATGCACTCAGAAAAGGAACTAAAATAAAACCGTCTCAACAAATTTAATTTTACCAATTAGAACAGTAGCAAAAAATTCTGTCAGTTACAATATACAGGCCTTCACGTATAGAATCATCTAGGGCTGACAGCAAATAGGTATCCAATGAATCAGCTGATTCTTCTTCATGACTCTTTTGGTGTCTAAAATAATATTTAAGTAGAATACAAAAAGTAAATTTAAAAAAAAAAAAAAAAACAACAACATTGCACTGGCTACAGGTCCTGGTGGCCACTATGTATTAGAGGTACCTATACTGACCTGGCATCACCCTTCTTGGCTTGAGGTCTTCCTCATGTTCCATCCCCCATGCAGTTTCTCTGTGTTTTGTGGTTCCACCATTTGAAAGCAAAGGCTCCCAGAATTTGAAGACAGAATTTGAAGACACATTAGCAACTGTTGGCTGATTGTGTCTCCACACAGAAGGATTTCTAGTGCATACTGAAAATCACATTGAACAATGAGTTACCTCAAAAATGCACTAAAAAACTGTCCAGGAAGGTAGGCAAAAATCCTCAGGAGTAGTGCAAATAATGAAAGGTGGTGATAGCTTCAGCCATTCACTTCACTGCACCATCTGTGACAGTCCTTAGCGTTCCTAAGTAACAACAACTTTATTAAAGATTTTGTGACCAAGAAGATAAACTTGGTTCAAGTTACCACTATTTAATTCCCATTTGACATTTTTAAAATCAAATAATAAATTTAAAAATATTAGTAATCAATATGTTTGATTTCAAAAGCGAAACAAGAGGAAGAGGGGTTACTTAGCAAAACTAAAAGAAATATAGTGCACAGGAACATGCAGAGATTGCCTACAAATTCTGAAATCAAAGCTTAAAATCATTGTAAGAATTGCATTCCATCTGAGAAGTAGGTTAACAAGGTACTGAGGATGCACCTGAATGAAAAGTTAATACAGATGTTGTTGGAAAAATTAACAAATATTACTCCAGATTTCAACAAAAATAAAGTTTTTTATGATAGCCCCTTGGAAAAGCTGTTTTCATACATATCCATGATGTACATCCTATGTATTTAGCTTCACCAGTTTTTTTATTAAATTACAGTCATTTTATAAACACTGATATACAATATGCCACTATGAAAATTATTATATTCTCAGTGGTCCTTACGCATCTCATCCATTTGAGAAACTACATATTTACTGTGGCTTCCCATATAAAATATAGAATTTCAGAGATTCATTGTTGGAGGAGATAGATAATTGTTACCTAGATGCTGAGTGAAGTGGCTGTCACTTCAGGATTCCATTTCCCACACAATAATAACCAGTAAAATGCAATTAGGATAAAAAGTATTTTAGATCTAAAAGGTCTATAATTTTCCTTAGGTATTATTTTAGTAATGAGTTTGTGGTTTAGTATTGTAAAGGTTAGAATTTTCTATTGTGTCTTAAAATATTTTTTTCTATAAAAATATATTTTGCATGCAATCATCCCATAAGTCAGATGTGACATTCTCATGGGATACTTTTCACTAAAAAATCCATCTTCAATCATTAATATTCAGAAGAGTGTTATTATTAAAGGTACAACGAGCCTGTGAACACAGTCTCCTTTTACAATATCGTAAAATTAGTACTATATTTAAATATAAATTAAAAATATCCACTGTTAGTCTAAATTTAAGCTTTTTATTTAGTCTTGCTTTTTTATTTCTACTTGTATTCATCAAAACTTTTTCTTTTTTTTCCATTTTTTTAGAGAGCTTGTTGATTATATTAAAGAAACAAATGGGATCTATATTCAAATCTTTAATCTCCTCTTGTTATTATTTTAGAAATATAAACTCGAATATATTTGACTATTTTCCAAGACAAATGGCACATAATTTGTAGTTTCTGGAGAGAAGAAGTATTGGTAACTGCATTTTGTGGGGGATTTATCAGAATTTATAGTGCAAGTGTCTCCAGGCAGCATGGGGCACAGCTGCTAGCTCATAGGGATCATAAGATTAGGTGAGATGATTGCACTCTTTTTTGCTTTCCCAGTCTGAGATGAGGTTCCTGTAGTTAGAATTAAAGCACATTGGAAATGCTGTCCAGATGAAGTCATCTCATAGGCTTCCCAAGTAGATGGCAGCATTATTAAGAATTTCTGCAATGCTGCAGCCCCCTTCTCTGCAACTTACTGGTCTCCTTGCATTTTCTGCATACAACTAACATTAAAGAATTTCTTGGAAAGCAGCTCTTCAACCTTTATACCTCATTGCTAGAGGCCTTTCATTATATTTTGAGCTTTTAGAGTTCTTTCATGCATCTTGGACCTTTATTTGCATTGTAACTGCATCCAAAAAAGCCTAAGCTTTTCTTCATGTACCCAGGTAGTTACTCAGGTACACAGATGCTCATAAGCTATTAATAGTTATTCAGAATCTATGAACTACTTAACATATGAGCTTCTGAGGCTCTTGAGTCCTTCACAAAAACATTTTGAATTGTGAGCACTCCACCTAAGAATAGGCCCACAATATTCTCGGGTTATCTTATTTTTGAAAAGCATCTAAGTATCCAATGAAGATTTAGCAAAAAGAAAAAAAAAATAGACAATCACAGAAAGCCATGAAATTCAAAGCAAAGATGAAATTATATTGAAATTAAAATTTTGGACTGGAAAATACAAACTTACTTCTAAGTTTACTATGATCTGTAAATACGTCTCTGCAAGAAAATTCTCCAATGTCATCCCACTTTAATGCCTTGCAGTTTGTGTGTATGGGTGACTCTGTGCATGTGTGTGCCTGTTGGGAACTCAAAAAATGAAATTGCTTACTCTTTAAGTCTAAGACACAATTAGGTAAACCTTTGCCCTAATGTGAATGTTTAAATCATCATTTAAGGCACTAGTCTAAGAGAAGGGTTTTCTTTTAAATTTTACTTTACAGGGGTTTTTTTTAAAATTCTTAGTCATCCCTTTATAAAATGCCACCGGAATGAGATTTTCAAGTATTTTATCATGCCACATGTGTTTTAAGCATTCTCCTTTCCTTCACCCAAATCATGTCTGCATGACTGCTGTATTCTAGATAGTTATGAGTAATGTTCAATTACTCAGGATACTGAGCTAAACCATAGGAATAGCTGTCCAGATTAAAAAAAAAAAACAGATGTAAATGTAGGTGCAGCTTGTTTATATTTACATAAATGTGATCTGTGGTGTTAGCACCCATAAAATTAACGATTTACTTAGTAAAGCATACACAAATCCTAGTTGGAGCAAGACACCATCTTTATAATCACTAAGGGTAACTATTTCACTGTTTAACTGTTTAACTGTTTAACAAACAAAACAGAAAACACAGACCTGCTTTAGGTACCTCAGCTTCTAAAAGAAGGCATTTCCTTACACATTCTGGGAAAAAGGAATACATTTTTAATACAAAATTATTGAAATGATAAATCATGAATATCACAAATCAAGAAGTTATAAAATTATCTCTTTGATATTTTCCCCCTCTCTCTAGGCTGAAATTGATTTTTAAATCCAAACCAAACTTAAAAATTCTCAAGAAAAATTTATACACACAAGTCTACATACCTGCCAACACTCACGCAGAGATTTAGAAAGAAATTACCATCAAGAAAGAAATATAACCCCCTTCACAGAAAGTATCTCTAACTATTTATTGGTGGTGTTTTGGTAAAACTGTAGTCAAAATAAGCCAGCATCAAATTGCCCACCTCAGATTTAACAATCAAGAGGATAAATTGTTCCAGCATGAGCTTGTCTGTCTTGTCCAGTAACACAGCTATCTACAGTGCCTCACAAATTATGTAGATCACTGAACATTAACATCGCAAAAAATTAACACCCAAGAAAAAATACTCCCTGTCTGAGGAAGACTAAAGACAAGGCAGTAAGAGCTTCTGAGCACACCCATGTTTGCTTTTCAGTTCTTTAAAAACAAACAGAAAAGCCTAAAACTTCATTCAACAAATATAGTCACCAAGGTAGCACTAAAACCATAACCATAAAACAACCTTACATGAGTTTCTGAATATAAGGCTGATAAGTAACAAGCCTAATTTAGGCTTTAGCCTGACTGATAAAATACACCTGAGATAGATTAATTGTTGGGAGCTACACTGCTCATCTGACTGTGTTTTTAAACAGTTCTATCAATGGAAAACCCACCCTCCACTCCAGCAGCCCAGTTAGGATTATTTTTTTTTTTACTGTTTTTTTTTGGGTTTCTTCATTACAAAATAATCTGTTGAACCTAAGAGTTTCTTTGACTTTTTAAACAGGAAAGTAATAATTTAAGGTAGACTTTTCCCCCTTGTTTGTCTTTAAGATGTCCACATGAATGAGGATATCAACATGCAATGTGCAAAATTGCATTAAATATTATACAAATATTTCTATTAGGTAAGACTATTTTTATTTCTTGGGTAAATCAATTTCCCTTCTTGTCATGTTTTCTAATATATTCTTTCAATTAGGTTATTTTCTCTCTTGTATATATTTCCATACAGAACTTCTACATGATTTAAAGCAAAATGCACTTCCTGAAAACATTAACTTCTATGATCCATTTAATTTTTCACCACTGATGCTCGAAGCTCAATCAATGAAGTACCTGTCAGAATAAACTGATATTACAACAAGGAACTAGGACGCCTCTGTTCCAATTTCATCTAGTGGCCACATCACCCTGAGCAAGCAGATTAAACTCATTTCCTCATTTCCAGATTTCTCACTGCCAGCATGTACAAAATTGTGACAAGACATAAAAAATTTCAGGATCTATAGATTAAACATGCTAAGAAAAATGCAAGGCATTGTTGTCATGTAATGGACTGTCTTCCAACTGCTGTCAATTCCAAATAAAATCATGGGAGCTGAATTCTCTGCAAAGTCATTTTCCTGGACCATTAATTCTGAATTGCCATTTACAGAATAATTGCACTTTTGTTCCCCTGGGGATCTTGCTGCTATACTTTAACCTATGCTATCCTTCTTAACCCTCACATCAAAATATATACAACTGAAATGGAAGTCATGAGCTGCAGGTCATTAATGCAGAGCTGAGCCTAAGGGTATCTTTAATAGTTCTGTCGAGGACATCCTTACAATGACTGCATTTTTAGGGGAGTGGAAAGATTTTGTCCAAAAGGACACAGCTGGATCTATTCTGGGAAAGGTTAGCTGGGACAGCTGAATGTCCCTGAGGAGATAATAAATTGCACTGGCCAATTTGATAGAGCTGATTCTGAACTGGAGGAAATCCAAACAGCAAAAGCCTTTCGAATCGTAAATACTTCCCCCATTAATTGCTGAAAATACAGGTAGGCTTGAGGGAATTTCATTTTGACTACACTTGAAAATGACTCTCATGACTTTGTTGAGGCTCAAGTTGAGAAGAATTTCTCTTTCTTTCCTTTAGGAAACTCCAAGGGAGGAGCAAGGCTAACAAAGTTAATGACTTGATGTCAGAAGTCAGCAGTGGAAGATCTGAGGCAGGAAGGAAGCACAGCAGCTTCCTCCCACTACTGTGCAGGATAACTAGGAAGGTGCTGCATTAGCAAGAGCATCATTCCGACCACACTTTTGTCAGGCTCTGAATAGAAGGTCACCATCTCCCTCATTTTTCCCTTCCAATCAATATTTAGTCTGCTCAGCAGCTGCTCGAGCTGACTGCCTCTGAACTTCATTGCTGCAAGTTACTGAGAAACTGGCTTATTATGACAACACAGATCTCCCAGCAGATCTGACCTGCAGCGGCTGCCCTGTCTCTTTCAATCTACTCCAAAACACAGAGATGACTCCAGTGCACAGCATTTACTGTACAAACCACAGCAGAGAAAGGCTTGATCAATAGGAAAAGTAACAGGCTATGAGGGGATTTGGGGCCAAATATGTTACATAATAATTGGATCTTATAAGGATAAGGTAAGTAATTGAAAAAGGCTCCTATGAGAACTCATTGGTTAAAAACAAAATGTTTTACTTCGTCATCTTTTACCAAACAAAGTTCCAGCACAAATGTATTTTTTCAAGGTTGTTTCATTTTTCAGAAGACCTTGGGCAAGACACAAGGTATCTGTAATGCCACAAACCAGAGAGAAGTTTTTTTGAGATATGTTAGATAAACTCTCAGTAACAGAGTGATTTTAGTAAAAATTATTGTACAGACTCAGGAATTTACAGGTGCAAATGACTGATAACAGTATACACAACTTTTAGAGCCTTGGTTATTAGCTGAATGGTGAGAAGGTCCTAAACCCACCACTGCAGAAGTTTCAGGAGGTACTACATACTGAGTGAGCAAGGCAAAAAAATCACTTTCCATGCCGTTTTTAGGTAGCCCACAAAAAGTTATCCTGACCAGGCTACTAGTTTTGCAATGCATCTATTAATAATTTTACCCATTAAAATACTTGCATTCATTTAATCTTACTTGATTTTTACAAGAAAGTGAGACTTTTCAGTCACAGATTTCAGATTGTCAGTTTAGAAACTAGATTGTTGTTATAATGTAGCACAGAAGACCTCCAGTCACTGCTCAGTATGGCTGCATGCATTCAGTGCAGTTATTCCCTGATAATGAAATTGTTTCAGCCATTAGACACTGTAGAAAAGCAATCTGATACCTTTATAGTATCCCCATCTCTTTTACTTGAGTGTAAAACTATGGGATCTAGCTAATGCACAAAACATAACCAGCGTTAAAGAAAAGATAATGAAAAACTTTTATTTTCTTATGATAATCTACTTGGTGTTGTTTTGGTTTTTCAGAGACCAATTTACAAATCTGCTTGTAAATTTTCAATGGGATAAACATGCTTTTAGATAGCAGATCTAAACACTGACGCAAGATAGAACAACTGGTTCAGGAAGACAAAAGAAGAATTGAGGCTAAATCTTTGAACAGAGCATACCATTTTAATGATAAAAATGGTAACAAACACAAAGCAGTGGTCTAAAATCCTAAAAGAAACCCCCCAAAAAACACCACCAACAAAAAACCCCTCTATGATTTAATTTGGATTTCATTTGTTTATGGTAGAAATTTCAAAATATTCCTAAAGAACATTTCTAGAATATCTCCTTTATTTAGGAAATAGTGGTACTCCTACTGGAACTAAACCTTTCAAGTTTTGCTTGCTATTTGTGGAGAAGTTTGGATTCACCAAGAACTGTGTTGTGACTACCTCTGCATAGATACCTCAGGGGGAGGGAAGTGATATATTAGTTAAGGCACAATTTTTGAGCTACGCTCTATTCCAAGTTCTGCCCCAACTTCATCTGTGACCTTGAACAAAGCACCTAATTCCTCTGTATTTCAGTTCCATTTCTAAAATGAGGACAAGGAAACTGTGCTATCTCAAGAGTCCTGTGAAAAGAAATTAATTAGCAGTTGTGAAGCACCCATATGCTGTGGCCATGGCAATCTTCAGTCTGACAAAAATGGGGCAATGTAGTAATGGTTTTTCTGTGATCTGTACATGTAGAGAAGAGTCAGCATTACAAGCTTTATTCTTGAGCACTTGGTGCTGATGAAATCAATCACAGTCTGTTTCCATCCCCTGTTTGCCTCTGAAGGAGCACAGCTATATGAAATAATGGATTAGAAACCACCACACTTACTACATAAGCATATGTTTTTTATTTGTCTGCCAATCCAAAAAAAAAAAAAAAAGAAGACAAAAAAAATAAACAAACCACTTAGAATTCTTATTCCTCTACTACAACAAGATTCTCCAAAATTGTTTCTTAGAAAATGTATTTTCTGAAACACTAAACCCAGGCAAACTAACAAGCAAAGAAAAAGAAAAGAGAGAAGAAAGAAAATGGAGCATCAGATTCAGAAAATACCTAGCAGAGGAGATTCCCTTTTAAAAACTATTTTAGTAGCTAGCATATTCTGCAATATGCACACTAATCTCTCCTATGGGAGGCAGTTTTAAATCTCATGGCTATCTCACACCTCCCATAGCTCAGTTTTCTCACCTCTTCCCATTATTTCCATTTCATGCCTTCCTACAAATTCATCACAGATTCATAAATAGTTTGGGGATGACTTAAACTGGGGGTGGGATTGGCATATTTAGTATTCATGCAAAAGTTTTAGTGATTTTGATGAAAAAGACATTTTTTTTTAAATATATCAATAACTCTTAAGTGATACAGCACACGCATGTAGAGCTATTATTGATCTATTTATATATTGCTTATTTGTCTGACCTGCAAGTTAAGTACTCAGCTTAATACTTTGGTCTGTTTTGAACTTTTAAATAAGCAGTTCTCTTTATTATGAGTATTTTCACCTCAAGAATACTCAGAATGTCTGGAGAGGTTCCACTATTCTAAATAATTCCTGTGAGGTGTGTACTATGAATATCAATTTCCCAAATAAAACATGGGTCTGTTAATATCTGAAAGAGCAACTGAAAACACATCAAATGAAGAAATTAACCCTTAAAGTAGCAATTTTAGTACTGCCCTCTGGAAATGTGTGCTAGATCCCTGTAAACATAACTGTTCACTCAAATTTAGTTTTAAGGATCTGCTTTTAGGAATTTTTTGAATAATTTGAAAAAATAATGTTATATAATTTCAAAGCAGTTTTGCTGATTATTTTTCCCCTGCCAATACTAGCTTTCAAATGCTGTTGCCAAAAAAGCCTTGGTTTCACAGAGACGATTTTATGGTTCAAGATCTCCCTGATGTTTAAAAAAAAAAGAATTCTTAAAGACTGTTTAATGCACACATCTGTAAAGGCTCAAAAAAAAAAAAAAGGTTCACTACTATTGTATGTAAATATCCATAAACATTCAAAAAATGCTCCTAATTCAGAAGGTAGTTTACATGCCTCCATAACTTCTGGGATTCCCACAGAACAAGAGCTTTTTCCCACAATGTGGGTGTTCAGCAGCTGACACAACACCTGACTAATCCCACAGAGAAAGCTGCAGCAAAGATGATTGATAAGACAGAATGTAATGATGGAAGTACAGAAGTTATAGACATTGTAGACTGAAGAATGCTCAAGTGTGGCTGAAGTTATTCTTCCCTGACACTTAATTAACACTCACCTGTCATATTTTCCTTGAAAAAGAAAGATTATTACTCTCTAAATTTTACTGCAGTAATTTCAGATACTGACAGCCTGATAGTAGATAGCCTCACTATGAAAGCAAGTATTTATAAGTGAGTTTTTGAAGGCAGCACAGACAGGTTGACACTCTAGATTAAACATATTTTAACATACATGCATGACCAGATTTGTGAAGTAAAACATGCAAACTGCATTTTATGTAGAAATTGCCTTAAGTTTTCCTTTGGGATGCTGGAATAACCAGTAATCTTAATACTGGTGTTATTCTTGTTTAGCACATATTGGCAGGGCTTTCAGCAGCTGCTGGGTAACAGACAAAGTTGCAATTGTGCCAACTCATGAAGTGCCATTATAAAATCAAGCTCCTTTTTTTTTTTTCCCAAGACATGTATCACTATAGATACAAAAACAAGTCTTGAAATGGCAATTTCAAGCATATAACTTCTTTTATTTAACTGAATGTCAGTTCATTTCTGAACTTGTTGTGAGTATATACAGGACAACTAGACTTTTTAGGTATGCAATTTCTCTTATTAGAGAAAAAACATTTTCATTGTGGAAATGTATTTTTTTATTTTCAAACTGAATAAGTTTGCATGGAAAAATATTTTTAATTCATGCAAGCAAAAAAAAAAACAATACAAAAAGGTATCTTGAAACTAAGCAAATAAGGATTTTTAATTTTATCTTTGATAGCTTAACTTTTAAATTGCAATGGGAGAGGGAGAGGGAGAAACATTGCTTTATTGCTTGAGGACCTGACAGATTAAGTACTGACTGTGGATTCTTGGGGAAAATAAATGGTTTAGGCTTTTCTCTTACTTCTCCCTAATTCTGTAGTAACACAAGAAAAACAATTTGTGACACGGCAAGGGCATACCTGCAAACAACCCTTTTCATCAGAACAGATTAGAATGTTTCTGTTTCAGTGGGATCCCAAAAACGTTGAATTCCCAACCACTTGGTTGCTGAAGGATTCATTCTGAGCTTTGAAAGGTCAGATCCTTTCTATATATATTAGAACAATCAAATTATTGTGCTGCTCTGATATGTGAGATTTAGATATCCATTAACACTGTAGAAACACTCAGGAATTGTTGTCTTTCCCAAATCATGGAGCCAGATGTGGAGTGTGAGGTCTAGTTCTGCTCCGTAAATTACTCCCCATGCAAAGGTTTCCAGAAGCAAAACTTTTCCTCAGCCAAAGAAACTAACCAGAATTAATAAGACATCCACATAAAACACCATATAATTGCCTTCACATACCACAAGCCCATCCACAGGTCAGCAGGCACCACAGACAGCAGGTTACCTGGATCTGCTGCTTCTGCAGCCTTCCATCTCCCTGTGAGTCAGAGGAAGGAGGAAGCCTTGGCATTTCTCTGGGCAACATGTGAATTTCTTGCCTTGTCATTTTGTGGTTGTAAGGTCTGATGCTACACAGAACTCCATATGAGTGCAGGACCTTCTGGAAAAGAGGACTTTGCAAGACAGAACTGATTTGTTCTAAGTGTTTGTTAGTTGATTAGTAGGCTTTTTAGTTTTTAAGTAGAGCTTGTTTATGGACTAGAAACCACCTAAATGTCCTAGGAATTGAATTGTATATTTTTACTCAGTGTCCCATTACATTTTTACAGTGGCTGCAATAATTCAGACCTATGTATAAAAGAGCAACAACAATAGCATTTAAAATTATACATTTCACCCTAACACACCTACCAAGGTCAATAAAAATATTTGGTTTTCATACTTAATTTATTGTACAAGGTGATACAAATGGAAAGGTTGAATTCTTCCCTAAACCACAGAAATTTAGAAAGGAAAGTCTTGGGATTATGCTGACACTGGACTTATATCTAGTTGTGATTTCAGTGAAAACTACTAGCAGGCACTATTTAGATGAAGAGGTGTTGGAGGACTGTGAGAGATCTCTAGGAAATCCATGGAGAGTAAAAAGGGTTTTGTATCTTCTGCAACAGGAAAGTAGGCAGTGACAGATGGTGCAGAATGAAAAGTTCACAGCAAAAGCTCCTCTGTTAAATTATAGATACTTATGTGGAACAGCATATACATACCTCTATCCTTAAATCTGAAACCAAAAAGGATAGTGTACCCATCTACTCTGGCTGCTATATATGATTGTGCTGTTGAAGACAGACAAGATGCCTCAAATGACATAAGAAAACACCATCCTGACTCTCCAAAAAAATTTAATCTTGATTTTAAGGTAAAAAAAGTTTGTAAACATTGTTTGAAATATCCATATACTTCCAATTATTCTTTGCTTGTATGTTTGTTTAAAACAAGCCCAGAAAAATATTGTCATGTAACTTAAGCTCAGACAACTTCTGTAACTTCAATAAATATATATATATCTGAAAAACTTTATTGTAATTCTATTATTTTTGATATTTATTTCTATTTCAACTTCCACAATTTCATTTTCTTACTAAAAATTATTGTGTGGTTATAATACATGATAGTCTTCAAAATTATGATATAATGATACCCTATATCTAAACCAAATTTAATTACACTGCCCAAATAGTGATCAGGATATTTAGCAAAGATAAATAGCTTTAAATAGGCTGTGAGGCAGAGTTGAAGGCCTACTTATTTAGAAATATTTGGAAACTATGTTTAAACAGACAAATACCTCACCCCAGCCTCATGTAAGATCAATACAATTCAAATCAATGTTCTCACTATTCCGGAGGTTGATCTTGAAAGAGCTGTCTGTAAACAAGATTGAAGCTGAATACTTTCCTCTAAAATCATGAAAGAGGAGGCTTTTTATAAGCTTTGTTCCCTGTTTTATTCTGTTTCTTTGTTAAGACATTCCTTTTTTACACCTAAGGTCAGGTAGCAATTGCTCCTAGTTTTTAGCAGGCCACCCCAAAGGCGTTGGATGCTAGTACAGCTACACTACCAGGTTTGAAGCTACCAGTCATTCACAACGGGGCTCATGACTGGAATATTGATGGGCTATGGCTGGAATACTGGAATCTAGGCTGCACATACTCCTCCTGCAATGTCACTGTGGAGCATTTGGAAAGGATCCACCACCAGTGGGCCATTCTCAAACAAACAAATTTTTAGGCAACAAACACCATCAAGCTGCCACACAGCAGGCAGACACATGTGCTTGTTTTCTTTGTCCTTCTGAGAATGACAGCCTCTAAATGCATTGGGGGGTTTCTCATTATCTGCAACTATACATCTGAATCTACTGTGCTGTGACATGTATTCTTTTATCTATCTTTCTACTCTGTATACTCTCATACATCTTTCTGTATGGATTTGCACTGTTTCTCTGAAAGTATTCCTCATACCTTGATCCCATGAGTTTCTCCACTGAAATCTTAGATTAGAAGAAATTACTCACACTCAGATGCTTTGTAGGACTCAAACTTTTATTTTATTTGCTTTCCATACGAGTCACTCACTTAAATGTCATTCAACTATTCTTTAAATGACATGCATTTTTGCCACACTCATTTTCTTTCATAATCCAAGGAAGCTTTGTTAATGGCTTCATCTTCAAGCTAAAAGAGTTCAAAGAGTCACTCCACTGGTTATGTAGGTAGTAGAAGGAGACTGGAATTTTTGCCAGGTGCACTTGATATTTTTGCCTTTACTGAATGTTATCTTCACCTTGCTTCTGAAATTTGATTTAGCTACTCCTGTTCCAAATGCTTTGTTCTACTCTACTGTCAATCTTCCAGCTGCTCATATCAATTTCACAGGTGTCTGTGCATCTATTCTCCTAAACAACATGCTCATTCTTTCATACAACAAGCTACACTAGCTTTTCAGTGATTTCCAACCTTGATACATAACATTCTCAGAAAGAATCACAATTTCAGGGAAAAAGTTCAAGACATCAGTAAAGTCCCTTGGGCTCTAAAACTTTCACGCCCTCAGCTAGGTGTACCCACAGTGCTGGGTGGTTTTGTCAACATGTTGCCTACATTTTTTTTTTTTTGCTGCTGACAAGATACCAAATAACACTTGACATGCACATCACTGGTTCTGAAGTCACAGAATGTACATCAGACAGAACATAATGGATGACACGGCATGCAGAGCAGTCAATAAGAAATCTGGCCAAGATTTTGTCAGGAACTGTCAACAAAAACAGTACACTGTAGTTTCTGCAGTCTGATTTTATCTTTTCTTCTTTCAGATGGTGACAATGATCCCTTTTTTATATGCTCCAATATCTCTTGGATTTCTACATGGAGAAAGTAATCATCAAAAGCACCAGACCTTTCCTGGATACTATAAGTGACCATTATCATCATTATGCCATCATCTTTATAACATTATTTACAACTTCTGATTAAGTGTTGGGAAGATCACATTTAAATAACTGTTCCTTAATTAATACATTTTTTTAAATTTCCTTTTCCAGTTCTCCCCTTGTCTACACACCGTCTGTTCTGCCATGATGGGCTTCTGTTTCTTTTCTTCTAGCAAGTAATTTCCTGCCTCTCATTTCCTTCAAAAATGTTCACTCTCTGCTCTGGGACTGGATGACAGTTTTCTCACTTCTGCATGACAAAATACAAATGGTGTGTTGAGAAATTTTGGGAAAGCCCTTCTACCAAGAATTACATTACCATTCTTCAAAAACAAATTTAAAACTTAATGCTTCAACTACAGGCATTTAAGGTTATTTAAGCATTACTAAAGGGGTTTTTTATGGTGTTCTCTATAAATGGCATAATACATTTGTGTTCAGGTTTTCTACCTTAAACCAAATGGAGAATGACACAATTGCAGTCTTTCACTCCATGCTTGCATCACAGACAACAACAATCCACTGTAAACAATAGTATTTTGCAACAAAATATCAAGAACAACATTATTGAAATAGTCTCTCAAATGTGTTTTATATGCCATCCAGTTTTAAAGTGCTGTGTTAAGATAGAAAACCCCAATATTCTCAACACAATCTTTTAACTGAATTCACAGTATTTAATTGATTTTGGTCAAGTGTTCCACAGGGGCAGTCGTGCTACAAAGTCTAGTATTTTCCAGTTAAAATCAACAGGAAAATGTTCACCACATTCAATGGGGAAAAGCCAAGTTTGAACAGAGTGTCATCAATCCACTACAAACAATCCAGAAAACATGTACAGCCATTTAAACTGGAAATACATTTTTACAAAGCACTTTCACCCAGAGTTAGGTGACAGGTTTTACATCTATTTGAAATAATTTTTAAGTCTGAAAAGTGACTCTTAAATATTTTTTACCTTATTTTTACTATATGACACAGTCAAATTAATAAGCAATGCCAATGCAATCTAGATGCTCAGCCAGCTGTCTCAGGCAGCTCACACCATGTTATTAAAGACTCTTTCTGGCACATGATTAATTATATTGCAACAGACATGTTCCCAAACTGTTTTTATTTTCTTCTTTTTTTAAGCGTGTGTTCTGCTTACTTCAAGCAAACACCAAATAAGGTGTTAATGATCATCTTTTCCCCAGATAATTACAGAATTTTCCTGAGAAATATCATGCTGTTGTTCAGGCTTTTATACAATGATTACCAGCAGATATCAAGTGTTTACACTGAATGTGACACAAATTAACCTAGCAGGAAACTCATTACTGCTGTGTACTTAAATGGTTATGAATTAACATATGTACCCATCTAAATTTGAAGGTGGGAATTGTTTAGTGTGCTGAAAATGAAATGGTGTTGCTAGTCCCATAAAAGACACAGATCCCATTCTGGGCAACCATAAGCAACCTGTTTAAATCGAAACAGCTGTCATAAAATTCAGGTAAATCAAGCAGCTGTTTCAATACCATGTTTCTCCCTTCCTTCCTCCTCTCTATCTTTTCTTTCACGAGACCTATGAGCCTATTACTTCTGCTTAAAAAAAATGCACTTGTTTTCCATATTCTTTGTCTTGTATTACTGATATCCTTCTTTACAGTAGTTTTGTAGCCAGATTTATCACCTTCTACTTTGAGACTGATATAGAGACCTACAAATCTTAGAATTATTCATACATATAAAATAATTTATCACATGCAAAATAAACTTTAATATATTCCACTCCTGTACTGTAAATACTTTTGCTAACTATTTGTATAGGAAAGTTTGATAGGCAACGTACACAATTACAAAACACGAGGTTGATACTCCACAAAAACTGACAATATTTTACCAGTTGGTAAGTTGATAGTATTTCAATAATTTACTTCCTTCAGGGTTGTAATGTCTGTAGTGGCCCAGGTAAAACAGTAAGTTTGGATACTACTCTGAATTTTCTATAGAATGACAATACTAAAAAGAGAAACTATAATATACAGAAACACTTAGCTCCGTGGTTTCCAAATCTGTGAAGAGGGCCATTAAGGAACATAAGCAAAATAATGCAAAATAATATATTTCTTGATGATAAATTTAAAACTCTGGGATGAAGAAAGCTTAAGTTCTGATGTCTTATTAGTTATCATTATAGCCTCATTTTTGTATCAAAATTTTGCTTTCCTTGAGGGAGATGTATGGCTAGTAAGAAACGTAGTAAGTGAGTATGGTAGAGCACACTGAAATTGGAAAAATATGAATAATTCTGTGTTAGAAAGCAGTGGTCCCAGTGCTGATCCCTTAGGAACACCACTCTTCATGGTCTCCACTTGGATATGGAGACATTTACTGCAACTCTTTGAGTGCCACCATCCAGCCAATTCCTTATATATCAACTGGTCCTGCCACCAAACCCATGTTACCCAAATTTAGAGACAAAGCTGCTGCTCAAAACAGTATAAAATGCTTTTAATAAGTCCGAGTGGATGAAATATGTTTCTTTTCTTTCATCTACCAATACTGCCACCCTGTCATAGAAGGCTACCAAATTTGTCAGACATAGTTTGCCTTTAGTGAAGCCATGAGTATTGACTTCACCTCATTTTCCATGTGCCTTAACAAAGTTTTTTTCCTAGAAAAGATTGGGACAAGCAGCTTGGGTAGATTGCATCTGCCACAGCCTGATTCAGAGAATGGTGTCCTCACTGTTAATGGGAGAGATGATGACATATGAGCTCATTCAAAATCAATCCAGCTTGCTGGAGGCACATGAGAGATAATTCTGAGAAATAGATTAGTGCATTGGAAAGAGTGGAAAGAAATGCAGGGGGTAACAAGGATACCAAAATCTTCATCAGGCTCCTGCAGTTTTCAGCTGGACAGCCCTCTCTTACCTAGCGGGTACCTGCTTTAAGAGTGCACACTGCATTTGCTGCATGTGGATGCCTGCCCACACTGTGTCCTGGAGCTGAAAATAAACTGTCAGCTGCCTGATACAAAAGTGAGACTGCTACAGGCATCAGATCATGGAAAATGAAAATATTTTTGTCAGGAGTCTAACAGCCATGAGATCAAATAGTACATGTTATCAAAAATCTTAAACTAGCTATGTCTAAACTGTCTTATCCAGTGACATAAATATCATATTAAATCAGTAAAAAATCTGGGCTTCAGATTTTTTTTAGAAAGTGAGAATGTAAACTCCAGTCTCCTTTAAAAATGTATTAATACATTTTCTAGTTTGGCATGAAATTAGGAGACATATTCCCAAATGTTGAAGGCATCAAGTGATTCAGTGGAAACTATGAAATAACTAGGGCTGCTTGTAGTCAAGGCACTAATTTAGATGCTTTACTAATGATTTAAAGCTTACTTAAGGCAATACATTATACATTGCCAAGTCTACTGAAGAACACCTCAACAGAAGTGCTTTTCTTCTGTTCCAGCATGCTTCCCATAATCAAAGTTTTCCCTGTCAGTTATGTGTATTCATTTCTTGGCACACCTAGTCCTGATCAATAATCTCTGTGTTTATGTGGTGTACCTGCTCATCTCAAATAATAGCAGTATATCCAAAAATAATATAAAAGAAAGAGCCTAACCAATGAAATGAATGTGAAACATTTTGTTGAGCATTTTATCTGTTGACTGGGATTCGTAGAATCATAGAATATGCTGAGATGGAGGACACCCATCAGAATTGTTGAGTCTGACTCCTGGCTGTGCTCTGGACACCCCAAGAGTCACACCATGTACCTGAGAGCGTTGTCCAAACACTTCTTGAGCTCCATCAGGCTGGTGCTGTGGCCACTTCCCTGGGGAGCCTTTTCCCAAATGTCCTCTGGGTGAAAAACTTTATTCCTGGTTTGTTTTTGTTGTCTTAACTTCATGGAGGCATCAGGTAATTGGGCTTCCATCCAGTTCTAACTCACTTCTCAGTTAATCCTGCCTGGCATTCATAACATTTACATATGGATGAGAAGAACAGAGCAATCGCAAAAATCTGCAAACATGAAAAGCTGTCATTTTTACCACAATAGCATTTGCTGCATGGTTAGAAACCTAAACCCCAAACTTCATATCACAGTTATGCAAGTATTTGCTCACACTTTAACACTGAATAATATTGCAGCAGGCATACTAGACCTCTACTGGTAATACTGCCAGCATGATATAAAAATAGTCTGTAGTCCATTTTAAAATCAACTCAATACGCCAACCATTAACTTATAAGAAACTCACTAGCTGAAAAAAATCAAAATTAAACAGAGTTCTATTCTCAGATCTTCACCTTTTATTACCTTTGTGTTAATTGAATTTGCAGATTTTTCACCACACCACGAAACTTAGACACTCCAAAAATACCACTGAAAAAGCACAGTGTGCTTTTTAGAAGTTATTTTTAAAAAATAACCACAATTAAAGTATTTTCAAGCTTGTAGTGTTCTCCTGTATTTTTTTTTTCACTTGCAGTAGATCAGGTTATTTGTGGTACTGTAATGAATGCAGAACATATATACAATGGTTCAGGCAAAAAGACAAAGGACTTGTAAGAACAAATGCTGCAACACACTCAAATCACCAAGTCATTACAACAAGATAGTGGAATTTAAGGTGTCAAAGGAAATATAATTCTGTTAAATTAAGTTTTTTGCACATGTATTTTTAAAAGTAGTAGCACAAAATTAAGTGCGAGCAAGAACTCTACATTTTTTTACTTATCTGTTAATAATAAATAATAAGTAAATATAATTTTTCTCTTTGCCTCTTAGAAGCAGTGGTGAGTGTCTTGATTACACTGTTTACAACGCAGTAATACTGAACTTATTTTGAAATACTGCTTTAATATATTTAGTTCTACCAAGCTAGTAAATACCACAAACTATTTACAAAGTTTACATGATGTAAACCTGGTAGGTCTCTAAGCCCTGTGCAGGCACTTTCTTGCTCCCTGCAGTGGGATGGAGAAGGGAATCAGTAGGTAAAAGTAAGAAATCTCCTGGGATGAGATAAAGACAGCTGAATACATAAAGTAAAGCATTACAAGGTGTTATCAACATCATCTTACTCACAAGTTCAAAACATAACACCCTACAAGCTACTATGAAGAAAATTTCATCCCAGTAAAAACCTATACAGAAGTATTTGTAAAAGACTGAAATGTTTGCAAAGTGCTTAAAATTAAGCCTATGTAAATATAATGCCAAAGCACTGTGAATAACAAATTACTTTCCTTAGCTTCAAGCCAATCAGCTGGCTTAGATCCTATTTGCATATCAGTGTATATCCATTTCAAATTCATACTAGTATGTAAATAATTTCTGTATTTTTTTAATATATTGGTCCAGTGCACACAGCAGTACATGAATCCACATGGCTGTTTCATTACCAGATCTTTTGACAAAATCATTTTTAGTCTGTCTCTATGTATATATGTAAGTCTTTAATACCATGAGGATACACCTTTGCACTTCCTTTAGGTTTTGAATTAACCCTGAAAATTAAAAAAAA
>VZRH01006347.1:107201-144396 GCA_013397555.1 Urocynchramus pylzowi
ACTCTTGAAAAAGTTTTTTTTTTTTTTTTTTTTTTTTTTTTTTTTAACAATGTTTTTAAATTACCAAAAGCTGCAAGAAACAAAACATTGAGATCAAACTGCTATGCCCAGTTCTGGTCTTCTCAGTACGAGAAGACTACAACAAAGGGTCACTAAGTTGACTGAAGGACTGGAGCATCTCTTCTATGAGGTGTAGCTAAAACACCTGGGACTTTTTAGTCAGGAGAAGAGAGGGAGACCATGTTACTGTATAAATTCCTGGAGTAAAGGTGCAAAGGGGACAGAGTCAGGCCCTTTTTGGTGGTGAAAAAAACAGAAACAATGGGCTCAAACTGAAACATTGGAAGTCCCCTTTGAACACTAGGAAAGGCTTCTTACTGTGATATTGACTGATCACAGGCTGTCCAGGGAGGTTGTGGTGTTTCCATTCTTGAATGTGTCCAAAAGCCATTTGGACATGTTCCTGGGCAACTGAATCTAGACAGCCATGCTCAAGAAGGAGAGCTGGTGCAGGTGACCTAGCAACATCCCTTCCAACCATGACCATGTGATTTGGTGATTCTCTGAAATAGTCATATACTTTCTATAAAACCTTGTGGGGAAAAAAAAGTATGAACAAAGGTATGCAACAGCACAAGCTGTTTCTTTAGCACACTACTTTTACACCTACTGAGCAATACATTGTCTTCAGAGTGCTCCTGTCTAAATAACTCACTCAGGAGAAGAAAGGTATTAGCATATCTAATCTGGTAGTATATTTTAGATTTGAAGGGTCTTCTTGTAGGTTTGTGGGGGCTTGCAGTGATCTACAAACATGAAATAAATCCATTAAAAGGTATTCCATCTTTATTTATTATATTTTTCCCTAAGGTACAGATAATTGAATTGGAATCGTTGATCAGTATCACTGTTCATAAAACTGCTAATCCCTGTCCACTCAGTTATAATAAACTACAATCATTAGGTTTCAGAGCCCCACCATGGCATTCAGCTGTTCCTTGTCTTGTAAAAAACGTCAAGTAGACCTTTACCATCGAAACATTGGATATCAAACTTAAAGTTTGTTTGGGCAGAAGCTACAGCATCATGTGCACAGTGCTATTGCCATATATGCACATAATGGAAACTGCCCTTTTTATTATCACCTGCAAGTATGCTTTTTGACTTTCTCACATATATATGTTTCTGGGCTCTTTATTGCTATTTGGTTTTGCTACTGGTACTATCTGTATAAGCAAGAAATATTATTTATTATAAAACCTATAGTTCTTGATACTATAATGATATCTAGGAGTACAAGAGAGATATACCATGACTATTGTGCTACAGATTCTAGAACTGTAGGACTAAAATAGGATCACTCCCCTAAAAAGCTTTAAAAAGTGTTTCTGTTTCTTACTGCTTTCATGTTGTTATTCACAGTTACTTTTCACTTCATAGAATAAGAAATATATTCTCAAAGTGTGCATAACAATTGAAGAAATCTAGAGGCAGAATTAAAGCACAAAGACATTTTCTTTCATATCTCATCAGCAGCTACTTACATTTCCCCATTGTTATACTACATACATCCCAGAGCAATCCAAACAGGAAATTAGGTCTTCTGGCTTCCACCACCATTTTTCAGAAGAGTCTCTGCATGAGAAGATAGCCTACTTCCTAGACTATATTAACACATGATAATTATATTTTCAAAGCAAAAAGGAGCACATGTCCTTTGTAGTCTTTGATGAAAACTTTAAATTGCACTCATTGCTTTACAGCAAGTATCTCACTCTAATGAAAAATAAAGTTATAATGCTGAATAATTGTTCACTGCCTTCCAACTTCAAAGTGCTTTGTAAATATGACCTAATTCATCAAAATTTTTGAATTAGATGAAAATTTTTGTACTCAAGGGAATTAGGTACACAACAAGCAGAGACAGGAAAAGCAAGGCAGACAGGGCTAATGGTCAAATTCTGTAATTTTTACCCAAGCATGTCCTTGCTCAGGATTTTCCTTAAACAATGAATGAATCTAAGAAAGTAGGCAATTTTTTTCTAAATGAAGACTTGTAACTAAATGTGCAGTGCAAATGTCATTGTTTTGTTTGGTGTTTGGCAATAATGTGTTCAGAAATCTCCATAACTCTGCACAAAACCTTAGGGTAAGGACATTGTACCAGGTCCCCAGAATCTGCATGTAGCAGATATAAATTCCTCCCTCCACATCATAAAGCAAGTTCTTACAGACTTCTACTACCAGTTTTGCTTATGTCTTCCTATGAGAAAATTTGGCTAGTTGTCTCACATTGTATATAGACCCCTTATGGAACCCATTCAACTTTTCCCCTCAAATCCTGAAAACACAGAACACTTTTTCTTTGCAATCACTGCAGCCTGAAAACACAGGACTACAGTGGATCTGTGGCTTTGAATCCAAGCACATCCATCTAAAGGAAATAATATTATTCCTGAAGGTATAACTACACCACAGAGGAAGTATCGTTTCTATTATTTGTTCATCTCCATCTATAACTTTATATGATCAGTGAAAACATAAATGAAAATATCAAATGTTTCATTAGATGAATTCTGAAGTCAATGATGAATCATATTTAATGTCAGCAGTATTTTTTAGTCTCTTTTTCTAAACGTTAGTCAATGCATAACAACAAATGCTTGGTTTTAAGCTATTTTAATTGTGGAAGTATAAAATAAACTAATATGAATAGATGTTTTATAATGGCATGTAAAAATGTTAAGATATCTATACATATACACTATACAAATATTTACATGCATAAAATATAAAAAAAATACTGAATCACTATGAAACAAATCATTAGGGAAAGAAATATTACTGATATTGATATCTAGGCATATAAAGAACTGTTCAGATGAAGCATCAACTTGTCCTTAGACAGTTATGTAACTAATTGGAAAACATTAGCTAGGCTTTCAGAATTGTTAGGACTATTAAGATGATGTTAAAAAATAAGATTTTACAGTGTTTACATTTAAAACAACGAAGAGACATCTTATTTGAAAACAGAATCTTGTTTATCTGCTTTTGATAGTTTTTTTTTTTTTTTTTTCTAGTATTCCTTTTAGTTTTGGCTGCCTTTAGTTAAGGAAGGCGAGGAAAGAAGAAAGCAAAAAAGCAAGCAAAGCAAGGAAGTGAGAAAAGCACAAAACCAAGAAAGTAAGAAAATAAGAAAGCAAGTGTAAGCAAACAGGAAATAAAAAGAGAGAAAAAGACAGAGAAACAAAAAAAAAGAGAGAGAAAGAGAAAAAGAAAGAGACAAAAGAATGAGTGAAAGAGAGAGAATAAGAGAAAGAAAAAAGAAAAAGAAAGAAAGCAAAAAAGAAAGCACAAAAGAAAAAAAAATAAATAAAAAAGAAAGAAAGAAATTACCTCATTCATCCCTTTTCTATGTTAAATGCTGAATGTCCTCATAACAGTTGCATATAATATAGCATCACCTAACTCAGAGGAATTATCCCACAGTTTGCCAGGAGTAGCTAAGCCAATAAATAGCTGGAAATACGAGGAAAATGAATGGGAAAAAATCCATCCAGCTTTGTAAGGGAATTATCTTAACTAAACCATCCCTTGTGTGGGATGTTCCCACCTCTTAAATTGGATTAATGACTATGACCATAAACAAAGCCATTGTGTTTTATTCTAATCCAACAAGAAAGCATGTGTAAAAGTACTTTTTTAAATGAATGTTTGGCCACTAGAGCCCTGGAATTTTTTTTGCATATAACACCACATATTCTGGGCACTTTCACAAGTGCTTTTTGCCATTTAATGTTGGTACAGCACTTGAACATTTCCATGAACATGTTCATTGGCCAAGAAGAAATGAAACTGTGTTTTCATTTATCAGAACTATGTGTGGGACAGGAGATAAAACAGGGCAGAAGATGCTAGAATGAGTGCTAGAAGGCATCCAAGGTGCTTCTCCTTCCAGTGAACTAGATAAACAGCAGTATTAGGCTTATAATAATGTGATCTCTCTGTTAGTTTTGATAATGCTATAATTTACTCTGCTTGTAGTTCGTTTTATGTGTTTAATGAGCTCAGCTGTAAGTAGATCAATAGAATATACTGTGTAAGTTAATCAGTAGTAGTTAAAGGGTCAAAGTTTGGATCTAATAAAAAAAAAAAAGCCCACACCACTCTTTAAAATGGCCATATGGTAATATATCTATCTACTGTATGTGTCTGACTATCCTGCCAGCTTCCCTGAAGCAGGAAAGACCCACATGTCCTGAATCACCCCATTAAATTGGCCATATTGTGCAGGGAAAGAAGCAGGTTTATAAAAGTTGTAGGATAATGTCACCGCTCTGCAGTTTCCCCTTACAATCCAGAAATTATAAGAAACAAAGACCTGAACTGCTAATTCAGATTGATTGCAAGCACACCACATTTGGTTGAATGGACTCAACAGCAATCCTCAGCCAGCAGAATTCCAAAGACCCATGGAAAAGCGACGACCAGAAGTGAGACAAAGTCTCCCCAGTTCTCTGTATCCCCAAACTATGATCATCTTCTGGATCTGCTCCAGCTGGTAAGAGGGAGGAATCCAGTGAGGGCTCTGCAGTGGCTGGCTACATGGATTGCAGGAGTGGGGGAGAGCTACTGCAATCACAATACACGCACGTAGGAGATGGAGCCTGAATGGCTGAGATGGGTGAGAGTCACCAAGTTCCTGCCATGCATAGGGCTGAGGAGCACACTGCCCTGAAACACCCCTTTCACAGGCAGAAAGTTTCTTGAACAAAATCACTCCTAAATTAGCAGCCACCTATTTATTAACAATAGAGTTCGGAATGATACAAGAAAGATCCAAAGTTTATTCTATAAAATAGGATATAAAGCCATATCCACAAAAACACAAAAAAACCCAAAAAAACAAACCAAAAGAAACAAACAAAAAACCACCAAAAAAATCAAAACCAAAAAACCCACCCCAATCCAAAATAAAACCATTTCACTTAATTGAGTCCTACTGTTATTTGGTGGTGGTTTGGGTTTGGCTGGAGGAAATATGTGCTTGGTTTTTATTTAATGCACAGATTTTTCACAGAGGTAAAGTTGTCATGATGTTTTTTACAGAGGAAATCAATTGAAACGGCTTACTTATTTGGTTTTCTTGTTCCTGCTGAAATGGAAACCCAAGCATGCCAATACTGTGCTAATATGTGTAAACCATAAAATTACCCTGGCTGGGGACTACAGCTTGAACTAACTGAAACAGACAGCAGGCTGCTTTCATTATCCACCCATAAGTGAAACTATAACATTGAGAAGCAAGAATAAAAAGTGAAAATAAATTAGGAACCAATTTTATAAATTCCTGTGAGCAGCTTGCTAGTCATATAAAAACAACAATCATATACAAAATACTTTACCAAACAAAGGTTTGCAGAAGCAGCAGATTTCAAAGATAATAATTTATTATTATATTCACATAGGAGAGAAGAGATTAATAAAGGAGAGAAATCTAAGGTGTATCTAATTACTGCAGTCTTGATCATGTTTATTTAAATATTGCTGCTGTTTATCTTATTGGTTTTTCTTTCCTTTTTTCAATGTTTTTCCTGATAATATAAATTTTTATATTGAATACAAATGTTAGGAAAATTATCTCTAATGTGCATTATTCCAAGAACATACTAAATTTTATTTAATTGCTCTTAGTAAAATCAAACAAAGTCATCAGAAAGTATAGGAAAGAGGACAGCAAGAGAAAAATCAATCCAAAATGATCCAATCAATTACTATTCATCAATCACACAGCTGTGAGTAAATTTGTATTATTTGGCTCAGGGTAGCATTTGCTTCAGCACTATTCACATGCTTAGTAGAATCCATGCTCACAAGCTTTGTTGTACCAATGTATAGAGACACAAAACTGAACCAGGGTATTAGTTTTCCCTATTTCTATTCCTACAGAATTCCCCAAAATATTAACTGGTTGCCAAAAGCTATGCCTAATTATGGAATTTGATCCTAATGCAAATCCAGCTTTGAAATACCTTGTTAGATCAAAACCATCATGGATTCATGATGCAAACCATTGATCATGTGGAAATGCCAGCTGCTGATTCAAAGGAGTGCAAAGCAGGGCCTTTTTGATGAATTAGCTTTACACTGGTGAGCTTGAGACTGTTCAAATACTGTCTGTCCATTGCTGCCCAGCAAAAACCAGCATAAAAGTGAGAGGTCAACATAAACTCTGTATATGTGTTCTGGTTAATTTGCCAGAAATAAAATTGTGTGTCCATTTCTCATTCAGATGAAGTTAGCACTCCTGGGTCACCCAGTAGCACACAGATCAGGTATTAACAATAGTGGAATGAAAGCCTAATTACATTTACTGTAAAATGAGTATATTAATAGTTTTCACCACAGCCAGAGTATAGAGAGAATTAATTCAAATCCCTGTAAATCCCAGAGGCCCTTTATCTCATTCTATTGTGTAAAATTCAACAAAATAGTAATATTCCACAACTTACTTTTTTTAATTTAAAGTTCTCTAGATGAGATGATATATATCAATATTTTTGTTCACACTACACAAGCAAAAGATAACAGTAGAAACTAAACTACAAAATCCTAAATAATATACCTCATTTCAATATCGTCGTTATCCAAACTACAATTCAAAATGTCTTCTTATCCAAATGATTTAACAGAGAGTGTTTCTTGGTCAAATTTCAAAACTTCCCTCAGCAGGAACAAAAAATTACCTACCAGATACTCCCTGAAACATCAGAAACTTTACTTAATCCATGAACTGATTGGAAAATTGTAAATAAGTTATTAATGTACGCAAAAATGCTTTACTGCAAATTATTGGCAGTATATCTATATTTGGACAATAAACAAATTGACAGCAACAATTATCCTGTTTTGTCTAGGCACCTTTGCAGGAAGATGGGCTACCCAACCCAGCATCAGCAGCTGAAAGCTAATGACTTGATGCAAGTGCCATTTTCTCATTTCCCTTTCATCCTATTACATGAAACTACCTGGTTGCTATTACGTTAAGTAGATTCCATATCCTTGTAAGTGCAAGATGCCAGAATCTCTTCAAGAACTGCTTTCCCCTTCTGCATCATAACAAGAACCACAACATCAAAGCTCCACCCCTCATTTCAAGTAGAGCTTCTTGAAGTCAAACCTCCATTTGTTTCCAAGGTAACAAAGAAAAACTCAACTCCATCATGTTTCTGGCTGTAAAAGTAAAAATTAACCAAGTGATGGATATATGTGTCTTGCTTTAACTGAATATTTGTCAAAAGTTAATGATTGTATCAAGTAGAATGGAAAAAAAAATTAAAATTAAGAGAAGAATTTGGAATAAATAATTTCAACAGAAGATTACAAATGTTATGACATATTTACATTCACAGCCCTATCTCTGTAAAAAGCATACATAATTTAATGAAACAATTTAGGAATTGCATTGTCTTTTTTTTAATCTTTAGGATAAATATGACTTCTTTAATGGCTTGTGTGTATTGGACTCACTGGTTAACAGTATTTCAAAATACCTTACTATGCATTTTGCAGTATTAAAGTTGAGTAAAGTATATTTTTAGTTATTTTTCCTCATTTCAAAGCCTTTTCAAGAATAGAGCATATTGCAACTTACAGGCAGTGATTTCAAGTTGGAGGGAAGCAATAAACTAATCAGGGTCAGAATAGAAGCACAGACCTTGCTGCAGCCCTTGGGACAGAAGCATTTTCTGTGGAACTGAAAACTGCAAGTTGCAGTCTTGGGAAATCAAAATATATGCCAAGACAGAAATGAAAGAATCAAATATGATTGCAAATTTTTCATTACCATTTTGCCATAATTCTGATCTCCATCCCTAACCTTTCCCGCCCAAAGCTACATACCATTTTCCTTAACAGATTTTATTTAAAGCTTAACATAGGTACTAGCAACTGATACACAGCATAGTAAATTTCCCAGTTAGCCTACTTCTGATGGTATTTTTGAAAATAACTTTCTCTGGTTACTGGGTCACACATTTCAAATCCATTTCAGTGTCTTTTCTTACACAGATTCAGGCAAATTGATTTTTTTTTTTTTATGAGAGAAAGCACAAAGAAATGCAAGCCTCCAAGTTACTTTTGATTCTGTCCTTGAACTTTTGCTTCCTACTTTCACTGTATTTTTTGTTTGAACCACTTCAGCCATAGAAGTGAAAAACAAGTAACTAAAACAAATTTTAATAAAATAAATCAGAATTATAGTCCTAATATCACTCATCATTTGGATAACTTCAACAAACAACTCATTTATGCATATAACCTATGAGCCTGTTTGTATGTGAAGACTGAGCTATACAAATCTAGTCATATTTAATGACATATAAAGAGAAAAATAGTCTGCACAGTAACAGACCATATAAATAAGATACAGATGCCAAGAAGAATGGGCTTCTTAAGAGAAATATCAAAAGAAATTCCAATTACTCAACTACTACTTTTTCTCATTTAATTATCCTTCTCTAAAATCTTCTTTATCTTTAGCTGTTATTTCCTTGTTCTTCTTCAGAATTAAAAAGACTATTAAAGATATTATACTCAAGATTATATCTAAAACTGATTGTTTTGACAGGAATCTTTGGTCAAAGAAAACACCCTGAAAACTGACCCTAGAGGACTCTGCTTGAAAACTTCAGCTGCAGCCCAAAGAAAACTACTTCCTTCAAATTCCTGCTGCATCCTAAGTAAAGGCTGGCTTAAAAAAGAATACAACAAACAAATTTAACCAAAAATATCCAACAGAGAAAAATTTCGCCTGCCAGGACTGCTTAGCCAAACAAACATGTCTAATAAACATTTCAGTGCCATTTCATCTCCTTTCAACCTCAGATGTGATCAGTCTCAATACCTGAAAATATTTTGTTAGATAAACTGCTGCACACAACCAATATGAGAAACAGAAATTTTCTTTTTTTCCTTGCCCTTTTAAACTTGTGTATATACTCTGTTTTCTCAAAGTGCATATTAGCATCAGAATAAGTAGGCATTAAGCTGTGTTGAAGCAGTTTTCGTTAAACACTTTAGGGTGCAGAAAAAGGTGCACTCTTAGCAGCATGGCCTGCAATTTCATTATGTGGGGTGAAAAAACTGAACAGGTCTTTAACAGCTCGTTTGGAAGCCCCACACCTGCTTGACTTCAAACAGACTCATCTGAAAGGATGTTGTGCATGACTGCATGTCTTTGTTCCTAAATTATCAAGGTGTAAGCTCTTTCTGTGGAATTTTGGTACTTGCAAACAAAAGCCAAAGTAAAATTAAAGTAGTAGTTTCAAGTATGGTCACACTTGGGGAGCTTGCTGGCTCCCTGGGGGCCCCCATGGGCACTGGACTGTGATAGCACAAAATTCCTTTTCAGTCAAAAGCCAGGGTGAGAAGCAGAGAGGTTCAACTTAGTCCACAACGATCCTGAAATGACAAAGAGGGACCAGCACTCCCAGGAGCACGGTAGTTTCTTCTCTGCCTGCAGTCACAGTGCAAGAAACTAAGCTTTTTGCTATCCTTAAAAGGACACTCTGCTGTCATCTTCCTGCTTTCATTCACAGAAGTCAAGAAGGCTTTTTTTGCAAGGTGATATTATATATATATATAAAATGCAGACAGAGGGAAAAATAAATGTAATGCGTGTTTTTAAATATTTTACAAATAATGTTCCCCTTCTCTTTTATTTACCAGAACATTTCCTCCCTGTCCCATCTTGAGCTAAACAGGAGGTGGAACAAAAAAAAAGGAGGGAATGTTGGCCTACTGATCAAAAAATATCACTCTCTGTGGGCACAGGTGTCTCACTTTTTTTTTTTTTTTTTTTTTTTTTTTTTTGGGTTTTTTTTTTTTTTTCTCTTTGGCTAGGCAGTAAAAACAGTAATTTTACAACTGGGGATTTCAAATATAATTTTGTTTACTTGTTCTTCCTGAGATGATTTATCTTTATGCTTTCTATTTTGAATGGATTTTATCGCTGTATCTTCCAGAGTTGATATAGCTCCACAGGTCTTTCCTGCTTCCAAGAAAAGTCTGTTTAAATGGATTTTGTAAGCTTGTGTTATATACAGCTTCAGTTGTCAAGAAAGATTGTATATCAGAATGTGATTAGAATAATTTTTCAAACAGTTCTAAGTGAAAGCTCTGAATTTCTAACTTATAAAATAGTATCTCTCTAACAGAACATAAGAATTTCTATGGTTTTATGGAAGTGATGAGCACAGCTTTATAGGGAATTCTGAGTTCAACTTTCCAGGCTGGAAGGGGACTTGAAACATTTTAGTTAAAGCATCCTGTCAGAAATTAGAGAATTGAATTTTGGTATAGAATAAGCTTTTTGTCAATTCAAAAGCCAGTCTTCTTTAACTGACTGATTCCAATTGTTTTAAAAGTGCCATTCCAAGTATTAGCAGGGTATATTAAAAATGTTCATGTCAAGAATTTCTCTCTGAGAAATTCAGCAGAAACCTATTTCATCATAACCACTGGGTTACTTTCTTTGAAAATAAGCACAGGGTAAATTATGCAAATATACCTGTGTGAAAATTATAAGGGATCAGAGCTAAGATTGAGACCTTTATAATTAATATACATTGCCACTTTTGTTCTGTAAACATCAAAACATTTTGGGCTGGCATTAGTATAACTTATTCTCCATTCTATATGAACTTTCAAACTGCAGCTTTCCTTAAAAACAGCATTTGGAGTGTGCAGAACGTGAAAGACACTCATGATTATACTGTATAACCAAAGTAGCAACCAAGCCTGCCCTGCAAAACAAGTGGGGCACACAGACACTGCTTTCAGTACTCAAATTGTCTCTACCCAGAACTGTGGTATCCACAAGAGGTATATACACCTCAAATGGGAAAATGAAGGTGAACTAAGCAAATATTTGTGTTTTGATATACAGACTTCCTTGTGGAAAAACTTTCATTAGACCAGATTGCTCTCAAGTCCATTAATATCAATATATGGCATTAATATCAACCTATTATATTTATACAGAGAGATAGAGTTAGAATTACATTGATATTAATGGTACAACTATTTCAGTATCCAGTGTATCCCTAGGATTGTGGCCTGATGCCCTAATTTAAGCAAGCACCTAGAGGGACCTGCTTTGAACTCCCCTGTAAGGTCATATCTTGCAAAATTGCAAGAGTTTTACATTAGTGTTGCAGCAGAGATAAGCTCAGTTCAGTCACATACTGTGTAAATTTCTCACAAGTACTCATCTGAAACCCTGACTTGGAAGGAGTGAGGAGGTGGATAGAAGAAGGGGAAGTAGGAAGAAGAGAACAGGGATCTGTTCATAGATAATGAGGACAAAATTTCAAGCAGGGGGAGTTGTCCACACTTTCATAAATAAGATATTAATCAAAAGGCACCCTCAACTACCCAAGAAGTATTTGTACTACGGAGACAAAAGACAAAGCTCCATAATTCTTGCACCATCTCCCATGTCCCCTGGTCCTGCCTCAGAGGCTTGTCCAAGACCTATTTCCCAATAATCTGACTTACAAAGATAAAAAAAAAAAAAGGTTTATACAAGGCAACTTGATATTTTGCCCTGGACTATGAGGATCTTGAAGTCACTTGAGCTTGAAACAGAGCATGGAGTGTCTGTAGCACACCTCATTGCTCCACCTGAAACCTGAAACACATTTTCAGTTCTCTTAACCCAAGTGGAAGAGTGGGCTTTAAATGGATCAGGATCAGATAGAGTAAGTGGTCTTGTTTTCAGATGTGAAAACCTGAACAAATATCTGGACGTAAAAGGAATTCCATAAAGGAGCCATTTTAGAGTGCAATAGACTTATATTTCGTGAGTTCTGATTTTCATTAGTCATGTGAACCCTTTGTAGTTACAAATGAAGATTTATAGGAAAAATATTTCTAAACAAAAAAGTCATGATTTCACAATCAGATAGGTGACATAGTTTAATATCTAATTTTTCTTTGTCTTCAATACTGCAAAGGCATAAAGCTCAGCTTTTATTTTAAAATGAGTAAATATTCATTTCAAAGTGTTTTGAACTGAATTAATCTACTTAAATTTGACATATAAGTTATTTTTTTAAGTTCACAGAGAACTAAATTTTTAATTTAAAAGAAAATTACATGTAGTTTTGGTATTCTGTTACAACAAAGGAAGCCTCTTTTAGTTCATATTTAATTTTTATTTTAAAGTCTAAAGAATAGCTGTATTCAAAAGAGAATTACTGGTGTGGAAAAAAAAACCCATCTCATAAGCCGCTCTTAATCAAAACTCAAAATCTGGCAACAAAATGTCAGTGTGGAGTGTTTGCTTTGTAAACTTGTGGGAAAAGGTTTACAAAGTTATTATTTCAAAATGAATAATATCATAGAGTTTCTCTATCATTAATAAGCTTGCCATTTTAATCTAAAACATGAAGGAAACATTTGTATTCCTAAAAATAATAGATGGAATATTGTATGGGGTTCAAGAAAATAAATTATATTATTTTTAATGGCATGGAGTCTGAAATAATGAACATCACAGTCAAGAATGACCATACAGGATCTGCCACATTATTTGTGAAAAGTAAACTAAATACTTCTGGTTTGACCATGAGATACCCTAGAGTATCCACAGTGCATGCTTAAATTTTTAGTTTTATCTTTCTGCCTTATCTCTTACTCTTTAGCAATTTTGGTGCCTGATAACTGTTTGCACCCCTTGGCAGCCACTATTGTGACAATTTCTATTGCCAGAAATTATCGTGACTCCTCTGGCCAAAAGCTGTCTGCTTATCTGCCTAGATTTCCATTCTGAACCCATCTCTATACCATCTCTGTGCCCACTGCAACCCCAGGGCTGGCAGAATGAGTGTCACCCCGCAAGGGGAAGGCGGAAGCACCGACTCTATTTCCAGATGCTTCCCTTGCTGCCACGCTGGCAGATGGAGCAAGCAGTGCTTGCCTGCCAAACGTGGCATAACTCTACTCTTAGCTCAAGCAAAATCTTGGCTATGCTGAAACCTGTGGCATGTTGCCCAACCCCTTCAGCAGAGCCCAGCTTCTGGAGCTGCAGTGGTGATGAGGAAGCACAAGACAGTTTGAGTAAGCGAGGAGGGCACTGGGCGAAGGAAGCAGAGGTGCCACCATGCATGTGGGTGAGGAGAGGCTCTGAAGGAAGCCAGGAAGCGGCAGGTCTTAGGTCCTTGGTGTCCCTTGATGTGGTATATAAAGATGGGTGATACTCACAACATTACTGAAATTATTTATTGACCAGAGTAGGCAAAACAGCATGATCACCATTTTGTTTTTCTTTATTATCTTATGCAATTTAATCTTATGCCTAACCTGGGCCCTGAAACATTTCATCACTGTGCTCCTTGGTCCTCTTTACCCCAGCATCCTTCCTACTATGTGTCATCCTCATTCATCTTGTCATATTTGAAATTTAGAAGGTAAGATTTCTTGGAACAAAGATGCATCTTACTGAAACTCCTGAAAAGCATTTCTGGCACATCCTTTGAATGCAAAATAATGAAATCAATACAAGTTTATTTTCATTGTTCTTTTCCTATAGAAAGAGATAGAATTAGGTTCCCCAGAATCTAGTACTCTTAAAAATTTTTATGATTTTGCTGTATTTGGACCCCCTACGTTATGCAGTATTTCCTTGATTTTGAGATTGCAGATTTTGAAGCAAGCAGTTGCAACAAATAGTTTCAAGGATCTTTTCCCCAAAAGCTATGTTTCATTCTCCATCAGCATATCAGAAACCATAATACAAACCATCATCAGCTCTTTCTTCATTGGACACTAAAGAGCTGCTTGCCACCTGCCTACCAGCTCATGTCCCCTGCAGGTGATCTGCCTTAATATCAGCACTCAAAAGTTTGGTTTCTATTTCTTATTTTTTAGTTCTAATGCAACATGTGTCTCAACAAAAAGCTTTAAACCACCAAACTCCTCATTTTGTCAATTTTCCTTCCTTTGGATGATGATGTCTGGATTCACCTTCACAAAATATATGGTTCAAGGATTTACAATCAACCAACCTGTCCAAAAGCAGGAGTCAATGTACCTATGCTTTGGCTAACTTCCAGAGGCCACGGAGAACTGGACATTAATTTTTTTCTGTAGCAACCTCTCACTTGCTTGAAGACCAAATACCATTCTTGTTAACTTACTAGTGCTAACTCAGCTCATCTCCTGTCATTATTTTTCTACCAAGCTTGACATTTCTGGGCATTTTTATGTCCTTTCCTTCATTTGTTTTAAATGTAATTTGTTCTGCACCATTGCATCATATGTTTTATACTTCAGTGCAGACTCCCTAGGGCAGATGTCAGAAACCCAACTAGAATAGTTTGCTGAACTGCAGGTTTATTTCTCAAACCTAGGGTTGTGTTTATTGACAGCCACTCTACTGATCTAAACTTAAAATAATTTGCCAGTGGAGATCACCTCCTGCTTATCTGGACCTCCTGGAGGGCAAAGAACTGCACTCTTCCCAAACTGGCTTCCTCAAGAAGTAGCCCTCTCAGCTCCTGGCCCCAAAGCTGCAGTGTGCCATCTAAAATATACCCCTCTTCCATACTGTAGAATTGTGACTTCTTCCCAAGCAGATTTTACTTATTCCTACGACTGCCTTGTCACTTTATAAATAAAGAAAAGCTTCAGAGGGGACTGACAAACTTTACATGCATAGCAATAACATTTAAACACATATTAATTTACACACAGGAATTCTGCAACCTTCAAAAAATGTTAGTACTTAAAAATAAATTAATAGAATACTAGCAGTCTCTGATATTTTCCATGTGCTTAGATGACTACGTTAGCATTAAGGGACAAGGTTAAGTCTGAAACCTAACAGTGTAGAGGGTAAATTCTGAAAAAGAAGAGGGAAATGAAATGTCATGAAGTAGGACAGGTAAAGATGCTTTAAAAAAAGGAATTTTGGTAAAGCTTCTTCTTATTCCTTCAGTATAACTCCCTAAATTACTGCTGAATTGCAAGGATGGCAAGGAGTTTACAGATAAACTTGGTCATGTAAGTTGTTACTAAGTCTAATAAATCCTTCTCCTACTTGATATTATATTAACAAATACAACTTAATTCTAATTCTCAGTAAATTCACAAGTAAACACAAAATAAAATAATACATTCAAAATAATAAGAATAATCTGCAGAAATATTCTGAGAATTCTGCAATATTCAACATCAATTATGGCTTAAAGTTGCTGATTTAATGTGAATTTATTTATTAATGGAAAACTGAATGGCAAAAAAAGTGAAATTCTATTTCCAAAACATCAAAATTATACATTCCGTACAATTTAATATTAAATATTATTTAATGTTAAAAACATATTTTTCTTTCAAGCTCAGCCTTAAGAATATGGTTTATCTTTACTGTCTTGTACCCTCCTGTATATTAGTTTCCCAGGCTTTTCATACAGAAGCAGTAAACATCTTCCCTACCACACTATCAGCTGTAATATCCCTTCTTCAGGAGAGATTGCCTATTAAGCTCCACTGGCTGATATGCCTCAATGCCAAAATTTACACTAAGAACTTATTGGATAGATTGTGAAATAAATTATAGAGGAAAATTAGGTTTTTTCCTCATAAAAACTTCAAGACTTTTATTATCCGTCCACTCAAAATAGCATGATAAATCAAAATTAGAAATTTTCCTTAATCCAAATGAAATAAAATATAACCAAGTTAGACAAAAAACCTCAATAACTTATCCAAACTTAGAAATTCTAGATTTTTTTTTCTCTTAATTTTAGATTTTTTATTTTATTTTTTTTAAATTTAGTGTGCAAGGTATCAATATTTCAGTTTAATATGTTTTGATCATTAGAGTCATGCTAAATCATATTAATCATCTATACCAAAAGTATCAGAACCAGCATATTCTCTGAAATCTCAATTTCCCTAAAAATATTTTGAATACAAGAATATCAATCTATAATCTCAAATAAACTTACTCCACAGAAAAAAATTCTTACTATCTGTAGTAAAAATTGAAGTTCCATAATTAAATCATTTTCCCTGTTAATATAACAGGTAAAATAAGATGGGGGACAACAGAAGACAGAAAAGAGAAATAAACCAGAATCTAGGGACTGCTGGGAAAAAAATAGCACCTGACATGCTTAAATAAACGGTATTCTGCTCCCATTGTGTCAGGTTACACTAAATACCAAGTGTCTTTTTTTTTTTTGTACTTTCTGGGAACCTTTCCCATATCATGCTGAGGCATTTACGTTCTACACAAATTACCATGTGACTACTGCGCTCGATGGCTAATGGAATACATGTTTAGCAATGTGAAAGCTCAAAATCACTTAAAAGGTGATGATGTATCTTCACCTCTGCTGCCAAAAAGGTTTCCAGTGGTGTGTCGGAGACAACATAGTTTCCAAAAGAGTTGAGTAGAAAACAATTGTGTCTCACTCTAGGAAGATGAGAAGATTCCCAGAAAAGAATCTGCCTCATTCAGTCATACCCACCACTTCTCACAGAAGTGCTGCCAGATGGGTACCTTGTGCAGAAGGCTACACAGAAAGAGTAATATATGACACCCAGCTCCCGTGTCCTTATCCAAGAAGAGACACTTGTAGTAGTTGCCAGTCGAATCAATAGACTAAAATTAATCGTCTGTTGGCTGAACTCAGTAGGACCCAACATGTGCTGGAGTCAGGGGAAATGCAAGAGAGCTGCACTTCTTGTGTGTCTCAATATTGTCTTTAACAGTCTCCTAATCAACATAATTTGAGAACTCTACAATATTGTTCAGCTATGCCAGGCTGGAACCACCACTTTTGGATGTTTACATAAGACTAGGCCCACGACTTGACTTCCTCTTTTCTTTTTTCCCCAGGGGTGTAGGTAAAGGAGAAGAACCTGTCTACTGTCTATAATCAATATCTATTGTCCCTTGAGGGGAGGCTCTCATAGTTCCCAGTAACACACCAGGGGTCTGGCAGAAAGATGAAGGAAACCCAGGACTGGTTTCACCACAATCGTCTTGTCTGATCTTGAAGAGTCAAGCTCTGTACCTAGTGACTCACTTTACCATCTGCTCAACATCATAGGAGTACTGTGAGGATAAATACATTATGAGTAGGAGGTACCAAGTAACTACAGTGTTGAAGGCAATATAGTATGTTGGCTACCAAAATGAAGGTGTAATTGTAGCTTATACTATGTTCTTCTGCAATAGTAGTAAAGAAAAGCTGACATAGGCTTTAGTAGGTGGTAGCTGCCACGAAAGAAAAAAAAAAAAAACAAGAAAAAAGAAGAAAAGCTGAGAAGGTAGATAAGAGATTATGATTCTATTTAGTTGTTAATTTGTTCACTTAAGAAGAGCCCAGGTTCAATTTTCCACACCATCAGCTGTTTACTTACATAAACTGGAAGAGCATCAACAACATAAATATAGAATAATTCACATTCAGTCCAGAAAATACCCTGTAGGTACTCACTTGGGCTGGGCTGTACTTGACTGCAAGATCTCCTTGTGAACAAATTGAAACAAGAAATTGAATCCATGTCTTCTGTGTTCCATGGCAACTGCTTTTTTTTTTAATTTCAGTTTCAGTAATTCTAGGAAGTAACTTCTTTTTCCCAGAACAAAATATTTTTTAATTAAAACCTTGCTTCATGCATCCTGACGGGCCTTTATTTCTTCTGTTGTCAAGAGGACAGCAAGGGCAGCTTTAAATCTGAGAGACAGGTAACCCTGTACACCCTCATAAAATTTTCAGCTTCTTCTACACACCATCACACAGTTTTATATTTCATTCTTCATCACTAAGAACATCTTGGTTGCTAAGTTATATTGGTGTGGTGAACATCACACTCTTAATATTTGTTATTATTTTCTAATTCCATGGTTGCCCTTATACGTAAAAAATATGAAAGAACAAACTGTTAAATTCTGCTGATGACTTTCAAGATACAGAGTCTATGATCAAAAACTTAAATCAGTGTCTTGATACTTTTATCTACAAAAGCAATTAGAATAGCTGCCTCTATACCCATGTCTTAATCATTATCTGAAAGGGTCCTGACTTCCTAAAATTAAGTATGCTCTACAAATTTAAAAAAAAAAAAATCTGTTTTATTTTAAAAGTTTCTTTCCTTAATTGTCTATTAACAATTACTGTGAAATTATTGTTGGAAATTAATCAACAACTTAAATGTGTATTTATTTTATTTCTTTTATATGGACTTATTTAGAGTCTTGCCAAGCAGTAATTGAACATTTGAATAATAATAAATTTAACTTTTTTACAGCCCACAGACAAGTCACAGTAAAGAATGGCATGCAAGCCTTGCTTCTTACCAAAGCTTTGAATTCACTGCCTAAATAAAAAGCTGTAAGTCCAACTTGGCCACGATCAAAAGGAATTATTCCAATGTCCCAACACTTAATGTGTCAGGCTGCCACCATGGGAACCCTACCTTGGCCCAGTATATTGAATTACAACATGATTTACTTTGTGCCTTTTGCCTTTTTTTTTTCACCAACTGGTATTGGTCTTACAAAAGAACAGTTTTAAAGAAGACAGTTTAAACAGAATAATGGTTTCTGGTAATTTTCACAAATATAAATGCATATATTCTTCTCATGGGTTTCAGCTCCTAAATTATATTCCCTTCTTCAGGTTATTGTCTAGTATATCATTCCTTTAATGTTCTGTATTTGGAGAAACTTCATAATTTTCTGGAAGGATTACATAAAAAATTAATTTCTTTTCTGAACTGCAAAGATGAAAAGAATCTTTTTCTTTCAAAAGTTGAAACATAGACTTCTATTTGAAAAACAGATCAGCCAATAGTGTCGGAAACCACTCTGTCCTGCTGTGCAAATCTATGACATAGCAGTGTGAAACCTGTCACTCCAATGCTTATTCGTCCTTCCAGGCACTCAGCAGGTGGTACAGGCCTTAAAGCATCTCAGTAAACAAAAAAGGGTATTTGAATTGCCATTTCATGTCATTTCTTATGAGGGAAGATTTCCATTTAATCTTAAAAAGCTGATAGCACTTTAAAAATATATTTTTCTGTCTTTCTTTCCCCCTCTAGATTACTTATCCATAATTATACCTAACAGGGTTTTCTCCCAGTTAGCATTCTGAACTGCAAGGAGCTGTCTGTAGGCTTGATGAGAGCAGTAATCTTCATGAGTACATCTACATGATTTCACATGTACTTGAAATATCTCTTCTACTCCACACAGACCTGCAGCAAAAAGTACTCAAATAAAAAATACAAAAAAAAAAAAACCAAAAAAAAACCCCAAAAAAAACCACACACAAAATAAACAAACAAACAAAAGACAACAAAAAAATGTCTACATGTGATAGATCACACACATGGAAAGTGATCTGACAGACTGGCCATCTGGAACAGTTTGCCCAGAGAAGCTGTGGATGCCCCAGTCCTGGAAGTGTTCAAGGCCAGGTTGGATGGGAGTTTTGAGCAACCTGGTTTAGTGGAAGGTTTCCTGCCTTCAGCAAGGGGATTGGACTAAATGGTCTTTTTGATCCCTTCCAACTCAAACCATTATGTGATTCTGTGTTTCTATGAAAATTATGTACACCTTAGCAAACAGCTAATCCTTTCTTGCTCACAAAGCTTAGTCTTTTTTCTTTCTTATAACCTTTATAAACATAAATCCTCCATGCTAAGAAGTAATCCAAATACAACAAGGATGGAACAGTTTGAAATATGTCAGGAGCTTGAGCATTGCCATGCAAGCATCTTTGGAAGAGCAATTTTTAATGACATGATATGAGTAGCAGCAGGCTGAGGGACAGCAATGCAGAAGCAGCCTGCCACGACCTGCCATGACACTTTTCTGGGAAGACATCAGCTTTTGGGCCAGGTAAACATTTAGGAGATGAGCAATGAGGGTGACTAGCTAGCTAACCTGACATCTTGGTCTCCCTCCCAGCGCTATACTGGGCAAAACAGGACTCTGGCTACGCTGTTCAAACGCAACAAATTAAAACAGTTCTGAAATTGACACATGTGTCAGTTTTTCCACATGTGTTTACATAGACTGTTTTAGTTCAGAGCCTGGGGTGTGCTAATGTGAGCTTAATGAAAGGGTGAGTATAGAGGTGGTTATTGTTGTCTATCAATGGTTATCAGCAGTAAAGCTAACAGACCCACTGTTCCAATTAATTTTTTGGCTTCCCACCCTGGTGTAACAGGACCTTAGGCAGATCAATGAAGTAAAACACAGAAAACTGTTCCTTTAGAGATATAAAAATGTGCAGAGATTCTTCCTTAGAGTACTGCATTTGACTGTTCAGCTACTGTCCATGCACTATAATAATTAAGACAGATAGGTTTTGCAAGCACCAGAGTTTCTGTCTCAAAAAAGAAAAATAAAATTCATGTCTAGATTCACCAAAACATTTAAGAAACTTTTCTCAAAGAACTAATGTTCAAGCTTCATTAAGTGCCTGAAACATCTCAGAAAGAGGACAGCTAGAGTTACAGTTATTACAATTGTGATGTGAAATGATTAAGAAGTGGAATCTTCTTTATGGATAAAAGTCTTATGTTTGATGATCCTAATAACTATTCAGAACAGTTTTGGCTTTTACAGTTCAGACAGCACACAGTTCACAACAGCATAGCAAAATACAGCAAAACATGACTACTTAATGACACTGCATTTCTTTATTTTATTGTGAAAAAGCACTTTACTATAACTTCCAGTAAACTCTAGTGCAGATATGTTATATTAAGGACTCCAGAATCTACCCATTACTCATAATGAAAAGCCAAGCCATAGATTAATCTCTTGGAAAATGTCTACAAAATGTTAATAAAAGCTTTGTTTCTGTAAGTTGAAATAATTCATTTCCTATTTTATATTGCAAATAGCATAAAAATATTGTGTACTTTAGAGACTTAACATTTTATTATTGCTTTATCTCTGCCCTTAAAATAGGATGTTTTATTAGGACATAAGCTTTTTGGTTTTTGAAAATAAAAATAATCATTAGCAGAAAAATTCGGATTTTTAACAATTTACTTTATTAAATTATCTATAAAACCTGCTAAATATCTTTTTATGATTGCAGATTTTGTAGAATATTATGGATTAGATATTGTTGAATTAGGATCAAAAGCATTTATGAAAGTGTATACTAGAAGAGGGATGCATCAAAATGGTGTTATGCATGATATCTCCTCAACTTAGATCATCCATCAAGAGAGAATCTCCCTTTGGAATATCAAGAACACTCTAAATTTCTCAGTTTTGGTTCAATAATCCCATTTGACACCAGATCAGTTATTTTTATGAAGATAGAGCTGCTGGTGGCCTGGATTTTAATCTCATCTGTAAAGCAGGTACAGCAACACTTTAATTATATGTATGCAAAACTCAAACCACTTCTCTTGGAATGGCTTTAAAAGCAATCTGTTTAAATCCCATCCCTACTTGAAATAACAGAATTCTAGGGGATACTACTTAGCTATTTTGACCATATAATCCACCTATCACAAATTCGAATCAGAGTGATATGGCAGAATATTAATTCATTTTTAATAGTCTTATGACTATTGAGTGTTGATTGACGAGAAACTCAACATGAGGCCAGCAATGTGCACTTGCAGCCCAGAAAGTCAATCATAACCTGGGCTGCACCAAAGGCAGCAGGGCCCCTCTAATCTGCTCCTGTGAGATCTACCCCACCCAGAGCTGGAGCTCCATCCAGCTCTGGAGCCCTCAGCGCAAGAAGGACAGAGATGTTGGAGCAAGTCTAGAGGAGGACTTGCTCCTCTTGGACCACCAAGATGATCAGAGGGCTACAGCCCTCTATGAGGACCTCTACAGCCTCGTATGAGGACAGGATGAGGAGTCAGAGGTGTTCAGCCTGGACCAGAGAAAGCCCTGGGGAGACCTTAGAGCAGGTCAACAAGAAATATGGAGAGGGACATATTACAAGCACATGTAGGGATAGGACAAGGGGGAACGGCTTTAAGTTTAAAGACAGTACATTTACTTTAGGTATAAGGAAGAAATTCTTCACTGTAAAAGTAGTGAGGCACTGATACAGGCTGCCTGGACAAGTTGTGGATTCCTCATTCCTGAAAATGTTCAAGGCCATGTTGTATGGGGCTTTGATAACCTGATCCAGTGGTTAAAGGTTCCTTCCAACACAAACCATTTCATGATTCTATAATTCTATGATACAATTCCATGTCAGCCAGCAGATTACAAGTCTACGCACTAAGTAGATTTTAAAAATTAACAACAGCAAAGTGATCAGTGACTAGGAAAATGTTGCATCCATGTAAGTTTCATTGCCCAGCAGCTCTAGCATTTATCTTGGGAGTTTTATACTACAGCATGTAAAAGCCCAGAATTAATTAACCACATCACCACACTACATTATCCTACTACTAACCATGAAGTTAAGTATTTAACATGTACAGTTCTACCTGTATATGTTTTTAATATATCACAGCATATACATGTACATGTTATTTATTATTTATGATGCACTAAAACTTGGTAGGGGCAGGATTGTTCTGATACATAGCTTTCTACAAAGAGATCTGTCTATTTTTTGCGTTCATGGGTATATTAACATCTATAATAGAATCCTATGTTAAACAGAGATGGGAATCTTGAGTTTCTGCAGAATACTCACAAAATTGCAGAGCAAAAACTTTACAAATAAAGGAAAAAATTAATTGACATCACAGGTGAAGAATAACAGTTTATATTAGGAAGGAGAGAGCAATGAACCACATTTTAGTCTTGTATGTTTCGGCCACAAGGGGCACACAGCACAAAAGCAAGCTTCAGCCTCCAGTGCTTACATATATGTGAACCCCCATCATTTGTGCATTTTCCTTACAAATAAAACGTGGGGAAGGAACAAAAAAAAAAAAAAACCCACAAAAACAACAACAACAAACCCAAATTGGGTGCAATTATATATTAATATGACCAATAGNAAGGAACAAAAAAAAAAAAAAACCCACAACAACAACAACAACAACAACAAACCCAAATTGGGTGCAATTATATATTAATATGACCAATAGCTTCAGATTTTATCTGAAACCAGAAATGCTCAGCTCATTTAATTTTCAGCCAAAAATCCAGGAACATTACTTTTCATAATATACATTTAATAAAAGTGGGTAAAAAATATCTGTGCTAGTCTTCTGGAAAGTAGTGCCTTTGAGATCACTGTTAATTTTGAAAGATTTGCAATATATTAGGTTATTTTAAGTGAAGAGTTCATGGCTGAGGGCAATTGCCACAAATGATATTCAATTTATCATATACAATATTGTTATATAGTATTATTTATCTCAATACATATAATGTATCATTTGCTTTAATAATAAATGTGTATCTAAGGCTTTTTAAGATGTTGTTTACAGCAAGCAAAGTAAGAACAACCAGTTACTGCAAGTCCTGTAACACCATGGTGCCAGTAAAACAGTAGCACAGGGCACACACACAAGGGCGCAAAAGCAGTAGTAAAGCAAGGTGTATAAATCTGCTACAGATGCTCATAAGCAAGCCAGCAGGATAAAACAAATGGTTCTGCTTCATGTCTGAATTCTTTGCTTAACCCATGTCATCTGAAGTCTCAAACAAATGTCAGCCAGTGCAAATGAATGAATGATTATGAATCAAAACCTTAACTTCCCCACGTTATTCCTCACACTGTGTGAGAGACCACATTCAGAGACAGACTAAATTTTGGTTATTGTGTGCTACTGAAAAAAAAAGGTTGGCAGCAAAATTTACTGTTGGCATAATATCATTTCCTGAGTCTGATGCAAATGTCTGATTTGACACTAAAAAAGTCTCTAAAACTATCAGATTTAGAAAATGAAATTATTGCACACAATGCTTCAGTGTCTAGATTGGCTATGACCTTTCTTCATTGAATGTCTTTCTAAACATGATGGACATTGATCTCCAGCTCAGTATTGGAGAGAAGGTATTTAGGATTCGAAAATATAAATTAGGCTAATTCAGACATGGTGCTCAAGTAAGGTGTGGAATTTAATTTTGATAATTCTGTCTAAACATTATTCAGTTGTAACTGTACCTTCCTAAATGTGGGATGATAATTTCCTTTACAGGAAATAACTCAGAAAGGTTTCTAAGGAAACCATGCAAGCACACCAAACTAATATCAGGTTTTATATGACAGTGAATATCACACAAGGAGAGTTGGAAGAGAATTTTCAAGGGAAAATGCTGTAAATGTGAATGAAGATAAATCTAGGTTTAAACACTGGCAATGTTTGAGAATCTCTGCTCCAGACTCCAGATATATCACTAGGTTAAGCAAAAAGAGGACATAAACAGGAACATGCACATGAACAGAAGCATTTGGCAAAATACAAATGGAAAAGAAGGAAGGCGGGGAAAGGAAAATGCAGATAATTTTAATGGTAAACACTTTCAGAATGGGCAGAGTGAAGTGGGAGAAATCTCACCACCACAGTAATGATAGGTGTTTTGGTGGTTTGTTTTGGTAGTTTTAGTCAGCTAAAATTAAGGCCTATGGAGACAGAAACTGCACATAAGAAAATTAGATGGGAATCTTTTTTTCATGTGCAAAGCACATCCAGCCTGAATACTGCTAAAAATCAGACTTCCAGACTCATAAAGGGAAGAGGGCATGTCTGGATTTTTGATTTTTGAAACTTCAAGGATGCCTGAGTACTTCTAACAGCCTTGAATATCTTTAATTAAGTATTCTTCTGTGGAGGCAGAGCTGAACTGGTTCTTCAATGTGTAAGGGATCAGAGGGAGGGAGGTGGTCCAAGCAGTGCCAGGCACTGACCAGGATTTAAGATGTCCTGCTGTTTAGCATGCACATGCAAAATTAAAAAAAAAAAAAAAAAGGTCCAAAACAGGCTAGATGCATAATACATCAGTTTTTCCCCTAGATAAAGGCAGGGAGAAGGGGCCAGTGCAGCCATGCTTGCTGGGAACTGTGAGCAAAGCAGGTGACTGTGCACAGCTCTGCTCTGGCAGGTGCTAACTGTAAATAACAAAGAGGCTCTGTGCTCCAAAGTGAGAATCCATTGAAAATGAATAAGAGAACATCTGATGTAAATGGTTGTGATGACATGAATGTGAGCTTTTCAGGAAGAATCAATACCTTCCATTAGATCATCTCATATTGTTGGGAAAAGTCACACTTCCAGTGGATATAAACTTTCCCTCAGGCCACTATAGTTAGATCCAGGTTAGGGGCCAGGGGGAAGATCATGGGCAGTGAAAAGCAACTCCCTTTCCACCCACATGCATGTCCTTTGGATTACTCTATTAAAAAGACATCATTTCAAAATATTGAACAAAATATTTAATTTACAAGCTGATATCATGAATGTAAATGGAACAAAATAATAAGGTTGTTTCCCTAAACCTCCTAAAAATGTTCACTTATTGATCACATAGACAGCTTTTTAACCTTCTTTAACCAGTAGTATATTGGATTAGCAACCTGCTATTTTTAAGGTCCATTCTGGAACTGCTTTGAAAATAAAATTATTTTACAAACAAAAGTATCAGGATATATTTACTTACACTCAGCAGACTTTTATCCAGGAATTCCTTTACAGAAGTAGGAAAACTCTAAGTGCTTTGGATACAACCTCCTGCAGGGTGGTTAACTGTTTCCTTATAATCAGGAATGTACTCTTCACCTGAACTTTGCAGAGAATGAATCCTTCATCAATCTCTGCACATTAAAAGCAGGAAAAAGAACATATTTTTCTGCCAGAGATGAAAACTTCTAGTGAAAAGGTGGCTTTTGCATTTTTGTTCCAGAAAAATGAAAGCAAATGAAAACTAAACAGAGACACATTTTCCTCTCTGAACTTACCAACAGAAATCCCTGTTTATCAACCCATTAGCAGAAGACATGTTTCTTTGGATTAAACTGAAGAAGCAAATTAATGATCTGTTTTCTTGTCAACAAATAAAGCCCTCACATCTTTGTCCAAACTTAAAGTAAAAGGTACATCATTATTTAAAGACATTTTAATATCTATTTGTGCATTTGAAAGTGATTATTTTTTTCCCCTTTTGCAAGCATATATACACGCAGACATTTAACTAATATACAGACTGGAGATTCGACATCAAATGGTCACAGGAGAGAAAAAATGAATGTAAATCATAAACTAAGTACTACCTTCCTGAAAAACAGCCTTTGGCCAAAAAACAGTCAACAGTTTAGCTAGCAAAGGCAGATGCTAAAGGGTCACTGTTTTCCCTCTTGCCATGATTTGTTGAATAGTTCTGTAGATATAAGGAACAAGCCACTGAGCCAGATCCTGCTGTTCAAGAAATATGTTTCACAGCCAGGTAATTGCTTTCCTCAGACTGTTGCCCTAAAAGGAGGGGAAAGACAGGCAAAAACCTAATGGTAATGAAGTAGACTACTTCAAGAGGATCTGGTCAGAAAACACTTTGGGTAGATTAGTTCCATTGCAACTGTCTGTTACTACACATTATCTGCATTAAAAAAGCAAACTTTCAAAATAAAACTCCAGCAGTATTAGACCATAAGCAACACTCTAGAATATAATATACAATAAAGATCAATAATGCCACATGGATATTAAAGAATGCTATCGAATAAAATCAAATTACTGTTCATACATGTTTGAGAAAACTATCTGCATTCTATACATAGACAAATGTATGTAAGTCTTCACTTATTGGATTTTTTTGGTTGCTTTTATTTTTTTCTGACATTTTGCTCTACATCATTAGGTAGAGGATTCTTGTAATACACTTATAAAACATTGCTGAACATTTTAATAAGACTCTAATGCTGATGTTAAAGACAAACTGGGGTAAGCACCAAAAAAAAAAAAAAGTCGCTTTGAAAGGTGTTCATAGAACAGGCTGAACTAATATTTTTTTCTTCCACCATTCAGAAGTTCACTGTATCTCATCAGCCTGAGGGGCAGTATCATGTGCAAAAATAAGTTATTAATGGTCACTGCATCCTGTTAAACCCTATTTATAAGAGTGCCACACAATTTGAAGGTGGACTTCAAAGGAAAACAGACCTCCATCAGACTCCTCTGTTAGTAAAGAAACAAATGAGCAAGTCATGAATTTCACAGATTCATATTTTCACATTATTGAACAATTTAGCCAAACCATTGTTTTAATTTCTAGCACTGAATATGAACATTGAATCTGCCCATCCATTTGATGTTCTTTAAAAATATAGCACAAGTCTTGTACATGGAAAAATCAATTATTTAACCTTAATGAAGAAAAATTGGAATTTGTAACTTTTTGAAGCATAGAAATAATTTATATGTAACAGATATTCAATGGCTGTTTCTAAATTATGGATTTATATATGCAAGAACATATAAAAAAAAAGCAGATCAGGCATATTCTATTCTATTTGTTGAAAAAAAATTGCATTTGTCTTACTATAGCACTGGTCAGATGGTCTTTCTCTGTCCAGAAGAACAGATGAACACTGACTTTATGTAGGAGTCATATTGTCACACATTCCATTTTTTTTACATTGTTTATGCATAAAAAATATTTTCTCATGGGTGTCATTATAGCAAATGATGTGTTACAATTTTCCCTCAGCACTAGCAGTTTTATCAAGTAAGTTAGAGCCTGACATTGCATATGGGTGCCCAGGATAGAGTTCTGTGTCTAATCTGTCTTCTGTGGCACAACCATGAGGGATTCAGAACAACATCTGGCCTTTTGATTGTATTTGTAGTCTGTGCAGGTAGAAAATAATCAATTTCTTAAATGATAAATTTGAAAAATTTTTTTTCTAAAATTCTTATATTTGATAAAACCTTTTAGCAGCTTTTAGGTACTGCAGATGTAAATTGAAGAGCAAATAGTAATACAAATGTCCCACAAAATCAGTCATTCAGGAACTGGTCAAGGTCTTTATCATGCATAGCATCTGTACATCTCTTTCACACATTATAAATTTCTCCCACTGTTGGATATATTTTGAAAAATTGCCCAAGTACATATCTGTAGACTCAGATCTGCAGTGCACTGAAAGCAGTAAAATAGATTCTTCTGTGATTTTGGAGACAGACATTCTAGCCAGAAGCCAAAGTTCTAGATCTTTTTTTTTCCAACTTCAGAGCAACTATTCCAGTTTACAATAGAAAAGAAATTGGCCTATTAAAGAAAAAGATAAAACCTGAAAAAATGAAGAAAAAAAAAAAAAAAACCAAAAAAACAAGGCCTCTTTGCTCTAATTTAGAGATGGCTAAATCAATTTAAAATAAAATTCATTTTTCAGTCTCTCACAGAATGAAATTCCTTTCTAACAATTTTGTTGCTACAATAAAGCCTTGACAAATCAGAACTTACAGTGGAAGCTGTGATAGACCATTAACTATAGAGGATGCACCATAAAACAGCAGGGAAGCTGTCAGTGGGAATACAATTTTCAGGGGATTTACTTTTGTAGTTATATAAGAATATTAAATAAAAGTAATGTAATACAGGAAACCTTACTGCATTAACGTTATTTGACAGGTTTTACCGTACCTGTTTTCCTTCAAAGCCCCTTTTCTCATTTCTTCATCAATACTCTTCTCAATAGATAAAAAACTCATCAAACATAGTCAGCTGGATCATTATACAAAAATGAACCCAAAAGAAGCGGGCTTAAACCTGAGAATTCAAAAAGCATTCTGGTCAATCCCAGGTGTCTTCAAAAGCCAGTGCTGTCTTGCTGCTGAGAGATACCTGATGGGATATTTCCAACAGATGGCTGCTGTTGGGAAGAACACAGGAGGGGTGAAAATGGAATCTGCCTCCAAAACTCCATCAGCTTCTCTGAAGGGAAAAGGTAACGAAGGGGTTTCTAACATCAGTATCCCATCAATGTGCAGTGAATGTTTTGACCACTTTTGACATTTTTATGGGTATAAACTCTATAAACTGTGCTGCTAAGGAGCTGTGGCTTTCCAGTTGTTTTCTGATTCAAAACTAATACACTCCCTGGAGTGAGTTGGGTTAGTGTTTATGTTCTGTTTACTTTATTTGTTTTTGTGCAGGCATAGACCTGAGCTAAAACACAAAGCGGATGCAATCACATACATGGACTGCATGAAGCAGACTTTCTGTTCCAAATTAAAGCACAAAGGAAATCATAAAGAAATTAAGTTAAATTTAAAAAAAAATATAACTTGGTCTCTTATTAAATTTTATCTTGTCTGCTTCACATTTTTGCAGCTTGTGGGTGGAAGAAAAAAAAAAATGGATTGGAATTGAAAGCATACCTGAGTCATCACAGATCTCCAGAGGAAATGAGCTTACAGGTAACAAAAGCTGTTAGGTCTGTCTGGTTAAGGAGGGTATCTGTAGGAGGCTGAACCCAGGCCAAGATATGGGTTCTAATCAAAACAGATGCAAGACCCAAATGGTGAGGAGTGCTCTCAACTGAATTCTGCCCACCAAAAGCACAGTTGTCATTTCCCTACCCAAATTCTAAAACTAGACAGCCAATTTTTAAGTATAGGACTGCTTAACAGCTTTGAAACTTAAATGGGTTTTGAGCAATTTTGTTAATTTAAGCAGTTTTTTTCTCTTCTGTATCTAATTTCCTTTATGTCTTACTCAGTACCCAACATTCTTCTATGTAAAAGGACTAGAAAAACTTTAGTTCAAGATGTGGTGCCACCAGCTTTAAAATATATGTATGTTATACATTACTCATAAATATGATTGATGGAAATCAACCTCTGAAATTCTATTATATTTGTACTGCTCTCTCTCTACTTCTGTTACAACAAGAGGATCAGCCTCTTCACAAATTTCTGATGAAGCAAGTTTACTTTATACTTTTCATACTGATTGGAAAGAAAACCCCTAATTACTAACATAATGAGCACTAATTTAGTGAGCACTTTTGGGGATGAGGTTTTTAAGTATCGGATTAAATTATAAAACAAGTTTAATTTTGTATAAAATGTCCAGCAAAAAATACCAAAACTGGATATTAGATATGTAGTTGTTTTGGGTTTTCTTAAAATGAAAATATAAAAAGTGTTTCATTTTTGGTTTGCATATTTGTTTTGCCAGCTCAAGGTGTCTTCTTGTCCTGACTCTTTTTTTGGCACTCGGTTATGCAGTGACACAATAAAAATTGCTGAATTTGGTTTTTTTTCACCAGCCTATTACTATCACCTCTTTTTGCCTTTATCAGTTATCTGCACTATTTGAGGTGTCTGTATTATCAACAAAAAGTAATGTTTGATGTTTTCTTTAGTAATAAGCGGTGCAACTCAATATGAGAATTTATGGATTGAAGCCTTTGCATGATGTTCTGATGCATGCTGTATTAATGTTTTGGGGCACAAGGATTTCAGAGTATATCTAGGCCTGGTTGTACAGACTGAATGCTTGTATGCAGGTAAGGCACAGGTTTCTGTTGAATTTCAACCCAAAGATATCTTATTCACATGTTCTGAGGCCATTGTATAAGGTGAACCAAAGCTCAAATGCAGGAGTGATCAAGAGGCTCATCTCAAAAGAGCAACCTAGGTCAGAACTAAAATACTAAAGTATTTGCAAAATCCAAGTCCCATGTCCTTTGTAGTAAAGTGAAAATTGGACAAAAAAAAAAAAAAGCCTTTTTCAGAAGGATTAATCTAATATATTAATATATTTTTGGATGTCAACAACTGATGTCTCCATTTAGGCCAAACACTTAGACTATCTTTACAATAATTTTAAGAAACCAAGACCTACAGAAAAGTCCCGTTTAATAACTTATCACAGATCTGATAAATCCCATCTTCCTGTTTCACCTCAACTGACTTTAAAGTTCAGATTAATAATTAACATAACAGATGTTTACATTGGCCAGAGGACCTCAGTGAGCTTTCTTATTATCCAGTTTGACAACTAAACAAAATATTGGTATTCAGGATAATTTCTGCTCTCACAATAAAGTATGTTTCCTATTTTAAATCAATATTAAGCTTAGAGAGAGCATGTATGTATTTGTTTTCATTCTCACAGTTAGATGTTTTCTAAAGGCTGACGAACACAAGTGGTAAATTAGGATCACCTTTGCGTCTAACTTCTTGTCCAGCGAAAATACAAATGTATTTCAGTTATCTCACAAGTCTCCTCTCTCTAGTAATAAGAGATATTTGGTCAGGCCATTAAATCAGTGAGGTTTAACATCTACTGAAATCTTGAAAGATTCTTTAATGTTACTTGTTGAAAAGAGATTGACTTATTTATTTTCATAAAGTGTTAATTTAAGTAACATCTAGGAACATACCACAGTAAACTAAATAAACACAGTCTTAAATTCAGAATTAAGACAAATAATTTCATTTATTAAATTACCATATGAATAGCAAAAATAATCTTTATATAAATTAAAAAAAAAGTTTTTTGACTTTAAATGTCAACTAAATAAATGAAAAATAATTAATTAGGTGAAATCAATCAATCAGCTCTGCCTTTTATAGAATTGAGTGGTTTAAAATGGATTTAAGATTAAGATTACTGGCTGTCAGATTACTGTTTTATAGAACTTTACTGTCATTTATATAACAACAGTCTTTAACCACCCTCAACACACCTCCCAGTGGAAAGGGTAGTCCAGGCTACAAGTTTAATGCAGTGTGTCCAGAAAACTAATTCAAGAATGCCTAGTTAGGATTGCAAAAGATTTAAAACTGAGTTTTATGGCAAACTTCTCTACTTGTCTCATGTTGGGCTATTACATAAACTCAATAAAGTTCACACCTTCCTGGAAGCAGTCATCCACACAAGTAATCTAAAAAACTTGTTTTTTCTAGTTTAGTACATATCAAAGTTAATCCACAGATTAAATTTTGTATGGATTCCACAGATCTCAGTATAAAGATACCATGATGCTGTTACCCCTTTACTACATGATAGCCTTCTGGTGATAGGACTTACTAAGAAAATGGAGACTGGTGCCTAACCTCATGGAACTTTGAAGAGGTTGAACTTATGGTCATTGTTTTCCAGTTGGAAAAGTATTATGCTACAGAACACAGCAGAGTCAAAAACGGAGTATATATTATTATATCAAAATTTATAATCAAAAAATATAAAATCAAAAGAAGAGGGTCCAGAAGGAAGTCCAAATCAAAACTGAAAAATGCAGATGTCAGGGTAAAGTATCTCTTGGCCCATTGTCATGTTGGTGCAGAAATTTTGTCTTTCTGCTTGCATTGTAGTCTAGAACAGAGGGACTAAGAAATAGTCATCTATAAAAATCCTTATCTTGGTGATTAAGTCATCAGACTCTGCTTCCTGAATGAAGAGTAGTCTCATTTCTGAAGAAAAGAGATCATGTGCCATAAAACTCTGGGCATTATTTTTGGGTTTAGAATTCCCTTTCCACTGACACGGACTGTCCTGACATGCCAAAGATAAAGAGTTTTGGTCATGCCTCGGTCAAACTTTCCTCTTGTTTGACTTTAACATACCAGATTCAGGACTGTGCCTGGTGCTAGCTCTCTTCTACACAAACGTGGTTAGCTCCATCCTTAGTTTCAGCTCTCTGGTCCATTATACAGTCTTGTAACCCTTATAACCTTGTTACCCTTACCCTTGTAACCCAGTTTTTGAGACAAGAGCTGCTAGTTGCTTTTGCTTTCCGGGTCTTCACCAAGTGAACATCTATCACTGTAGGTTATAATGCAGAATCTGACCCTTTGACATTTTATTTTCTTTCAACATAAAATATGGAAGAGGATGGACACATTCTTCAATTCAGTAGCACATGGAGGAATAAAGCATTTTGTACAGACTCAGTAAGTGCAACTGCCTTCCAGAATCAGGGAAAACACGTAATGGATTAGGCAGTACTCATGCAGAGTAGAGGACTTCAGTCTTCTTAAGTATCCTGAATAAGGTCATTCTTGAGCCAAATAGAGAGAAAATTATAATTACATCCTGAACACTCTCAGTAATAAGCAAAACTCTTGTTTACAGACCAGTTCAGAAATGTAAAATACTGACTTACTCATGAGACACAGCTGGGTTTAAAATGAGTTATAAATGTGATATTGCCAATTAATCTTCCTAAGTAACAACATTTATCCATTTCTTAATTCTCTGCCAAAGCAGTTGTAACATGGACTACCTGTACAGAAGAAATGCATACATAATGATATGAGCTCTACTATTGACTGGTCTAAAAATTGATTGCTTTTATTTCTTTCTCTGCTTCATTTCTTTTGTTGGCTTGAACATCATTCATATACAGATTTAACAAATGTTTATGACATATGGTTTTAAATGATAAATTACTTTGCCTAAATAACAAGATAAATGTGGCAATTGGGTTTTTAAAGGCTGACAAAACTAAATATTTTCCATGTCTCCATGAAAGAAGTTGAGGAAAACCAATCAACCAAACAAATAAAATCCCTGCAAGCATACTTTAATTAACTAAATAATTAGAATGGGTTGGATTTTGTTTGTGCTTTTTTTTCTGTCTATGAGTCCTTGCATCTTGGGTCTTGATGGATTCTGTATTACAGATCGTGTTTACAAGATGTTTCAATGAAATTGAAAAAAATCTGAATGAATAATCTTCCATTCAGGCATAATCTTGAAACAGAGAATGCCAAACAATGAGTGAATTCATTTAAATATTGAATGAAGCAGTTCCCTTAAAAGAAAAAAAATCCTGTTCAGTTTTCCTTTTATTTGCAGAAACCATTACAAAATGTCAAGTCCTTTAATAAAGATAATCATAATACAGTAATTATATAAATCATACTTTGATTTAAGGAAATCCAACAACTTCTCATAATTTGAAAGTGAAATGAATATACTTTCAAAGAATACAAATGGTTTAATATTTCTCTCCACTCTACAGATAATTCAGCCCAGCTTCTGCATACAGATAACCCTTGCCATGTCTTGACACTGCCCTCTTGTCCAGTGCCTCACGGTGGGAAAGTCCCTTCCCATTTTCACATACAATTGAGGCTGCTTATGGCTGTAAATATCTCAGCCAGGTGTTATTCAGCTGAAAAAGATATCTCCATGGTATTTTTCCTGATGCCACATGGATACTTATCCATGCTGCTTTCATCTGTGACTAACTGCTTGCAGCTTCAGCGCGGCACTGGAAGCAGCCTCGCTGGGAACATTTGGTGTCCTGACTCATGGGTGCTGGAATGAGTGAATAGCAAAAAGCTGATACATCCGGAAGAGCCTGAGGCTGAATTCTGAAATTTAATTTCCATTCCTTAGGACTACTAGAGAGCTAAACTGAACGATGCAAAAATCACTAAAGACTCAAAAAAGACATATAGATTTTTTTTTTCCCCAGAGTAATCTAAGTAGTCAAGAGAAGCTGTTAGTAGGAATACTCATAAAAAAAGACTGATAATAATATTTAGATTTTTTTTTTTTTCCCTATGCAGACTATAGAAAAGACTAAGTTCAGCCTACCTTCTGCTTGGGATCATTTCTGTCCATCTCCATGACAGCAGAAATTTTTTCAGGTACCATAAAATTGATGAGAAAGTATAGAGTAGCTGCAAGAAACTAAAGTATTTTTCAACAAAGCATGAAATTTTCTCTATTTGAAAACAATCACATGCCTGAAGAGTACTTTATATTGGTTATCAAAGATGAGCTCAACCTTTTAAAAACAGGCTTAAAAAACCCCAAAGGTTCCCAGAGCCACACTTACTGCTTTGGAAATGTCGAATTATGCAGGATATTTTAGCAGAGAATCATATTTGAAGAAAACATACTTTTAGGATTTTTAAGGAAAAATTATTTAGATGTTCATTTTCTGTCCCCTCTGTTCTAATGCTTACATGTTCCTGATAAAAATATGAGATGCATATTTTCCTTCATTTACAACTCCCTCTGATTATAGAGTAAAATTCTTATTTTATTTTAGCTTAATTCTCCAATTTCCTGCTTTTCCCTTAACTTTTTAGCCTAACATAACATCAGGGATTTCAGTGCTGTTGGACCTGAACCACATATAGGTACAGGATAGGAGAATCCAATGCCTTTTAACAGAAGTCACACCAGGTGTGCCACTTCCTTCAGTTTAAAGCTAGGCTTTTTCCTCACACTATGAAATTAGCCAAACATTTCCTAATTCTGGTTTAATTTAGTAGTTCTTGATCAAAATCTGTGTGACTCTATTCTTTTGCCCTCATAAATATTTCCTAACAAGGTTTGTTTCTGGGAAATATACTCAAAAAACAAAGCTTGAAATGAAACCAGAATGATCTCATTTCAAATGATCTTTCAGATTTCAGCCACTAACTTTGGTTCCTAGCTACAAATTTGTTCACGTATTTCACTAACCTACAAATTATTTGATTCACACTTTAAGTTTATTCCATCTCCTGATTGAAGGCAAGCAAAAATATGAGCTTTTGAAGGTTCCACTTGGCCATTTTCCTGGGAAGCAGATTTGTAGCACTAGCTAACCCATTTTTCAACAGCATGAATTCTCACTGCCCTGATTATTATGTGCTCATTTGCACTAATTCAAAGTCAGTTCACAAAACTAAAACAATCTAATTTGGTAACAATGCCTATCCACCTATAAGCTGAAACAAATTATTAGACAATGCTCAGCTGTGTAGAGAGTCAGGCTTGGAAGTATCTTTTAAAAACAAAAATTTTTAGTTATTTTAGAAAAATCTTTCTAAGATGAATGATAAGGCTACCCTTGCCAAAACATGGCGTCTTGCATTCTCTGGGGGGAAAAAATTATATCTCTGTGGCCCTGTTTTGCTCCCAAAGATACAAACCTTACTATTCTTATTGATTGAAAATGAGGAAAATCCCATTCTAAATTAAATTCTATCTTTCTAATGTAGTTCTATCTGAGTGCAGTCAAAGTTCATCTAATGAACAATAAAAATAATATTCTGGAAAAATGTGAGTAGCTGATAAAAGACATGAACTATTATATTCCACAAACTGTTTGACACAAGCAGCTTTTTAAAACCAAGCAAACTTTAATATCACAGCTTCACAAAAGCAACTTGATATGATTCCTTTTACCTAGTTTCATGAGACAGCATCCAAAGAAGTCAGACAGATTCTTGGTGTGTTGCCTTTCCTCAGCAGCACCATGGACCCATGTTAAGAAATGTTACTAGAGATATTCTGCTAGCACAGGCACCCCAGCTCATCTCAGATGTCACTGTCCTACACAGTAGGAAAAGTGATATTCTAAATGATACATGTTTATGCTACGTATAGCTTTCTTTTTTTAATGCCTACCCTCAGCCACAAAAGCTGCTCCTGTGCAGTTGCCAGAGACTCAGTGTATCTTACTTCCATTAACTAACTCCACCAAGCAAGCTGAAAGTGGAATTATCTGAAGTATTTGACTGCCAAACCTTCAATTATCATTATGGTTTAAAAAAAAGCCAGTGCTATTTTGAGTGCAGTTACAATAGCACACCACCTGTGAATAGCTGGTTGGAAAGCCAGGCCAACAAAGCCTCATTGGCTCATATGAACTAAATTTTCACCCTCTAGCAATAACCTAAACTATTCAGACATGAAACTCACTTGTCCTTCACTGCTCTCTAAAGCTACATCTGTGCATCAGCTGTTTTCCAAGCACTTTTTCAGACACTTTCTCAAGAAGGTAAAACAATTAGGGTCACGTAGATACATACAGACAGATCTATTAACTGACAGTGCTCTCAGGTGAAAGTGATTATCATGATCTACACCATTTTGATGGGCCATTTTCATGATCATATTTCTCTGTCAGATTTATTTATTTCTACCCATTGCCCTCATTAGTGCCTGTCTAGAGCAGTGAACATATTTGAAGCAAATCAAGAAGATGCTGATGAGTATTTTACTGACATCTGATGGGTGGTGATGCTTTCGAAGTTCTAACTCAGTGATACTTTAAATTCAGGATTCTGTCTCACAAAGACATATGCACTGCCTTGGTTTGTCTTTCCAGGAAGAACTCACTCTGCATAAAATTAAACACATATCACAGCTCTAGTAGATCTCTCCAGCTGAACACTTATCAGGTTCAGGTCCATCTCTTCTTATGCTTCTCTTGGTTAACATGATTTCCCCAGATTTCCTGTAAATGTTTTCCAGCAATAAAAC
>VZRH01006347.1:144544-164709 GCA_013397555.1 Urocynchramus pylzowi
AAAAAAAAAAAGCAGGCTCAGAGGAGAACTTATTGCTCTCTTACTGACCTTATTGAAAGAAGGTTAGAGCCAGACTGCGTGGGGAGGTGGGGTCAGACTCTTCTTCCAGGTAACAAGAGACAGGACAAGAGGAAATGGTCCCAAGTTGCAGCAGGGGAGGTTTAGATTAGACATTAAGAGAAATTATTTCATGGAAAGAGTTGTGAAGCATGGGAACAGACTGCTAAGGGAAGTAGTGGAATCAGCATCCCTAGAAGAGTTCAACAAACATGTGTTTTTGGCACATTTAAACCATGTGAGGGCATGGTTTAGTGGTGAACATGGTGATAGTGCTGGGTTGGTGGTTGGACTTGATCATCCTAGGAGATGTTTTCCAACCTTAATGATTCTCTGATTCTAATACATCCAGTTGTCCACACACATATTTCCTAGACTGTGACAACATATTTAAGTCTTTCTGAAGGGCATTATTAACCTATAAAAAGGTACTTTTATAGATAAGAAGATAAATTCCTTCACAAATCCCATGATCTTAAGTAGTAATCATATGGTGATTGTATGCCTTAAATGCAGTTTTTGTTATTGCTTCAAATATGTTTTGAAGCATATCTGAAGTTTCCCTGAAACTGAATTAAAAAATCCATCATTCCTTTTCTCTTTTTATACTGCAGTCATATAATATTGTGTTTTAGAGAGAGAAAAAATCAGTATAGACTTTCTAGAGAGTATTGATTTATTTTTAAATTTCTTTTTTTTTTCTTTTTTCTTTTTTTCATATTGTGAATTATTTTTTTCTTATATTTTTTCTTTTCTTTTTTTTATATTGTAATTGATATAGTGGGCTGGCATATCCTTTTCTTATCTGTTTGCAAAATACATTCAACTTCTGTTCTCAGCTCAAGGCCAGTCAAAGATAAAGTAAGGAAATAACATCCCAGAAGTACAGTTAAAATCTGCAGGCCTTAAATCTGCCCTATGTCAGTCCACCTGTCTCATGAAATAGCATTACTGACAGCAAAGGGGCCACTGCATTACTGACAGCAAAGGAGTTAAAAAGGAAGGAGCAATAGCATAGCAATTTCTGCCTTATTTCCCTATCAAGTTTAGCCAACATGAGCTGACCACCTGCTTTTGAGAAAACAGCAGACTGGAGATAAGGCAAACTTGAGTTCAGGTGCTTGTTTGCATCTGAGGAGTCATCTTAAGGGGGTCTTGATATTATTGTTGACTGAGATACTAAACTGACACTAACAAATTATCTGTTTTCAACTGTTGGAACATACATTGTTAGATTTCAGAGTTAGTGAACAAGAAGCCATAAACATTCTTGTAACACAACACATAACAATAATTTTGTATGCTGTGTTCATAGACTTCAAATAACAATATTTGTTGATGTTTGGTTCAGATTCAAGCTTATCTTCAAAACCAGACTACGATGTTCTCTTTTATTTAATTAATTCTTACACAAAAAAAAAAAAACAACTTATTTGGAATATAATATTTCTGAACAATCTGCTTTCTGCAATTTTTTCCCAGAATCAGAAAAAAAAATCCCATGGTTAATTCTTTTTCTCTTTTGAATTCCAGACCAGAGGTCCTATATCTGTTCACAGATCATAAATAAAAGGATAACATTCAAGTTTTCAAATTTAAGCATAGAGGTTCAAGTTTTTCTTCAGTTCTGATATCACTTGATTTTTCTGTTCAAGACTCACTCTAGCTTCTTTAAAATGTGAAGTCCATCCCTTGTGATTTGTAAATCATTATAATATTTGATGCTGTTGTTACTAATTATTTCAAGGAATTGTACAGTGTTGCTCTGAAAGTTTCATAATGCTATGCACTTCTTTTCAGCTACTTTTGTATTTATGTTGCTTCTTCACTTTCTATAAGTCCTATAACCACATCATGGTTTTTAAAGTGTGTCATTTGCTCTATGTAGACAAAGGTTCACCTAGTTCAGTGTGAAATTTGCTTGATCTTGATAAAATTCCTACAGCTAGTATAAAATTACATCTGACTTTCAAGTTGCATCTGGGAGATGCAAAGACTTGCTTTCATTTTTTTTCAGCCTGACAGCAGATAAAGACTTCTTATATTTCTCCTGGATTTTTTTCTTCCTTTTCCTTCACTCTATCCTCCTTCTCCATCACACCTGACTATGATAAATGTATACCTGTAAGTGCAATAGGAAAACCACTTGAATAAGCACATATAAACCTGTCAAACCTGTGGACACAGACCCCTCTCTTGGTTCATTAGCTGTTGCCTTAGCCCTGCAATACCACCCCTGCAAACCAACACTTTGTGCTACAACCCAATCTATGTTTTCAAAAAAATTTCTTCCTCCTTTCGTCTTCTAGCATGTCAACTCTTTTCATTCCTTATTCTTTTTCAGTTAAAGTATGTAGCAGCAGTGACCACTTTTCCAGTGGTCTCTATTGTAATTCCCCATTATGCTTCAATTATGCCTAATTAAGTCTTCTACTTTCTTCTACCATATGCTGAACTTCCATTTGATGGGACAAAGGGTGATGTAAGGCTCAGTCAATGACAGATGCTTACTCACACAAAAGTCAGATAGACAGACAAATGTTAGAAAAATAGATTAGATAGAAAACCAGAAAATAATTCTAGTCTAATATTTAAAATATAACACAGAAACCACCTGGAGAAAACTTATTTATAAATACCACAACTGTGAGGTTTAGAATTTGAAATCTCCTATCACTTCAGCATAATACAGAACAGATTCTTCTGCCTCTCAGAGAGCTCTGCACAGTTCTCAGTCTGATCTTCCTGATCCTTACATTTGTGCTGCTAATTGGGAATGTTTCTTATGTTTATCATTCATTCTCCTTAGCAACCAGGGTACAAGCAAAGGAAGGAAATCTAATATAGATATGTTCATTGAAGGTTCCCTAAAAAAAGATTAATGCTTCATAGTATCAACTGCATTGAATTAAGGCTAACTTTTGGCATTGCATTTTTCTTTCTGGGCGTCATGTCCTTAAGCCGTACTCTTTAGAAGCAATTTGGAGATAATTCTCACAGCAGAAAGAAAGAGGCAAGCACTCATTCTGTTTGTTTCTGAGGAACACAAGAAAAGATAAACCTTACTAAAGCAAATAGAACCAAGTAAAAAAAAAAAAATTTAGCAAATTTTCACAGTCTTTAATTATTTTGGTTTACCTTGAGCTTTTGAGAGACACACTGATTTTTATTTCAGAGAGTTAGATAAACTGCTAGTCTCCATTCCTTTCTTGTTTCGGGTTTCAGCTGAACAGTTCCAAGAGTCATGGATACAGTCATGGAAAGAGATGTATGGAGAATGAAAATAAAAATACCAAGTCCAGGACACAAAAAGCTAGAATAAAGTAAATAAAAAATGGCCTTATGATGACCAGGATTACTTTTAAGGACAACCTTAAGGAACTTTCGGAAAACCTTATTACAGTTGCCTGGGTAAGAAAGGATTTGTAAGTGGAAGACTATAGTCTCATTACTGCAGCTTGAAATTTTGTTTGACTTTCCACATTCCATCATTACTATTCAACTTCTAACTGTGCCTCTTCTATGAACAACTTACTGGAGACAATTAGAGAGGTGTTTGTTCTTTTTGTGCTCCAAACTTTTCCGTGTGTGACCCTGGATGAAAAGAAGGAAGTGCAGAGAAAGAGGAAAGAGACAGAAGAAAACCACCTCTTAATGTGTCCTTCAGTATTTCCATATATTTGCTTAATAATACTGACAATGTGAGTAGAATAAGTAGTGTTGAACTGCTCTCAGTACTGTCAGAGAACAAGGATATGCACACAGGCAATTGGAGGATATGGCTGGCATCCTGCACATCTGTATTCTACTTGATATTGCACTAATTTACTCATTAAACCCAAGCCTAGAGAAATAGGTTTGCAGTCAAACCAGGCAGCAAGGACCCATTGATAGTAAATAGTTGACATTTTTCTTAAAAGAAACCTTGTACTGAAATCCAGACTGCTGCTAAAGATAAGCTTGTCTTTAAGAGTGGGTTAAAATGAAATCACTGAGTGGTAAAGAAGTACAAATAATATTATGCAGAATAACACCATTTTCTAAGAAGGGGAACCATGTACATCTTGAGCAATTTGGTTCATTAGATTCCCTAATCCTTGTCTTTGCATGGAAAAATAATTTGAACTGACATTCCATGGCACATAGCAAATGTAGTATTTTCACTCACTAAGTCTTGTTGCAAACAACAGCCCCACCTCTTTTAGACATCTAAACCTGCAGAATGTCTGTGGAAAGCATTCAAAGGCTTAGCAATCAAGAGCTTCCACTGTGCAGAAGGCTCTGATGCAGAGACATCCTGCAGAGGCACTTCACTTCTCAAACATATTTTGAAGTACCATATAGCTTTTTCCTAACAGAAAATCAGGAGAAAAGGCAATGGGAGATCAGCAGCACATCTATAACATGATGGATTCATAGCCCTACTTTCCTCAGAGCACAGGAACACCTGATCTGCAGTTCTTGCAGCTAACTTGCTGTCTGAGTAACCAGGGAGAAATTAATCTCTTTTAATTTTAGCTACCCAGTCTAACCTCCCATCTTTCTTAGATATCTGTCACCCTTAGGCTCCCTTCATACATTTATTTGCCCTATCACAAATGCCCATAGTAGAGGAAGATGGACAATTCTTTGGAAATGCTATTTTTTTCCTCTTTGATACACAGTGTTTAACCAAGACTTTGAAGTCTAACTTCTAGACATTAAAGCTAGAACTGATGAGTCTCTCCCTAATTAATGGAGAGAGTGCAGAAACTCCAGAGGGTAATTCAACCCATCTATTTTAAATGCCTATTTAGAGAAGAGAGGAAACCATTTCTCCCCATTAACTGTGTAGGGAGCCAAGTTAACTTGCTTAACCAGATACTTAGCTTTTGGACAGCAAAAGTTGCTAAGACAAATTACATCCCAAGTGTTCTGCAGCCCAAAAGGGGATTTCTTTCGATCCCTTCAAATCCTAGCAAAACCCCTCATAAAGCTTGTTTATTCAGACTTTACAGAAAAGTCATGATTTAACTCTCTGCCAGTGAAACAAATATAATTCAGGGATGCTTTTTTTTCCAGACAAGGGAAAACAACTCCAAGCTAAATATCACTTCTAAGGTCTACTAGGTCATCTTCAGCCCTCGGATCAATACATAGATGGAATACAATTGTAAAGGTCACTTTGGAAAATTCCCTCTTCATAAAAAAATTCAGGATGGGAAAAAAGGTAACTTACACAGTTCTTATCCAGGGCCATACTTCAATGCACTTTCATGTTAGTAAATCTAATTCTTCTATTAGTGATCAGCTTGTTTTAGTTTGAAGTGCAAAGTACTGAAGGAAACAATTTGTTTGCAAATTCTTTTCATAACTGGAATTCAAAAGTGATTTAACAGTCTCCACTTGTAGTATATTTTACAGCACTCAGACCTTCCAAAGTGACACTGTGATATTGCTTTTTTACATAAAGAAAAGATAAGTCATTTTATGTTTTTATTAACTCAATAATGGCCAATTACCAGCCTAAAGCACATCATAAGCTTAAATACAAATTCAAGATGCAGAACATCATTAAACTCCAGGAAAAACTCTTCCTTATAGTGCAGAAAAGTCAATCTTTGAAAAGGAGCTTTTAACTTTTCCTGTCAGTGTGCATTTGGTCCCTCAAAAATAAAGATGATAATTCTCTGTAAGCAAATTATTTTACCTTTTTGAAGAAAACTGACCTGAGGGAAAAAATCCCTTGGAGGATAATGGAAACCGATGAAATTAATAGACACTCACTAACCCTTATAAAGCCTGAAATAAACACTTGATCTCCTAGATCCAGGAAGTTCTGGGATACCATACCTGCTCCCTGAATTAGCAAAACAGAAAACAGGTTTCATGCACATAATATTTTTTATTGAGTAAAGCCATCCATCCAGGTATTTATATAAGATTTTCTTGTAAACTTCATTACATAAATATAGTATTACAGCTATTACAGACAGAAAGAATCACATGGCAGTCAGTCTAAACTTTCTGTAATAGCCAGTCAAGTTTCCACTTCAGAAGTGTTTGAGATGTTTATAACATTGTTATTTTAATGTACCTTGGATTTTGATCTTTTGTGCAGATTCTTAATCCAGGCTCAGTTTTAATGTCGTCAAGTGCATTACAGTTTCTACATTTTACAAGTTAAAATGTGCATGAAAATATATAATATTCTGTCTCTCAAACAAAAACAAACAAACAAAAAAAGTGATAGGCATTTTTCCAAAAAAACTACTCCCTGGTTCCCTTTGGACACAGGGAGCTCATTAATTATGCTTTTAATGCTAATTTTCTTGATTTAGTGGGAAAAAAAACTTAGAAAAGTAGATGCTGTGTAGAGAGAACACTTGTACTGCTCAAAAAGGTAGCTAACCCTTTTCTCTAATGCTCATTCAAATTGTTTATTTTAGCTTGATCTTAATGCCAGCCATAAGCAAAACTATGAGTTACTGTTGCTTTTCCTTGCTGATGATCTCGAGGAACTGAGTCAACTGCTAGTGATTACCAGCACATGGGAACGTCTTGTACATGGAAACATCTTACAGCCAGGCCAGATACAGCAAAACATATCCAGTTTCATGGTGGGAAACCACAAGGGATTATTTTAAGCCAGTTGATTGCTTTCCTTTCATGAAGTGCTAAATGAACATGCCCCAGAGTATGTTCCAGAGAGTCTCACCTGAAGTGCTATGTCCACGGAATGTCACCTCCAAGGAAGCAGCTAGTGTTTCAAAAGGCTGCAGTATGGAAAGTGCCTCCTCTCAATAAAGATGGTAAGTGTGCTCTTTCACTTTTTGGGTGGTGAGCTTCTGCAAGAGGAGACTAGTTCAGGCAAGCAATCAATTCTCAGGGAGGCGACTATTAGAAAAAGAAAAAACCAGCCTTTGTGGGAGACTTGTCTTGACTGAAATATTATTTTAAAAAATTGAGCTCACCTTGTCTATGACAGTCTGTTGTAAAACATTTGGGTAAAAGGGCCCTTATTAATACAACCTAACTAGGTAAATGGTAAGTAGTTTTTTTTTTTTTTCATTACAGAAAGGAAGAAAACAATATTGAACCTGTTCACAAACTGTGTGATAAAGATTCTGACCTTCAGTAAATCTTTGAAAAGTTATGTGTAAGGAATGATTTCTCCAAATAGTTTTCTATTGTCACAATTTTACATAGTGAGTGCAGAACTTCTTTTAATATGCTGCTTAACCAGGAAAGCAAATCAAATGAAATATATTTTTTTATTAGAATACCTTTTCAGCTGCCTATCAATTGTCTTTTCTTAGCTCAACAGAAAGCAGAAAAACTTTATCACAAAATCCTTTGCCCCTGCACGCACAACTGATCACATCCAAATAGAATGCACAACCTGACATGATGTCAACTTGAAGTGAGTTGTTTACAAGCACAAAATCCCTAGTACTAAGTCAGCTAAGCAGCTCAGGTTTATGTTAAAGGGATCTGCACACCACACTGTCTGAATTTCTCTTCTTCCATCTGGAAAACTCACCTCCTGCCAGTCTATAGAGAGCATGCTCTTTCTCATGTAAAGAGACACAGGCATTGCACCTGGCTACTGCACCAGCAACATCTCCAGATAAACCACTTGTAGTGAAAACAATGATTTTCTTACAGACTGTCTTCACTGTTTCTGCTGCATGCTTGGGGAAAAAAAAATTACCTCCACAAAAAAATACACTTTATTAATACAACAAAATATTTTATTCTTTATTGTGGCTGTAAAAAGATTTTACGGAAGTATCCAGAATGATCACTGGCAAACATAAAAAAATCTGAAAAAAAATATTTCATACTCAAAAACGAATACATTTTTTCTACATTAAACTGTCTTACTTTTATTGAAAAGCATTTCTTCCTGTGTTAACTTTTTTCATGTGATAGAAATTAGATCCTAATTTGTGTCCTAACTCAGTGTGTGAGTGCTTAGCATCTCTGAAAGCCAGGTCATTCCTCTTAATATCCTGTAGACACTGTTTTCTAAGACTGTCCTCCTAAGTAATTCCTACTTGAATACTTACAAGAGTACAACAGAGAATGGATTCTATTCCCATCACTGTAAAACATCCCTGGAGGAGCTGAAATGTAGCCTGTATCCACTGAGCATATTTTGATGTTTGTAATATGCCCTGGTGTATGCTGGAAGACCCAGAAGAAGCTATTACTGAGGCAAAAGTTCCTCTGGGTCTTTTGCTGCATATATATATATATATATATATATATCTTTGGTAAAGTTTCAAACCTTGTAGGTTTTAATGGTTTAAAACATTCCCTGGAGGGCATATATTGATGTAGGTATACTCAGATGGGAATGACTTCAAACAGTCTAGCTGTTCCACTATTGCCCTAAGTCCAAAATCATTAATGTGGTAGGTGGGAGAGTTTGAACAGTTACTCCACACTTTCTGTGACATAAAAGCACCTTTCATAGCTCAAAGAAGGAGGGGATTGTGCATGATCAGAGTTCTGTATGAGGTGAAAGCAATGTCAAGACATATATGATCGAAAATAATTCAGCGGATGTGGCTGGAGTTATTTTATCAAAATACTTTTAGAATTATTATTATTACTAGACATTAAAAAAAAGTTCTCAGCAAAATCAAGTTGGAAATCTCTAAATACATAGAAAAAACCAAATAGTTTTTGAAGGCAGAGGAAGTTTTTGCTAGGTATTCTCATCTAAAGCCTTTCAGCTACCACTTGATGTTATTCCCACTGTTTCACTATGTTCAAGTGCCTTTGAATATCTTCAGGCTGTGGAGGACCCCAAACATAACACCAGCAAATGCTCTACCTCTTAACTGAGTTCTCCAGCTACCAGGCAATTATACAAATAGTGGAGAATGGCATCCTCAAGCCTGCTGGGTTTTTAGAGGAGAGAGTTTTTAAAAAAACCCAAACCTGCTTGTTTCTCTGAACGAATGGGGTACAGAACCCATGCGTATTACAATGGTTTTATAAAGCAACACCTGAGAAAATGAGGCATGTGTGTGCATAGATGCTGCAACACACAGGGAGAAAGATTTGGAAAACAAGTGCTTAGAAACAGTATATCAGTAAGAATTCCCAGGATTCTTTTTTGTCCTAGATTTCTCATCAGAATGTAAGTTTACCTTGTTATTCCCTTTCCAGCTATGACGCTATTGCATGACTCAGCACACATGGCTCCAACTCTGCACCCATCTTTGAGGAAAACATGTTACTCTCCCTTCCAAGGGTTACAGAGCTAAAAATAAAAATAAAATAGATAAATTACACTTCAACCCAATCAGATCTTTGAACATGGAAGCTTCAAGTTACTTTTGGGAGTGCAAGAGTTGTGGATTTTCCAGCGCACCTGGCACAAAGTGCCTATGGTGTGTAAGATGCATAAACAATGACAGGTACATCTGAAGAGGGAAGTGAGATGATCAAATGAGAATATATGTGGTAACTAGGTACAAAAAATATGCACAAGAGAGACCATGACTCCCCTCCCAATAAGTTAAAGGGGAAACTAAACAAGATAGGAATATAGGAGAGAAAGCATATTATTTTTTACATCTTTTTTTGATTCATAGTGCCAAGGACATACCAGAGTTTCCAAATAAAGAAAAGGAACATTAGATGATTGAAGTATCATAAGCGGAATTGGAATGGATCAATAAATAAAAGATTGATGTATCTCAAGAATGGGATACTGTTTATTCAAGACTCCCAGAGCAATTTAAGATTAAACAAAAGAACTCCACAATTATGCCAATTTAAATCAGTTAGTATAGTATACTGAACCACACAGGACAGCAGTGATCTTCACATAACTCCTGAGAGAAACTGAGAAAGAATTCAGCTTCACACACACATATTACTGCAGAAATAATTGAGGAGCCAATTAAAAGCAAAAATGTTAAGTATGTGGATCAAAGTTAGAAGCCTTAATGTCCTGTATAGGTCTTTAACCCATTAGTATTATTTTGGCATGTTAATAAATAGCAGATAAGAAAGAACTGGCAGATACAAGTTTTTTGGACTTCCAAAAAGCCTTTGAGAATGCTTCCCACAATAGGCTATTAGAGAAACCAAGTAATCACAGGATGAGAAGTAAAGCATTGTCATTGACAAGAAATCAAATACAAAAAGGAGAACACAGAAACAGAATACATTTATTAGTGGTCACTGCTCCGTGTGGCTGAAGGTTAACAGGCAGGTGCCCTCAGGTTCTTTACAAAGGATGAAAGTGTTTAATCTATTTATTAATCATCTGGAAATGGGACTAACAATAAGATGGAAATGTTTACAATGGACACAACAAGCCTTAGATTAATTAAGGCCAAAACAGGCCAAGGATCTTTTAGGTTGCTTAAAAGAGCTCAGTGAAAGGGGAAACAATGGCAGATGGAATGCAGCACTGCCAAGCCTAATAGAAGCATAGGGGAAAGAACCATATGAAATATTTCATCTAGAATTAAAAACCCAGTATGACCACTGAAGTGGGGGGAAGACCCTCTTGATAAGCACAGATCAATGAAAATACTTCTCTGGCACTAATCACAATCTAAAATAAAGATATTGTTGAGAAAGAAAAGAAAAAGAGAGGAGTACTGGCACCAAGGCTACAAAGGCTGAGATTTATCTTTTAGGGGTGAAGCCTAGCACCTTTAAACTAAGAGGTAAATAAGACATAATGAATAAGTAAATTTAGATCATAAATTAAGTAAAATATATTATTACTTAACTCTCTTCAAAGACAAATAAACAATTCAGCAAAACTGAAAATAGCATATTTAAAACAGAGAATTGTTTTTCATTATTATTTAAATCAAAGATATAGAACTCTGCATTTGACATTGCCAAGTTGAAATGTACCACCATTTTATTGACAGACTTTGATTTTAATGTGGATTTATACATAAATGTTCCTAACAGTACTCGGTTCAGTACAGCAAGCCAGAATCAAACCAACACAAGCAATAAATGAAAAATCCAGCTTCCTCTTCAGTTATCATCTTCTATTTCATGGGCACACAGCTTATTCTTATCCCAACTTCTATACATCATAAACCACGCTTTTCAGCTGCAGGTCTTCAGTCATGGATACTCATATTTTATTCCCCCTTTCAGAAAATTGTCCTTCTTAGTACAGAATGTTACCACATCAAAGACCCACAGTCAAACTTATCAGGAGAGGTTGGTTTGGCAGACAGATTAGGGAGGGAGGAAAGAAAAAAGAGAAAAGCTGGGGAGTGATGAACAATAAAGAGAAAAGGCTGAGTAGTGATGGACAATAAAGGGAAAAGGATAGCTAAATCCAAAAAGATGTTTTCAGTTGTCATCTTTACCACTGGTGGGCACAAGTTGGAAATGTATTTAGGACAGCCCTGACTGCATCAAACCAGGAAGTGTGACCTGTACCAGTGTTCCTTCAGATAATTAAAGCAACAGTAATGTGTGAAACAGTGTCTACCAGAGGCAGCTGCTAACAGCAAAATCTTAATGAATGAACACTTGATACATGCATCCTTTTTGCCAAGAATCACAGGTAACACCCACATTGTAATGTGTTAGAAATGTAGGAAACTCTTGTATTTCTGCAGATGTACAGACATTCATATTTATATGGACAATATACAAATAAAATCCTTCTCTGTCAAACAAGAAACTGCATTTAAATGCTTTCATCAGTCAGTAGCCATTAATACAGACCAAAAACTGTATGTTAAATGAGCAAATAGGCAACACATCCCTCCACTAGTATTTCAATATATTCAAAATTATATTTTCCTGGGTTTGATTACTGGTTTACCTATACCCCTTTAATATAATTCTTATAAATATAATCTTGTCCTTCTACCCTAGTCTTCACTTCAATCTAATATTTTGCCCCTAGATATAGAAAAATAAAAAAAAAAAATTAGAGGAGCTACACAAAAAAAATCAGTAAGAACTATTGGAACAGAAATCTTTACTGTGTTATCAAAAAGAACCAACAGATGTAACACATACAACAAGAAGAACCAGATTTTGATCAAATTTTGGTGTAATTGCAACACATTTAGAGAAAATAATGATTTTGAACAGTATTCTAAGTACCTTTGAAAGTAAAATTTATCTCTAACAGTAAGATACCCCTTCCTGTATGAAAATGTACTAATAGAAAAGAATATGGAAAAGCATTTTATTGAATTATAAGCATGATAAATTGACTACTGCCTAATATGAATTAAGAAGAAACTTTGCAAACAAACAATTTTCTGGTCTGGTGTAAAATTCATTTTACCTTCCAAGCTTATTCCCAGAGCAGATCACTGAGCAGTGTAGTATGTCAGTTCCTACAGCCTGCTTGCCAAAAACACAGTCTTTTCAGTTTTGTCATTCTTCAGTATCAGCTCCTTCAGGCTTCAGGGTAAAGCAACATGAGTATAACCTGAGATACATTTGACTGAAGTCTTATGTGAATATGTTTTCTGTCTACTCTTATGTTGACCTTAGCTAAACATCTGCAGTTTTGGCTGTCTGCCACTGTGACTGCTTTTCCTGCTGGCTGCGCAATGTCTTGTCTCTGCTGCACGGTCTCCCTTGCAGCTCCTGGTCAGGTCAGTAACATCTGGTGGTGCAGAAAGTGCTGATCACCTGGCAGGTATTCTCTTCATGTTTTGATCAATCACACACACTGATACGATTTCAGCCAATTTCTTTATCAACTTTTGCTAGGTCAGTATATCACTTTTCTTGCCTCCTTTTATCCCTACTCAGGTTTCAAGCTTGAGGAAAAGGTAAGAAAGCTTCCTGATAGTTACCAAAGGCTAAAAACATTAAAAACTCCCCCAGATCATAAGGAATATTGTTACTATTAGAATATGACCTCTAGAAGAACTAATTTTCTTCTTACAAGCCCAGTACATTTACTTAAAACAAACTCAACATATGGCATGAATCGTCAGGGTTCAAGAACAATGACCTATGATTACTGGGCATATTGCAATAAAAATACCTAAATAATAAAAACTGGAAAGGTAGTAGTTCCCTCTATACTAACAGCAAATATTCTATCAGCAGAGAAATATTCTTCCAATGTTCTATTTTCTTATGAACTGCACAGTACTTTCTAATCATTCAAAGACAAGAAGTTTACTCTGTGAGGGAAAATAATATCAATCCATAACATAGACACACCTTCGTCTTGTATGCTGAAGAAATCCAAAGAAAATGAAGTCTTCACGTGTATATAGAAATTGAAATAATTAAAAAAGAAAATCAGCTACTTAGGCTTTCCTGCATAACTCTCAGTTCTGTGGCTACCTAAAATCTAGCCTGAACACTGCATCAGAGTATTTTTTTTTTATTTTAGCAGGAAACAAGTGAGGGCAGTATTAAATGGAGATTGGACAGACTAGTTTCACTGCTGGCAATTTCCCTCACAAAAATTTCTCCTTTTCATGATTATTTAGATATTTTTGCACCATTCTGAAACTAAAAACTCTAGAATTGCCATAACGAAGCACTGACAGCTCTGCTCAGTCTCATGTCTGTGTGTTGGGAAGGTGCTGTGAAATTACAGTGAGGACAGATGCAGACCCAAAATGCAGCAGAGCTGCAGTGGTTCTGCTGCACAGAGGCTTGGCAGATGCAGGGAAAGCACAGAGCAAAAATCTGCATCACCTTTACAGGCATGCCAACAGAAGATAAAAGAAAAAAAAAATAAAAAGGGATAATACATGATCACTACTGCCATGATTATCTAGAGCCAGGTGCAGTGAATCATTTCAGCAATTTGGCTCAGGGCCTTGAGATGCAGGCCTAAAGAAATTGCTGAGATACTTTGGGAATTATCTCCAGGTTGAATTTCAGCCTCTTTAACTATAACTACATGAATATTAACAGGGAGTGTGGCTCTGTAGGGACACTCTGTAAACTGAAACTGTGCCATGAGCCTGGTACCCACATTACATGCATTTCATGGGTTTTATTTGGGCTGGCCCTAGTCCTTTTTAGGGACTGCACATCCCTATGTGCCTGCAGCTCGTTGCAGGTGCACTTCTTGGGCACCTGTGTGCCTTTGCTTTCAGCAGACAGCAATCCAGCTTGTGTGGTGAATCAAGGGGCAGTAAGAGTGGCAGTAGGAGTGAGTGGGAAGTTTCCAAAGAGCACCTTAAGACTTGAACTGAAATGTTGATTTCAGGAGACAGCCTGAGAGCAGCTGCCTGTACACAGCTCAGGCACTTGTGATTTCTTAAAGTTGCCTTTTAACTCTATTGAGACACAAAGTCAAGAACAAAGTGTGAAGCAGGACCAGCCCTTTTGAGCAATATCACAGTGGCATCTCATGGTGCACCTGCATGCTATGGGCTCCTGCACTGCTGAATTACTGTAATATTTGAGCTCCCCAGTAGTGCTTTACTTGCAGGGAAAAAAAAAAACAAAAACAAACCTCTAAAGGGTTTCAGGTCTTTTGCTTCTCTTTCAAACATATCATAAAATCATTTCAAACATCTCTGTATTCATAGATACTTTACCCTGTATTCAGGAGTACAATTTTAGAGGAACCCCCCCCTCTCCCCCCAGACAGAAAAGAAAAGAAAGCCCACTGATATTCACAGCTATCACATTCCTTCCTATGAGCTACTGATCTTCACTACAAGTTAAGATTTTGGTAAAACTCTGAGATGCAAATATTTTCTGCAAGCTGCAAAACATATCTCCTCCTCCTGCAGATCTAAACAACTATAAAAGAAGAAAATGATCTCTTCCATCCTAAACTTCTATTGGCTCTCTTCAAATCAGACCAATATTAAAAACTATTGAGCACAAAACCCATAAAAAACATGCTGTAAATATTTACTTTCATACCATAATTTAGAGGACGGTTTTTGTAGCAATTAGAAAGAAACAAAACACCAGAAACTAAAAAAAACTTTTAAAGAAATATGTGAGAAGTCACTGTAATTCATGCTTATATTGCACAAGCTAGCATCATTCTGCCCTTTAAAACATTTCAGAAAAAAATATTAAAAATCACATTAAACAACAGTAATAAAAACCTGATCTCCCAGATAATCACAGTGATCAAAATATGCTGATCTCAAAAAAAAACAAAAACACATATAAGCAGAACAATAAACTTTGTTGTAATGTGCAAATAGAGAAGCAGAAACAAAAATAATCTAAAATATTCCACAAAGGGTCTCTACAAATGCTTTTTGAAGACCAATGTAAGACAGGGTTAGTGGACATCCCAACAATATATGCATTTGTATTCTACTTTTATTGAGGATCCTTTCTGAAGGATGGATGAAAGAAAGAAAATACCCTAAGTAATTTACACTTCCACACAGAAAACAAACAAAAGAAGAAGACCATTCAGAAACAATTGCTACATTTTCCTGTACTTCTTAATTTTCCATAATTCATGACTTTTCAGATTTCCATAGGACTCTACTGCAGGACTGTCCTAGCCTCTCCAGAATACTTAATCCTATATCAATTATTTCCTTGTTCCACTTCCTTTAAGACATATACATGCATACACATATATACACACACACACACATATGTGTGGATCAAAACTGTAATTTTTATTCAAGATGCCATTGTTAAAATTACTACCTTTTTTATGAGTGTTGAAGTGTTCCACAGAGCAAAACTTCCATTACCTGATCAGTTCTTCAACTTACACTTAAATCTTTAGCTGTATTTATGCCAGCATAAATACAGAGTGTCTTTGCACCAATCAAAGCATTTTCTCTGGATTTAGACTATTAATACTATTGATCACCATCTTGCCTTTTAGCCCTGGTGGATGACCTACACCCTAGCCTGGAAAAGGCAAATAATTTTGCTTTGTTTTCTTCAAGGTTTTCCTCTCCCTGGATAGCTGAACAACTTAAGCCCATAATATTTTTCTACAGCAGTGCCTGCAAAATCAATAGAATAAGAGAACACAATCAAGACCAAGTACAACAACAAAGGGAAAAAAACCATCAATCCAACAACAATAACAAATTAGTAATGTCAGTCAAAGACAGGAAAATGAGCATTTAAAGCAGTCTGAATATTGTTTTTCATAGCAAGATGTGTAAAACAAATCTGTCTGAGTCAAACTGTCCTTCTGAGTTCATATATTTGAGTTTTAAACGTATCATGTTCCTCCTCTCGAAACAGCATTGCATTCAAGTAAAGCCATTTATTTCAATGGAGTTAGTCCTGGTTTATGTCGTTGTGGATTGCTGACTAAAGAAAATTGGCCTATATTTACAAATGAAAATAAAATAATATTTTAAATTCATATCTGTCATACAGAGATTGGCTTGCAGTACATTTTCTCTGTTCTGGTCCCAGGAATTAATCTCAGTACCTAGATTTTAATGAGCTGTTGTTACATCAATGATTTAATTTCATTAAATTCATAGTGAGGTTGCAACAAAAAATGTGCATTTATAAGATTCAGCTTTAACAATTATGAGATTTAAATAGAGACAAAAGAAGCCATAATGCACTTCTAACTGAATTGGAATATAAAACAGGAAGCCTCATTTCCTGAACTCGAGTGCTATACTGTATCTTGTTAGGTAAACTCAGCTTATAATAGGGGTCATTTCCCCAAGGATTGTTATATCATAAAGCATAAATGAAAAAAAAAAAAAGTAAAAATACAAAAATTGTTTCTCTTTTCAATATAATTTGGGTAATATTTCAAATGTACCTTGTTCAGAAACTCCTACTTCTTCATAATACTGGTCCAAGTTCTGTCAGGTTCTCTGTAGAAATATTACATCAAGACTAACTCCAGAGCAGAACAGGACTGGAAACGAACATCTCTCATCTCTGGATGCATGAAGAATTTTAAAAGTCATCCCAGGGGACCTTGGCTATGTTTTTGACTTGCTTCCCTTTTTAAGTGCAGAACCTCAAGCCAGTGGAATCTAATCCTCATATATCCACAGCCCTGGCCCTGCTCCAAGGCAGAGCTTCTAAGTTCCAGGCAGGCAGCACGTGCTGGGGCACCCCCACACACAGGATGCTGTGAGCTTCCCATACTTGTTCCCTTCTGCAAAAGGAAAATCTTGCTTGCAATAAACCCAGTCTCTCATTAAAGTACTGTACCACAATATTTACAGCTTGAACATAGTATGAAAGGAAAAACATTAAAGGATGAGTTTATACCTCTAGAGGTAAAAAATTTGCAATATCCCAAAATAGATGCATTTGGGATGCTTTACTAAATAATAAAAAAGGCCAGTAAATGAGGTTCTGATGACATGGATCTTTTTCCACTGATTACACTGATTTCCTGGCTTGAACAGGGCTACAATCAGTACAGACACATCCCACTGAGAAACCACCAGAAACATGCTGAAGGACTTTACTAACAACCAGTATTCTAAATAGATGTTACAGTAATACTTCTCTTCAATCCCTTCAGAGATTTTAATCTTTACCAAAGCATGGATTTGGGATTCCTTGTAGCTGTTTTAATTATAAAGATTACAATTGACATACATAATTTTATTACCATCGTTTTGATAATATATGCTGGAACTTATAGACCTCTTATATTTTTAAAAATAATTTACTTTTGAAGCATGATGTGCTATAACAAATGTCACCACAGTCAGTTGCAAGTCTTCAAAAACAGGAATTTTTATTTCCAGCTATGAAGTATGTCTCCATTATCCTAAAGCCCTTCTATACAGAAATCCAGGTTCAACAAATATATATGAAGGCAATGTTAAGAGTATTCATACAAAAATCGCATGTAATTTTTGTGGGTACATTTTCAAATATATATACTTGCAGGATTTATTCTCAATATAAACAGCCTAAAAACAAATTGGACTTTTCATTTGCCATTTAGTTGCTGTTCTATAAGCTGGGTTTTATTTTAAAGAACATCTGGGTTTTTTATCCAGTGTGTGTGTATACAAATAGAGAAATTTGTCTCAGCAGAGATGATTTTAGTGCCTTTGAAAATATAACTTTACCAGTGAAAAAATACCCCTCTAAATAAACTTATACCAGTAAATTATTATATTTTCTTGACACATGAGGACAACAAATCAACTAATATGAGTTAAGAATATACTTTCCACACTAGCAAAAGCTATTCCATCTGGTATACTGTTCATCATGAAAAATAAGTTTACATTAATAAATTTTTATATTTATCATCTAACATTTAGTTTTCTATTACTACACACAGAGGTCTCTGAGATATGTAATTAACTTATTATAGATTTTAAAGTATTTAAGAGTTGCTCAAGGTCTCCCTTGAAATCCAAGTATTTATCTAAATAAATGAGTCTCATACAAAATAATTTTGGTTTTTTTGGGAAGAACCTGCAAGTGTAACCCCCTAAATACAGAAAGCAAGCTAACCAATGTAGAGCAGTGATCAGCAAATCATCAATCAGCAAACTCTGAAAACTCTCTTATTCTCCTAAAAGAATGAATAAAATGAGAAAAATATTTTTCAAAGTATCTCATCTTTTCCCATCTGCTTAATAAATAATGCCCTCTGATTCTGGATTGCTAATATCTTTAAAATGTAATAAAGATGCTTCATTATGATGCTTAACAGAGATGAAGTTTGTTGACAGGCCCAAGATACCATTTACATAAGTGTTCAGGCAAATTGAAGGCAACATCTAATCTAACATGCAGAGGATCAACAAGAATTAAACATGTATTTAAAAAGCACTCTAAATATCATACTTCCTCCATGGAAAATATCTCCTAAAAGCTGCAATATATTGCACGTTCCGAAATGCAAATATAATAAAATTTCTTTTTTTTTTTTTTTTTTGCCGTTTAAAAAATTTTATAATGGATATATTTGAAAATATAATGCCTTAAGAATGAAATTACCTAAATCACAACATTTTAAAAAAATCATTAAAATGCCAATATTATATACCAAAAATGAAAATTGGACCTTTTGTTTTTATTTGTGATCTGTCTGGTACAATTTCCTTATGATTTCACTGAAGTTGTTAAAACATCCACAATGACTCCCAAGCTGCTGAGAGCTTCTAAAAACCTAGACTGAAACATGTTGTTTTCTGGCAACTTCAGATCATCTTTACTGTTGTTTTTAATCATGAGGTTTTCTTCTAAAGATGAAGCATCTGAATCAGCTCTCAGAATCAATATATATTAAAGGTGAACTTTTCCATCGGGCTCTCAAAGACACTTCAAAGGACCAAAATATTCAAATATAACTGCTGAAGTTTGTCACTTCAGCATTTATCATCACCATTTGTCCCAACAACTTTGTTGCATTCAATCAGTGCTTCAAAGGGTCATACCAGATTTTTCCATAAAGGCTTTAGGCTAATCTTATATCAAATAAAGCTTTCAACACGTCTCAATTTTTTTGAAGGAGAGGAGATGAGATGAGATGAAGGGTGGGAGAGTATCAAGCATTGATCAGCTTCACTTCAGAGCCACTTACATCATGCCCTATTCTTCTTGTCATTATGGACCGAGAGCTAATTGGATAGAGCTCTTCAGTGTACATGTTCTAAAGGAGAAATTCACATGTATCATATACCTACCCTGCTTGCAAACAAGGTCAATTCACAAATCCAAAAAGAAATCTGGTCTTTATTTTTTTAACATATCTCCAAATTAATAAAATCTCTCTACAAGCAAAGAATATGTCTCCAGTGCCTCGCTGCGTTTGTATTCATCTAACTGATTGATGTTGTAAAGGAATTCAAGCTCACAGACATTCTCACTTAGAGATGTTTGCTCTACAGTTCTGACAAGAGAAAAGTACAGTGAAAAGTACTTAGTCTCTTTGTCTATGCTTACTATAGTAAAGAGGCATAAGTGTGTTTCTTGACTCAGGGAGTTTGGGTAGTCTTGGGAATTTCCTCTAATTTGGACTAAGGGAAGTAATTCTCATATGTAGACAGTTCACTCCCCAAAAATATCCACCCTCCTTGTAAAGAAAGAAGGGAGAATAAGAGAAATAATCTCTAGCAGATCTTCCTGCAAAAATGTCTATTAAGAAGATGACCTACAATTGTTATTGTCTAGTTTCTCAACAGAAATAACCACTGGAAAAGCATTTGTAGAAGATTTTGGTCTTGTCTTTCAAA
>VZRH01006349.1:308-15952 GCA_013397555.1 Urocynchramus pylzowi
CCAAAAAAAAACCAAAAAAAAATTAAAAAAAAAAACAGGCATTGGTACATTTTAAGGAAAAAATAAAAAATTCTCCAGGGTGAAAACAAAGCAGTCAGATTTCTTACATATTTTGTTAAGGGTTTGGGGTTTTTTATTTTTCAATGAACACATATTATCTTCCTGTATAAAAGTAAAAATAAAAGTAAAATTGCATCTTGTTGATCACAAGTTTAAGACTTAAACTTTCCACAGGCAAAACAGTGAAGGGCCCCTTTGGCCACTGCCCTGTGTGCTGCTGGTGCCTCTGTGACCCTTTCCTTGGGGGTCACCCAGGGCAGGACATTAAGAAAGGCCCTTTTTTCTTCTTCATTCCCAAAGTTTCGGCCCAGGCAGTTCAAATGACTCTCAGGTGTGTGTTTTTCTCTAAATTTCACCTTGTTCCTGTCCATCTTGACTCAGAGGTGCTCAAAGGTCCCTGCCTGGAGTAGAGAGTTGAGAAACCTTCCACGAAATCCGACACTGAGCAGAGGGATTTCCTTCCAGGGGGGAATTTCCCATGATGTAACTCCTCTGCTCTTCTTACCAATGTTTTCAGACCACTTGGACTCTGCTCTTTGAAAGGTACTTAAGGCTTTGAAGCCTGAGAAAATCCTTTAAAAGGCAGCTGGTGTTTTCAGTGGGATATTTAATGCCAAGGCAGTTTGTGGAAGTTCTGCTGTGCGAGTTTGGAGAGGGAAAGGGGAGGAGGGAAGGGCAGGGAGGGGAGGAGGGCCAGCAGGAGACACCCATGCATGAGTTATGTGCCTTCTTTTTCTTTATTAAAGCTGTCAAATTCTCAGGAATAGCTGTTGCCATCTCTAGCCAAGCAAAATTAATGTGAAGGTTTTCCTTTTTTTCCAACTCCCTGCCAGTTTGAAGCTCTGGCTGTGTGTGTTGGCACGTGGAGTGTGTGTCCTGCAGGAAAAGAAGTCAGTGCATTCCTGGAGAGCAAATTCATTTCTGCCATGCAAAGCATTCCCTTTCCTGGCCAAGGTGGGGTGGCTGTGGAGGTGGCAGGTGTTGGGAAAGCCTCTGGTGTTGAATTGCTGGGAGAATGGCCCCACCAAAAACATCTGGAGATGTTCAGCAGTGGCAGGGCACTGCGATTAAAAGCAGCAATTAAAAAGAAAATTAAAAATAAATTCTGTCCGAACACTCCTGCCAGGGAGCACCTGGAGAAATCCGAGCACTCCTGCCAGGGAGCAGGCTTGGAATGGAACCTCAAATCCCACCCAGTGCCACCCTGCCATGGTAGGGACACCTCCCCCTGTCCCAGGTGCTCCCAGCCCCAGTGCCCAGCCTGGCCTTGGGCACTGCCAGGGATCCAGGGGCAGCCCCAGCTGCTCTGGGCACCCTGTGCCAGGGCCTGCCCACCCTGCCAGGGAACAATTCCCAATTCCCAATCTCCCATCCAGCCCTGCCCTCTGGCACTGGGAGCCATTCCCTGTGTCCTGTCCCTCCATCCTTGTCCCCAGTCCCTCTCCAGCTCTCCTGGAGCCCCTTCAGGCCCTGGCAGGGCTCTGAGCTCTCCCTGGCTGCTCCCCACTTGTTTTGGGGGTGACTGATGGTGGTTGGGTGCCCTTGGGCTGGTCCCTGTCAGCAGCTGGAGGCAGAGCCCAGAGCTGCTGCTCCCAGAGCCGTGAGGAGATGGAGTTTTTCTGTTTTATTGGTGACATTACAGCCCAAATGATTTCCAGACTCCCAAGAATGGGAAACAGGATGATGTGAAAAACATAAGGAGACCACAGCTTTGAGCACTCTTCGTGCTCTTCTGGATAAATGGAGCAGAAAAGTCTCCCCACTTCTCTGCCAGGTTTCAGAGTTGTTGTTATTATATTCTCTCATTATTATTTTGTTGTAGCTCTAACAATTCATAGTAGAACAGTGCCATATTCTGCTGTGTTGTACCTGTGTGAAATAATGGATTATCCATGGTGTTGGGAGCTTGGTTTGAAGTCCATGTCATGGGGATTTGTGCACAAAAGTTTGTGCATGGCTTCTCACACTTTTTCTTTAAGCAAAGATATTATTAATCAGAAAAACAGCATAAAGTAGACACCAGGTTTAAAAAGCAACTTGATCCTACTTCACATACATAAAGGAAAGTCAAAAGCATCAATTTTATAAATGAATGGAAAGAGAAATAAAATGGCACTTAACTCCTACCAGACTGGATCCAAAGCTGATTCTGCAGATTTGTTTTGCCCCTGCTCCAAACTGTGGGCTCCTGTGCAGCTGCTGGAGTGCTTTAATTGTCCTTCTCCACGTCCCTCCACTTCCCCAGCAGTCATTAGGTGGCCTGGAGTGGTTCACAGTCAACCAGGAGCTGGGTTGGGGCTGGGGATCAGGCACCAGGCTGGCAAGGGCTCTGCAGAGCTTGGGTCTCTGCACAGCTGCCTCGTGGTGGAAGCAGAGCCTGGCTCTTTGATGCCATTCCTGCAGCATCACTTGGTTCATTCGCTTTGGATTTTTGCTCGGAGGAGTCTCACAAAATCCTTTCCCCTCCTCACAGCACGCTCAGGAGTTGGGGTTGGTTTGCTCTGTCCCTGTACCTGGCTGGCACAATCACTCTGGTTTTCTCTTCCCTTGTCTCAGGTTCACACATATTTTGATGTTGCCAGGGTTTTCTCTTCATTTTCTTGCTTTTTGGCACGTCCAACCTCTCACCAGAAGACTCTGCTGTTGAGGTCTAGCACTGAGGAATTTCTGGCTCTGGCTTTATTTCCAGCTGGAAGGAAAAGCTGCAAGAATCAGGAAGGCTTTGGGTGGCCCTTCAGTGGTGGTGAGGGTTCTGGATATGAGAAGATTGCTGGCAGGGGTTGCTGTTCTGGCCATCACCCTTGATGTTGTCTCCATTATTTCTCATGGATGCATTATTTCTCATTCTCACACAGTAAACTGTGTGTTTACTGCTGTCCTCACACAGGTCTCTGCAGTTCTGAGAGACCCCCACCACACCCCAGCCTTGGGAGGCACCAGGAGAGCACCACCACCCCCTTCCCAGCACTGCTCTGCACCCCTGAAAACATCCAGCTTGGAAAACACAGCTGGATGCGTGCAAATCCAGGGCTTCCTTTTTCACCGCTCTCATCCACACAGTGCTCTTCCAGAGGAAAAGGAAAAAAATGGAGCAAGGGAAGAAGCACATTTTTATTTACAGGTGCTTTCTGTTCGCTCACTTTGCTCCTCAGCCCTGCAAGCACGAGCTGCCATTGAAAATCAAATGAATTCTCAATTGCTTCCTTCCAATTCAATCAGGGGAGGGAAGCAGAGACCTGCCACGGCGCTGGAGGAAGCGGGGAGCTGCTTCCTTCCCTCCTTCCCTCCTTCCCCAGGGATGGCCTGGGGACAAGGGACTGCACCCCCAGGGGACACGGAGGAGGAGCCTCACCTCCATCCCTCCTGGAAGCACAAGGATGTGGCATCACCGAGGGCTTGGGCGGTGTTCTTGCTCCCTGACATTTCCCACATGGCTGTTCCCTCGTACAGGGGATTTCTTGCAGGTGTTTATAACACTGTGTCGTCTTTGCATTTGTAGGGGTGATGAGGGTGAGTTTTTGTTACTGCTGTGAGGAATCCCTTCACTTTTCTCAGAGAAGAAAAAAGGTCTGACTCCAGATTAAAAGTTTTGAGGTTTTTATTTTGCTGATACAGCGAGTGTGAATGCTTGGTTTTATCACAGCGTCACAGAGTTGTTTTGCTTGGAAGGGACCTTCAAGCCCATGTTGTTCCTGTTCAAGGGACCAGCTTGTTCAGAGCCCTGTCCAGCCTGGTTTTGTCCTTTTACCACTGTAACCTTGCATTTCTGTGTGTCTCAGCAGGGCAGAGCCCTCGGTGGCTTGCGAGGTGTGCGAGGGGGCCGAGGAGCTGCCGGAGCCCCTGCAGCAGTGCACGGCCTGGCTCCGAGCCTACTTCTGTGAGCCAGCGACCACAGGGACCCTGCCCCTGCCAGCCTTCCACCACCCCCTGCTCCAGAGAGGTCAGTGCCACCCTCCCTGCCCTGGGCCATCAGCCACTGGCTCCCAGCTCCTCATCCTTGCTCTGTAAAACAGTGTGGTCCCGCTGCCGACACTGAAGGGCTGGGGTGTGAACACACCTGAGGGCTTGTGAGCTGCTCTGTGATGTGCTGGCTACTTAAAAGTAGCTTTTGGCCACCAAGAGTGGGGGGTTGAGGCTTTGACATCACTCTCTACAGCTCCCTGACAGGAGGGGCAGCCAGGGTGGGTCTGGCTCTGCTCCCAGGGAACAAGGGATAGGAAGAGTGGAAGTGGCCTCACGTTGCATCAGCAGAGGTTTAGGTTGGAGATTTGGGAGAACTTGAGCCTGGAAAAGGCTGTCCAGCCCTGGCACAGCTGCCCTGGGCAGTGGTGGAGTCCCCATTCCTGGGGGCATTTAAAAGCCTTTGGATGTGGCACTTGGAGACATGGGTGGCCTTGGCAGTGCTGGGGAACTGTTGGAATTGTTGGGCTCAGAGGGATTTTCCAACCTCAGTGATTCCCTGATTCTGTGGTTCTGTGTCCCTGTCAGGAGAAAAGTGCCAGGGAAGCACTTTTGGGGATCTGTTGTGTAAGGTCACTGTGGTTTTATTCCTCACAGTTACCACAGATAATATACTGATATTTTTAAACAAAGAGAATTGTTACCACGAAGTTGTGCTGTTTATGAATTTAGATAAAAGCAACACCCGAGAAAAATTCCTCCTCACCATTCCCTATTTATTGACTGTGTTCCTGAAGGCCTCATAACAGAAATTAAACATTTTAAACGAAATGGGTCCCAATATCATTAATAATAATAATAATAATAATCTCAGAAGTCTGATGTTTGCAGTGCCTTCTTGCCTGCCCCAAATGCCATAATTTCTGGGTGAATAAGGGAATCTCAGGTTCTCTGAGTTTTGAACAGCAGTTTTGTTTCCATGAGCATCTTCTGCACTTACTCTCCCATGTTATGCACATTCCCCAGTGCCAGATCTTTCACAGTCAAATTCCAGGGTGGAACTGAGGAATTTTTTTTATTAGTTGGGGTAAAATGAAGTTGTGGAAACTTTGAGGTGGCTGTGAATGGGCAACTCTGGGTAGGAAATATCACTGCTGCTGCTGCTCCTGCCACCTGCAAACAACAGCAGGGGAATTCTGCCTCCCAGATTATCCATCAGAAGATTATAAAACACTGAATTTTACAAACAAAACATTATAAAAATATATATAAATAAAACATTATTTTACTTTATTTTCATTTGTTTTCCTAAATGGGCTCCTGAATTCTTTTTAGCTTTGTGGATGAAATTCCTTGGTGTAAGCACTGCTGATCTTGTTTTGGCTGCTGGTTTGGGGTTCAGCCCTGAGAGGTTTGAGTTTGTAGAAGACTTTGGTCCATTCCTAGGGCACAACCTTCCTGTGCAGGCAACACTGTAAGGCACTGAAAAACTTCTAAAAGAAGAAAAAAATAAGGATATTTGTTAACAGGAAGCTTCTTGAGGGAAACAATCACCACCCTTGAATTTTTGAGCAAAGGAAGGAAAGTTCTTCAGCACCATCCAAGCTCAGAGCCCAGCCAGGAGCTGTGGCAGGGCTGGGACGTGGCTGGTGGCTGGGAGCATCAGCTGAGGGTCCCTGCAGCACCGTGGCCTTGTGAGGGTGGCACTGGGGGTGGCACTGGGGGTGGCACTGGGGCCCCCTGGTCCTCAGGGGGTTTGGGTGTGACCAGCTGCAGCTGGGCTGCAGGCAATGTTCTCATTTCAGCATGTGCACATCCAGGTTGTTTCAGTTTAGCTCCCTCATTTGCTCCTGGCCTGGCCCAGGTGTGTGTGTGTGTTTTATTGGGGAAGGCTCCTACATCATGGAAAAGCTAATGAGGAATTAATTGGCTCAAATCACAACGATGTGAGAGCATTTCTGTTCTTCTGTCACTTTCTCCTACTAATACTTTCATAAAACTGAAAAAGAAATTACGTTGGAAGGAATGTGGAAATAGATGTGAAAATTGGAAGGAACTGGTTTTAAAAGTTATTTAGGAGAAAGGTGATGTAAAAATCAAATTGTGATGGATTGCACTTCAGTTTATCTGCACATCAGAATTGCAGTTTTGCTAAATTAGGAATTTGGTATTTATTTGCTTTTGCACATTTACATTTGAAAGTGCCTGCTCATTTCTCCAGGCACTTGAAAACGCAGAACAAACATCAGTGAGAGCTGAGGATCCAAAGCCAGAAAGGCTTTTTCTCATCACTCTGATTTTCTTGCCCTTCTGCTCAGCAGCAGCTTTTCAAGGGGGCCCTGAGCAGTCTGGGGCAGTGGGAGGTGTCCCTGCCCCTGGCAGGGGGGGAGCTGGATGAGCTTTCAGGGCCCCCCAACCCAAACCAGGCTGGAATTCTGTGCTTCCATGATCACCAAAACCTTTGGCCCTTTTCTCCCTTCCCTGTAAATGTGCCCATGTGCAGTATTGCTCTTTGAGAGAGGATTCAAATTCCATCCTCAAGTGCTTTTGTAATCAGGACTGACTGTTGCATAATTTCTTCCTAATCAGTGCTTACATCAAGTTTTATTTTATTTTTCTGCACTAACTTTATCTGGGGACCAGAAGGGTTTTGCTTATGCCAAAAAAAAAAACACATTAAAAAGGTTCCTCATCTAACAAAAAAAATGTGTGAAGTGCTTTTGGGATGAAGCACTTCTCAATTCATGGTCAGTTTTCTGCAGCTGCTTTTGTGCCAGCTTTGAAGACATCATTCCTTGTGGAGAGAAAAATCGTGACAATCAACTCTGACATAACAAAAGCAGAGAGATTTGCAGATTCAGGACATAGAGATGATCTGCTTTATATTCATTATTAAATTCTATAAAAATTCAGTATCTGCTGTTTCAGTGGCTTCTCCTATATCTTGAATTTTTCTAAAGTGCCTTTAGTTTTCTAAGTTACTGTTAAACGGGGTAAATGTGTTTAAAAGCACTTGAAATACAAAATCAGTCACTCCTCTGGTAACTTGGCTTTGGCAAAGGAGGAATCTCAGTCTTGAGGCAGGCAGGAGAATCATGGAATCACAGAGCCATTGGGGTTGGAAAAGACCTTTAAGGTCATCCAGCACCATCACCAAGCTCACCACTGATGCATGTCCCCAGGTGCCACATCCACATGGATTTTGAATATTACCAGGGATGGTGACTCCACCACTGCCCTGCAGAGACTGTGCCAGGGCTGGACAACTCTTCCATGAAGAAATTTTCCCCAACCTCCAATCTAAACCTCCCTGGTGCAGTTTGAGGCCATTTCCCCAAATCCTGTCCCTTGTCCCCTGGGAGCAGAGCCCGACCCCCACCTGACTCCCTGTCAGGGAATTGTGGAGAGGGAAAAGTTGGGTTTCCCAACACCTCCAGGAGTTCTTCCCTTACTGCCTCTCCAGTTTATATGCAGCCAATATATTTATTTTTAAACATAATTGAGAATGTGGGACATAATTTCAACAGCCTGTGTCGTGGCCAGCATTTAATGTGGAATTTCACTGAGCAAAGTCAGGTTTTCCCACTCCTCTGAGAGGGACATCTCAGAAAAACCCCTGAACATTCCTAATGGGAAATGATTAATTGCTCCTAATGTATCCTGGTCATTAGCTCCCTTTGTGTATAAAGAAGAAAATTGGACTGTTATTATTTTGAGGGCTGGGGTGGGTGATTTGTGAGTCTGGGACACGGGGAGGGTGATGCTGATTTGGCCACTCCTGAATTTCCTGCCCTCCCTTTGTGGTGCTGTGGAGTGGGGTGGCTGCAGGGGCACAGGGGTGGCACAGGGTGGCACAGGGGTGGCACAGGGGTGGCTGTGCTGTGTTTGCAGTGCCAGGGGTGGCACAGGGGTGGCTGTGCTGTGTGTTGGCAGTGCCAGGGTGGCACAGGGGTGGCAGTGCTGTGTGTTTGCAGTGGCACAGGGGTGGCTGTGCTGTGTGTTGGCAGACCAGATGGCTCATTAGAGCACAGGACAGAGGAAATTGGAGACACAGCAGAGTTTTCCTTCGCCCTGTGAGGAGCAGCAGCAGCCCTGGGGTTCTGCTCCTTGCCTGCCTTGCTGTCCCCACTGGGTGAGTCCTTTGGATTCCTGGGGGTGGAGTTCCTCCATGCAGTCCTTGTCCTGAGGATGCAGGCCTGGAGCAAAGCTGAGCTTTTCCCTCAGTCCAGCTCAGTCCTCCTGTTCCTTCACCTGAGCTGTGAATTCCTGGGTCAGGCTCAGAGGTCTGGAAGTGGCATTAGGGGCATTGATGGTTTTATTGAAGGGGGTCAGTTTATATTGCATTTTGGGAATTGGGAATTGTTCCAGGGAGGGTGGGCAGGGCTGGCACAGGGTGCCCAGAGCAGCTGGGGCTGCCCCTGGATCCCTGGCAGTGCCCAAGGCCAGGCTGGACACTGGGGCTGGGAGCACCTGGGACAGTGGGAGGGGTCAGAAACATGATGGACTTTAAGGTCCCTTCCAGCCCAAACCATTCCACATTCTGGCACATTCCAAGCCAAAGGCAGAGCCCAGCTGTGCAGAAAGATGCAGGAGGAGCAGCTGAGGCTGGAGAGCAGGGAGGAGAGCTCTGCAGCTGAAATCCCTGTGCATGATGTAGGTTATTCATCCAAGGGGGGATATTGATGAAGCACCTCATACATAATGGGAGCCTTCAGAGGAGCTGGGAGCAGCTCCATTCTCCCGCCCAGCTGACGTAGCCAGGCCTGTAATCAATAATTACCCTGTGATTTCCTGCTCCTCCAGACACACTCACTGCCCAGGGGTGCTGGGAGCACGGGGAAATGCCAGCCCTGGGATGAGGAGCCTCCTCACTTTCTGTGTCAGCCCCTGGAGCTGGAGTCATCCTGGACTTGCCCTCCTCCCTGGGGCTGTGGGATCTCCCCCATGGAAGGCTCCCCTGGAGAAAACCCTTCCATAACACATCCTGAGGACTCTGCACCCTTCCAGGAGCTGCTCTAGCACCTCTCTTTTACTTATTTTGCACTTTCTAAACCATAAAAAAATCCCAGCTTTTTCTTTCTTAATTTTCTTGCAGTAAATTAAGCAATTAATTAAATTTTTCTGAGTTTTCTGACTGTGACTCAGCAAAGACCGAAGTATTTTTTTATTCTTTTTGTGGTCAGAATATTTAAATCACAGAATTGTGAGGCTGTTAATTTGTCTGCTTCTGAGATGACAAATTCAACATTATGTTTACATTTAAAAGGGATTTCAGGGGCTGTGCTGCTCACCCTAATTATGGTATCCTGAGAGTAAATTTTTCCCATGCACAATTTATCCATAGACTTTTTCAATATATAAAAATTATCTAAATAAGAAAAGCATTTACATTACTAAAATGAATTACAGATCTCTTTTCCCTTCCTTTAAACTACAGTAAAACTATTGTAAGAATAATTGACTTGGTTGAGATATTGTGAAGTAAAGCTGGAAGGTTTGAAGCTCCAGGTGCCAGTTTGTGGATAAACTGTCTGCAACTTTTTGAAATACATATTTTCATGTTTCAGGCATGCACATATTCAGGTTCAATGTATTTAGTCAGTCCTGTGGTGACCTTTTTGTTCAGGTGTCATTAAGTTGGGACTTATGATCAGATTTTGCTTCAAGGGGCAGACCCTGGGATTTCCTTCCTTTATCTTAGAGATATTGATATAGATATAGATTATATAGATTATAGATATAGATATAGATAGATAGATAGATAGATAGATAGATAGATAGATAGATAGATAGATAGATATAGATATAGATAAGATGTAGATATATATTTATGGTTAAAGCATAACCATCCTTAATAAGAAAAGCAGCAAATGCAGCCAACAGGGAGACCAGGAGTTCCACTATCAGCTCTTCATGGTTCCCTTATTTCCAGTAAAAATGGAAAATTCAATTAATTTATCTAGGAAAGTAGGAACCCACCAGGTTATATAAACTATAGACATGGATAGATGGGAGATTGGGCAGGAATTGTTCCCTGGGAGGGTGGGGAGGGGCTGGGTTGGAATTTCCAGAGCAGCTGGGGCTGCCCTGGATCCCTGGCAGTGCCCAAGGCCAGGTTGGATATTAGGAGCCCCTGGGATGGTGGGAGGTGTCCCTGTGTGGGACTGGATGAGCTTTGAGGAACCTTCCCACCCAAATCATGGCATTCTGTATTTATGTTTTGCAGTCTTGAGCTTCTCTCTTCACTGGCTGAGGAGGCAGGGCTTGCCCTTTCCTAGGCAAATACAAAATGCCATTTTCACCACTGATTTTTGCAGCAATTTGTGAAATTCTCTTAATTTGGTACTAGAGGTTCAATTCATTAAGGGAAAAAAAGGTTGATAAATGTTTCTGATTTTCCCTTTCTCAACCCTGCAGCTTCATCAGACATGCAAATACATTTCTATTTAGGCTTTTAGAAAGTGTTAAATAGGAAATAATCTGCTCGGAAACGTTCATACTTCACATATCTGGACATGGCAGATTCAAGTGCAGAGAGCTGACAAGCTTTCCTATTTCTGTCTGCCAACTCAAAATTCAAATTCCAGAGACTGGCATCTTCTTTTATTACCATTTCATGTGAGAGGAGTTTTGATACGCAGAAAGTCACTGTTTTGTGAGACATTTAATGGATTTTTACAATCCAATACTTTCCTACAATTTTCTGCAAACAGAAATCAATCCTCTCCAACCTTCAAAAATGGAAACAGCAAAACCCCAAAATAGCCCAGTTACTTTTATACCTCTAATTCTTTTTCCAGCCCAGTTGGCCCATTGCTTTCTATCAACTATGTGTATTTAAAAACAAAACTAAACAAAAAAAAAAAAATCAATACAAATGCATTCTGGACAGAAATATCTGCAAAATTCCTGACCCAATTTCTGTTGAATTCAGACCAAAATTCCCATAATTTCCAATGGAAGCCCATGTGGTTTTAAGTGTATCTTAAATACTTTTATTGAAGTTCATAGGGTGAATTGTCTGCCACATGTGGGTCATTTAGGGCAATTCAGGCCCTCTTGGGTGCAAATTTCCTTTTTGGCAGCACTGATTGCAGATGTTGATGGGGTTTTGGTGGAACCTTTCAGGGTGTCCATCACTGGTGTGACCTTGGAAGGGTCTAAGGATGGAGAGAGCAGTGTGTCTGTCCTGTCATGGGGAAAGCAGTGAAAGGGTCATGTATTTTAAAGAATTAATTGTATTTCCAGTAGGACAATCCTTTCTTGCCAGTATTCTTAACATTAGTACAGGTAGGCCATAATTAGAATGAAGGAGCCTTTTATAAATAGGGTTTTTTTAGGTAAAAGTGGGTTGAAGGTCCACGGCCAGTGTTCACCTGTGCAATGGCAATATTTTACTTGTTCTCAGAGAATTTGAGGATATTCAATATTCAAGACTCTGAAACAGCTGCAGAGATGTGTGGGTCTTATTATTCCAAATTTTTGGAATATTATCAAATATTATCAAATTATTCCAAACTTCTGTTTAGAAAGAAAGGGTTTGTGTTTTGGTGATGGGATACTGGGAAGGAATTCCTGCCTGGGAGGGTGGGGAGGGGCTGGGATGGAATTCCCAGAGCAGCTGTGGCTGCCCCTGGATCCCTGGAAAGGTCCAAGGCCAGGTTGGAGCACCCTTCCAGCATGGTGGAAGGTGTCCCTGCCATGGCAGAGGTGGCACTGGATGGGCTTTAAGGTCCCTTCCAACCCAACCCATTCCATGATTCCGTGATCAGTATTTGCCCAGAACTGCAGTTGGGCCAAAATCAGGGCAGCTTCACTCTAAAATCAGCAGCTCTAAAGGCCACCTGCATGCGAGGCTTCTTTATAAAGTGAATTTGCTCAAAATCACATCCCTTTTCTCCCCATGAAATAAAAGGAATCAGTTGACCCCGATCTAAGGAACATTTTGACCAACCCGGTAACTTTTGACATTGCTGCTTGTAGATGAGATTTAGATTAAAAGGTAGGAATTGAAGGTGGAAAAACCCCACCAGTGTAGGAAAATGACTTTTTTATCCAGAGTCATGTGCTCATCTTCACCCAGAGCCCCAGACCTCAGCACCTGCTCTCATTGCAGACCTGTGAGGAATAAGTTTAATTTAATTCATTTTTCCTTTGATTTGTTGGCTGGCTTGCCACACATGCAGCCCCACGTAACCTTTGCACCCCTCCTTAATGAAAACCCATGCAATCAAGATAAAAGGAAAGGATTTTATAAATACAGCCTCCCACACCCGTTTTATTAATGAACTTTCAGGCAAGTTTACTTAAAACCCCTTATCGATAGGAAATACCATCAATACTCATGTGCATTTAACCTGTTTGGGGTTTCAAAGGTAATGTGCTTAATGGGACTGTTACTATGGTGAGCACCTTGTTTCTAAGTAATATTGTTAATTTTTTTTCGGGAAATGACAGTATAGTGACATTTCTGACAGCCTTTCTATTAGGGGCACATAAATAAATTCGTCTGAGGGAAAAAATTTTATCATAAAGGTATTTTTCTGCTTCCTGACCTAAGGATGCCCCTTTCTGACCCGTTTTCAAGGTGTTCTGCCACATCTCCTGCCCAGTTTATTTGCTGACCATTTTATTCTGGGGGAAACAAGGTCTCACTTAACTGGGAAAACACACTTTTCACTAGAAATTTGCATCCCGCACTCCTCTCAGAATAAAATATGCAAGAACAACATAAATGGCACACTCCTTTTTTCCCTTTCTTTCTTTTTTCCCCATGAATTGGGCCTTTGATGTTCAAGAGGAGCAAGTATTAAAGGACATCCCTAGAAGGCTGTAGAAATTGTCCCTATTTATGACAAATGTAAAATAGTACAAATCTAGCTGAATGTGATGGTGTCATTAGTTTGTGAATCGCATCCTCGAAAATAACTGTGGAGGAGCCAAATCGGTTTAAAAGAAGATAACAAAATGGTTTAAGCTACTTAGGTTGAATGCCAATTATATTTTAATATTCAACTGAGCATATTTTACTAAGAAAAAAGGCAGCGTCGACGCATGCATAACTCATTGGCAGCGTCGACCAGCTGTGCCACTCTTCTCTTCGAATCACTTTGTGCATTTTAGTAGCATGGTAATTTAGTAGAGAACTACCTGAGTGATGGCATTTTCAATGAGCAGGTAATCTACAGAGAATTTTTATATGGTTATGAGTTCTGTGCTTCAGCCTGGCAACACAAAAATACATCAAGACCAATTACGGTATCAACTTTCAGCGTGATACCCTTGCCACGCAAGTGCATGTATTTCTGCCCCAGGCATTTCAAATTGCATCTAATTTGAAATCTTTGGGGTTTTAATTAAATTTCAGAATATATGGAATTCTTCATTAGTACCTGCTCTGAATAGCAGATTATACTTCTCTCAGTCTCTCGTTAAAGAAGTAGGCTGTGGTAAATAGCATGTTCAAGAACTGATCATTTGTGGTGCCTGGATATTGGGAACAGAAATAGTGAAATGCAAAATAATATCAAAAAGATTATTAGTCCAGTGAGGGACTCTTGATTTGTATTTTAATGGAATTTTACATTTCTCTTAATGATTTGCAAATTGTCCTCTGATTATAAGATGCATTAAGCTTTTCATTTTAATGGAGAGACACAGCCATTAGCAGAAATTTTTTTCTGTCTTCTTTTTAGAGTGCTTCCCTGCAGCAGATAAATATTGAAACCATTAACACCTTTTGATGTACTTTATAGTGCTGCAGCTTGGACCAATACATGAATGAACATCACCCTTTTATATTTTAGCACTTTGCTGGAAGCTCCTGGTTGTCGTTGCGTGGGTGAACAATGACCGGAGCCCTGCGTTTCCCTGTGTTTATTTCCTTATAATTAACGTGCCAAATGTTTCGGGGAACATCATTCATATTTAATGCCAAAAGAAGTAGTAAAGCCAACAAAAGTCGAGATCTGAAATGCAGATGGAGGGTGCTGTGACCTTAGCTCTGACCATCCTTCCAGGGAGGAGGGTTTGTTAGGGATCCGCGGTGGGCGAGAACACAACCGGCTCCTTTGTTGCAGGCTCCAGAATTCGCCAGCACTCTTCAGTTGTCAATCTGAAAGTCAAATTTCCTCCTTGCTTTCAGCTTAACGTGAACCCTTAATGTTGTATAAACATGTTGTGCCTGTGCTGACTTCATTGGGTTTGGCAGGAGAGCAGGGGATGAAGAGCAGCCTCCTTTTTGTGGCGGCTTGCGAAGCGTGAGGAGGATTTTCCTGATGCTGCAGGTTTATGTAAAACAACGGGGCTGTTACATCAGGTAAATGTGTGATTATGAACCTGACCAACCGAGGGAAATCCCTGTAATATTCCTTAGAATCTTTGGAAAATGAAATAATTCTTTAAGACGCTCAGGACTGGGGCGTTTCCCCAGCCCCACCTGCTTCTCGCTCCCCAGATAACCCAAATTTCTGCCTGTGCCTCCGCAGACTCCTCCTCTCCTGGCAGGTTACCCGTGAGAACTTCCTCCAAGCAAGGCACTGATTTTAGGCCTGCCTCTTAATTGAGCAGCCTTGAATCTGTAAAATCCCATCAGGGGTCACTGGTAGGACTGCTCCTCTGTTTGCTTCCAGGATGTCTGTTTAAATAATTTGGATCTCGGGAATTCCAGTTGCAGTTCATTTAAGCAGCGCTGTGTGATGGCACCAGGATCAGTCAGGAGGCTGAGTGACTTCTTGGGATCACACTTCACCTCTTCCCAGTTGTTTTGTTGGCTGCTTGAATATATACTCCCTAAAAGGAAAAAAGAAAAAGCAAAAACACACCTTAACTTTGAGACTGAAGCCAGAAGATTCTGGGAATTATTTGCTGCTGCTGCAGCATTCTTGGAAGGATATTGTGAATTAATGTTTGGAAAGTGCTGTGTACATCTTAGCTCCATCCATTAGGTATTTATAACTCAATAATAAATTAATACAAATGAAAAAAATTCAGTACTTTGATATTGACTTCATATGCATGCAGTGAGGAAATAGTTCCATTTTATTGCATTTAAGCACTTTAATGAGTATTATTTTTAACGTGAACATTTACAAAGGAACTTAAAGAAAGCTGAAGAATTTGCTGTTCCTTTTTTAGCCCAGCGAGGATCTTACACTTTGTTCACGTAGTGCAGCACATTTGCATTGCATGTTTCATATATTAATTTTCTAGGCCAGGTTATCTTTGGCAACAGGATCTTCACAAAGCAACTGAGGGTGCAGATTTCTTGATCCAGAGTCCTTTGGGAGGGGATATTTGGGGCCGTGCTGAAAAATGAAATGGCAAAAACACCTCATCAGTGTAACTCTAAGTGGAATTACAGAGAAAAAGCAATTCTGTGGGAAGCAGGAAAAAATAGAAGAGAGATGCTGGGGCCTCCCAACCTCCTTTGCCATCAGCCTTGCTGTAGGAGAACATCTGTAGGATGTTCTGTGCTTGTAGGATACCTGTGCTGAGTAATCCAGTGGTGACCCAGTGTGGTCAAAGGTTTGCAGAGAATTAATGTTTCCTCTCTCCCAAATAACCTGGCTTGGTGTTGCCCTGTTCCCTGAGTGGATATAAAATAGGTTTGTGGAGGTACTTGGGGGATGCAAGGGATTCCTTCTGGCTGAATGTCTTGGATTGGAAGGGAATTTAAAGATCCT
>VZRH01006359.1:0-25776 GCA_013397555.1 Urocynchramus pylzowi
ATGTAGATGTGTATGCATACACAAAGGGGTTATTTTATTTTGTTTTTTAACATTTACTGTTATCATAAGGTGTATCCACATGTCCTTCTCAAGCTTGTATATTTGATAAAGTCATTTTAGAGTGGTCCTGTTTTCAAGCATTTGTTAATTTTAAAGCCTACTTAGCATACTTAGATGCACTGATGTTGCAGTATTTTCTATCCTTTTAATTCCTTGGGCATGAGTCTTCCAACCCTGTGATCATGCTCACTCCCATTCTCCTTATTTGTTGTTGAAAAGTTGCTAAAAGCACTGTTTATTTCTACAACTCATGAGGGAGTTTGCCATTTTGCTTGTGGTTTAGTGAGAATAAAAAGAATAAAGAGGTTGTATAAATGTAACTCCATTTAAAAAAGAAAAGCTAATGCACCAACATGATGTAATGAGAGCTATTAAAACAATTAGTCCCTATCCTAGGATGATTGCAAAAGGAAATAAGTAAAGAGAATGAAACATGTAACAACTGGATTATAAAATGAACAACCAGCATAAAAATTAAGTGAATCAAAAGTTTAAACCAGAATGTGGCTGAGTTGCAGGGTAATGTAGGAGAAGAAAATGTAATTGTGTTTATTCCATGGCAGTTTACTTGAACTAAATGTCCCTGAAAAATGTCTGAGACGTGTGGATAGAGGTTGTACTTTTCAAAATGTGCCACCGTATTTGATTTCAGGACAGTCAGTGGGTCAAATTTTGCCTAAGGCAATCACAGCAGCTTCAACAATCAAGTGCTTAGGGGAATGGGATAAAATGTCTGCTTGCTTTCTTTGATTTGATCTCACTCCTTATTTTGTTATTGCCTGCTGGATGGGTCTGTGCTCGTTCATTCACGTCCAGTGCTGCCTCACAGTGAGAGAAGAAAGATGGGTACTGCAGGCTCACCCCCAGTGCCAGCAGCTCCTTCAGCCCAGCCAGGGTCTGGCCAAACACTGTCCCACTCTGGTGCTTGCACCAAGCCTTCTTTTTGTTGTGTGCTTCTCCTTGCATAATTGTCACACTCTTGCCTTAAACCAGTATCAGACAAGAAGGATATTGTTCTGTTGATGCTGATGGCTCCGTGTTAGCAGTGTCAGAGCTGTCAGGTCCTGGTAGTGTGTTGTGTGATAACTGTCACAGCCTTCAATATGAATATTGCAATGTGAAGCTCTAATCGTGGTTTACATGTGCTCAGAAATCATCCCTTGTATTGATGTGGAGTTAAAGTATATACTGATCAGATGGATACCTTGTAATTTGGAACCTTCCCTCTAGAAATATAAATATTATTACTATTTATAATATCCTGTATCAAGCAATTACTTTAGAAATAATGACAAGTCTTATTTCATCTGATGCTTCTATTCAAAGGCCATCTTTCACTGTCAACCTGTGAAAGGGACTGAGGTGTGCCTGGTCTGTCATCAGTGGGTCAAAGCAAGCTAGACCAATCCATGGCCCAGAATGTCCATCTGTAACCCCACCTCCCCAAAAAACCTGTATTTTGGACAGTGTGGTGTTCGGTATATAGCAGTAGAATTAAAACAGTCTATTTGGAAATCTCATGTGTATATTTCCCAGAAAAGATTCTACAAAAAAAGGATCAGTCCAAAAGATATTTCAAGAAGCACAAATAAAATTTCCTAAAGAGCTGAGACTCAAACCTAAAAGAATATTTGTACAGGCTCTTACTTAGCCCAGATTTTTAAAGGAAAAGAGTACTTATGTTAATTTCAAGGAAAACATGCTATTAAGAACAGGGGTTTCTGTGATTTAAAAAAATCTAGGACCACCACATATTATAATAATGGTTCTTATGTATTTTATTTCTGAAGATGGAAAGATTATATTAATGCAATAATACTTACAGCTGTGTAAACTTGTCCTGCTTGTTCAAGGTTGTCTTTGAAGTTTTAGAAAACACCTATGAGGTGCTTCAATAATTTTTTTGTCTTGTTTAGGGAAGCAAACCAGCTGTGACAGGTTTAATCAGAACTAAACCTTGTTTGAGTCAAATGGAGGCTACAAAACCGAACGTGCTGGACAAGTTACAGCAGAGTTAAGGCCTGTTCTTTCAGCTGTTGCAGGGTGTGGTGTCTGGGGAGGGGGAGAGTGTCTATGTACATGCTTACAGAGACTGGATTAAGTATCCCTAGAGTGTAGGAGGCTGGCAGTCATCCTGTATCTACTTGTCTGTGCTCCCAGGGAGATCTGCTTCTGGGGATGCTCTGTTTAGTAGGGTAAACCAGACACCAAAGGGACAGGCCACGAGAGCTCAGCAGTGGGCTGTTGTTGAGTTGGGTTGCAAATCGTGGGCTGCAAATTAGCCTAAAGATTTTCAAGTGTCACAAAAGGCAAATACTCATTGCTCTTCAGGGCTTGTTTCCCAGAAATCCAGATAATCTTATTTGGATCATGATTTGTGAGATAAAATAAGTAGCCTTATTTCATTTAAATTGATATGTTTCATTCAAAGTGCTGTACTTTCCCTCTTATTTACATTTAGTCTAATCCTGTGGCAAAATCAGCTCTAGGGGAGGTAGCTACAACCACACTGACATTTACATTTCATTTGTTTATACTGGATCTGAATTTACGTCTATGCATTTTACCAGTGGCTGCAGAAGATGGGAATAGCTTTAGGAAAGAGTCTGCATGTTGATGAAAGAGTGAGTTATGTGCTTTTCATAACTGTATTCCTGACTCATTATTCACAGCACAAAGAATTCTCTTGTGGCATTCCACTTCTTATGTGGTTAGTGTACCACTCCCACCTTCCAAAAGTCTCAGCCACTCAAAGGCATAATTTTCTAAAGTACAGGCTGTAAAATTAAAGGTTACATTTCAGTTTCACAAGTGAACCAAGTTACCTGTCAGTTTTAGAAGAATGTACGTGTGAGTAATAGTTCAGAAATTAGACACAGAAAAACCCACCTTAAAACCACCTAACAATAAAGTTCATTTTTAAACCCACTTAACAATTGAGAATTCAGAAGCTGATACTCTAATCTGAAATTCCACTTTCTGTCCTGTGGCGTATGTTTTACTGTACGTAAGATCAACCAGAACCCTAAATGTGCTCCCCAGCTAGGGGAGTAAAATCCTGAAGTAAATACAACTAGGCCTATTAAAACTTTGGGGTTCTTGGCCTTGCATTTTACACTTTTTTCAGTGAACTTTTGTGAGTAGCCAAGGAGTGCTAAACCAAAGTATTTCATTTGTCAAAATTATTTTTTCACACAGTCCTCTATAGAATGTTTATTATACCTGTCACCTTGTAAGTTGGATGCCTTGCAGTTTTGATTTTCACATTCCCATGAATTAGGGAAATAGCTTTATTCTCATTTTATGGCTGGAGGTTCTGAAGGTTCAAGATGCTAAGCACAGTCACCTTCTAGGGTAGTCAGCTTTCAGACTTCAGTAAATTATACTGGAAAAAAACCTGTAGGCTCAAGGATTCTCGATTCCCCTGAGAATTCTTTATTGCTGGTACAAGAACTCTGTATTACTCATTTTTCAGGAACATATATACAGGGGATGTGTGAAAGGATCCTACATCAGGATGGGGCCCTTAATTTGGGTCAGGTCAAATGTTCTGGTGACACAGCTGTGGTGAGCACAGCACCTCTGCAGAGTGCTTCCCAAGGCACCCTGCTATGGTGGAGCTCTTGTTGCAAGCAGCAGGGTGGAGAGGGCAGCCTTGACCGTAGGGAAAGCTGCATGTCTACAACATGGAGAGAGCTGATCTGAGGATCTGTAGGAAAGAGTTAATTTGGTCTGAGCCCATGTGTGGTTTGAGGGACTCATGGAATGTCTGGATACTGTTAAGATTTTTTGAATGGTAGCCTAAGTGCAAAACTGATGGTGCACGACTGATAAAATGTTGGAAGTTATTAATAGACATTAAGATTGAATCTGATGTGTCATTTTAATGGAGCTGCTGTATGTTTTCTCTGGTATTTTAATAGTTTATTTAAACACATAAATGAAATAATTCAGTAAATGCAACATAAACACTTTGAAGAAAAGCTTACTAAATGGAAGAACTTTGAGATCTGAGTCCAACCAATAAATCAACAAGGCTACTTTAAAGATCTCTTCAAAGTGGTGTTTCACAGATTTTGAAATTGGTCCTGTTTTGCTGCAGAGGTGAGGGGACCTTAACAGTGAGGAGTTTGATTGTTTGGAAAAGGGCAAGGACTGGTTTAGGTACTTGAAGGCCATTTGCACATCAAGATTCTTCAAGTGTGGGACCGTATTGGCTATAGAGTAGAAGTGCATAGGATCAAAACAAATAATCTTTAACCTGTTATTTGCCATGATCACCGTTCTGTTTCCACTTTCATTACAAGCTGATAATGCCCTCGATGCTGTTCTCTCACAGCTGTGTTGTGGGTTTTCCCCTTGGGGACACGCTTCGTGCTCACTGGGAGAACATGGCCTCTTCTCCCCAGGAGAGGAGGTGTTTGGAGGTAGACCGCAAGCCAGATCCAGGTTCTAAAGGCAGCATAACAAGACAGTGGTGTCAGAAGTGCTGGCATCCCTCTGGAGTGAAGAGAGCAGATCAGACCCTGCCCAAGGACAGGCACCAGGTCCCTGGCAGACTGGAATGCTGTTAGTGGGACTCAGACACATGTGTATTGCAGACCATGGGTGGTCCACAGGCTGTGAGCTGAAGCTTAGGAGTCCCCCTGGCTGTTTGTGTGCTAATGTTTGCTGGAAGTCTAAAGATGCCTGGACAACATAGGCTGCAGGGAAACTGTGCTAACAAGCGCATTATTTAAATCAAATGGAGACAGAGCCAACAGATGTTACTGGCAGTTCCTATGATTTCAGGGAGTCTGCTTCAAACTTATTAGAGTTGAGTTTCATGAAGACCATGTGGTCACAATTTAGTCTTTCCTTGTTTACCACTGATTCTCTGATGGTCACTGTACTACAGCTTACAAGACTGAATTTCAGTGGTTTCCTTCACTTTTGCTCATTGTTTTGGTGAGGAAAAGTTTTTAAGTGTCTTTTTGAAGGATAAAAATGCTGTATCAATGAAGAAATAGTAAATGTATTTGCAGGTGGAAGCTATGTATACAAAAATCTTGATATATGTGTATATTTATTTTTGCCTATGAGGCTTTATAAAATTTATTTATTTCAATATTAGGGTGAAGTAGGAAAATAAGTGATTGTAGTAGCAAAATGTGAATCCACGCATTTTTTAAATAGATTGATTTCTGGGTAGGGAATAAACATTTCCAATTTAAGGTGGATTAAATTAAATTATGAATTATAATTGTCTTCAAAATTATATTTAATGTAGAAGCATCCATTGATCTTTTATGCACAGACCATGATATCATGCATCTTATATAAGTACAATGTAATAAGTGTATTTAATTTATCAAGTTGTAGGATGTTTATTCTCTGAAAACAGTTATATTGAACATTATTGGGTACTAGGAGAGTTGCCCAGACTTATTTATAATATAGAAGGCAGATAAACTGTTATATATACACATAGTCCCGTATTTTGAATTAACTTTATATTCTTGAAAGTATGTATTGATTCTTACAATTTCATTGCCAATAACAAAAACCAGACTTAGAATGCTTATTTAACACACACATGCACACAAAAAAAAAGGACAACACAAAATCCCTGAGCTCTTATGGTTCTGGATCCTTGCATTTGGAAGAGCTTTATACAAAAAAGGGAGTTACTGTAATGTGTATTTATGGTCTTCTCTAAGATGCCATATTTGTTGCATTGTTTCCTGATGATGACAATGAACTGGTGCATTTCTGTGGATAGCCTTCAGTATTAATCTGAGAAAATATATATATTATGTTCAAGTTGCTCAAAAAGAGATGGTTCTGTGAAGGCCTCTAAATGAAGTTCACTGATTCAATCATTCATTCATTCACTTGCTTCCTCCTTTTGATTTCCCCCTGATTATTTTGGGAAAAAACCCAGTAGTTTTAGATAGTCTAGCCTGGTGTTACTCAGCTGGTTTGGCTTCTACTTTGGAAGTCAGTTAACAGAAGTTTTAGTTAGATTTCTAGTTTGGCCATTTGAATTTGGTCATTTGCATGAAGCTGTAAGTGTGGGCCTGCACAGGGTGTATATAGCAACTGTGGACTAATGTGAATGTTCTGAAGTCAACAGAACTACACCACCTTGCACTAGCTGAAGAACTGGCCCCTCAAGTCTGAAATATTAAAAAGCACTTTACCTGGTCTTATACTAGTATTGTATAAAAACCTATAAAAAATGTGGAAAATGTTGCAGGTTTCTACTCCCATTCCTTTCTATCTGTTTGTCTCTCATAGCCTTTGAGTATTAAATTGCAGAATGAATGTCACAGTAGCCCAATTTAACTTAAGAACAAGGAAATATTTTGAATTCTGGAGCTACTCTTGGTCATGTGAGACAGTTGCAACAAGCAGTATCTCTTTAACATTTCAGTCAGTATCCTCTTCACAGCTGTTGCAAGGTACAAAATACTTTGCATCTAGGATCTGCCACCTGTTGTAGACAATTTGGAATAGAGTAAGTCAATGGAGGTTCAAGAACACATTTTGCCTTCTTTCAGTGATACAATTATCTGCATTTAATTTAGCAGCCACTTAAGCCACTGAAGTCTTTCCTTCATGCCCCTGTTTTTTGAGGTAGACCTGTGTTTCTGTAGCAGTGGGACTGGGTTAGTACATTGAAAAATTGTAGATGTTTTTTCTGCAGTCCTTTGTCCCTTTTTCTTTCTCAGTTACATTAGGCCCAGCCCCTGATGATCCTCTTTTTTTCTAAAGTAAAACTGAGCTTTGGCAGCATTCAAGCACCATCCCTCGTTTCACCTCTGCGAGCACTCTCCTCTGGGAAATGGAGGGAAAAGGACACTGATGATGACTGCTTTCTATTCAACTCTGCTCAGATAGGTGCAAGACAAATAGATCTGTGTCACACAGAGAGAGCATGAGAATTGCTGACACATGAGTAGTAATACTCACCTGAAAAAAAGAATTCTCTCCTTGATATTCTTCCATTTCTTGAGGGTCTTCTAAGTTCTGGACAGTGTTTTGAGAGAGTCCAGAATGTCACAGAATCATAGAATATTCTGAGTTGGAAGGGACCCACAAGGATTATCAAGTCCAACTCTAAAGTGAATGGCCCATAGAGGGATTGAACCCACAGTCTTGGCATTTTTAGCACCAGGCTCTAACCAGCTGAGTTTCTGCCTTCACTTTTCTTTGCAGAGCCTGTTGCACCTGTATGTGTCAAACCCTTTGTAGTACACACTTTTGTTTAAACTAATTTACATACTTTTCTTAATGCTGTGAGTTCTGACTTTGAGTGCTGCCAGGTGATCACTAAAGGTCAGTGACTACAGCTGTGGCCTTTTAGAGTAAGACCATTTCAACTGATGGCCCAGCTTTGCCCTCTCCACCATGGTCAAGTTTTGCCCCACAAAGTACTTCTAATCCATACTGGATTGCTGAGTATCAAGTACAAAAGATATTCAGAGCATTAAATAGAAGCTGTACATTGATGGGCAGATTAGTAGACTGTCAAAGTACCCCTAACCTTTTGTCACTGGAGCTTTTGTAGCCTGCAAATTGCCTCCAGCTCTTCCTTTTTCCTGTCCTTGCCATCTAGACTGGTTCTGAATTTTAATGTGTCTCCAGACCGCTACCATGAGAATCAGGCTTTTTTCATGTTGTTCAGAGAACTGCAACTTTTGTTCAAGTCCTCCTCTTTACTCACCTTGATTAATGAAATACTGTCTTCTCTGACCTCCTTGACTTCTTACTGTATTGGTGCTACAGAAAACACAAGTACTAAAATCCTCCTTCCCTCACAGCTGGATGTGAGGGTGATGGCAGTTCGAAAAAGTTGCTGTTTTCTTACCTATCTGTTAGAAATCTGTCTTGTCTGTATTGTTCATCACCTCATCCCTTAAGTATTGCAGGAGATGGGGCAGGAAGATCAAGGACACTGAAGTGTTTCCCTTCCTCATCCTCTCCAGCTCCCTTTTCATTCTCATTGTATGTTACTCCTCTCTGAGTCTGAGCTGTGAAAGTCAGTCTGGATTTATAAATTGCATATTACTTGTGTCAATGGGTTACCTTTGTAGATTACAGGTACTTGATTGAGAGCCTAGATTAGCTTTGTGGTGGAGGCATGCTTACCAACTCCCAAAAAGGAAGAGTCCTTCCTTCTCACTAACAGAAGGTTAGTAAGTGGTGTGGACTTTCAGGATACACGTGGGTTTTTTGTTGCCTGTAGGTTCCGTCATTTACAGCAAAGGATTTCAGTGAGTTTGAGGTGAGATTTACTGAACTGATTTAGGGAGACACCAGGTATCCATGAGATGACAACAATTTTAGTATCTACCCAGGTAGTCTGGATTTGAGCTTGAAACCAACAAAAGAAAAGCTCACTTGGTTGTATTTTCTCTTTTAAGAGCTAATACTATAATTTCAGGAATGAGAGGCTTTTTTAATTGAAGGATAAACTTACTAATTTAAGGTTTGACCTTTCTACAGTTTGTACCATCAGATTTTTTTTCCATTATGAGCTTAAATAAATTCTAGTTTTTTGGTTTGGTGACTTTTTTTCCTCAAAGTTATCATCAGTGTCCTAGATGATTCTTAAGGGAACAACCCAAATGAAGCAAAATGCTACCATTCTACATGCTAAAAAGACTAATAATCAATCATTAATGCCAAATCTCAGTCAAAGAATAAATAGCTCTACTTTATAAGAATGCGTCCATAATCATTCATCATTTTCACACTGCTTTGCACTCCAGCTGATGTTGAGCTGCATTCAAATTTTTAATCAGAAAAAATTGGTACAGAATGTCGGGGTCTTCTCTGCTGGAGATGACCCCAGATGTTGGTGGAAGCCGCTTTTCCCAACCCAGCTGTCCAAGAAGGAGTCAGGAGTCTTCTGCTCGTGTTCTCAGTGATGTTTATTGTTTCTTATCTAAAATATTTTCTGTCTGCCCCGCCGAGCTCTGGCCAGCAGGTCAGTCCAAGGCACACTGCCTCCCACAGGGCTGGTGCTGTCTTTTATGCTATGAACTACGTATTAGGTATTTACAATTGTGTGACAATCCCTAACACCTATGTTAGACAGTGACTTTCTACTCTGAACCAGTCTAAAAATGCCAGCATCACCTAAAAGATGGATGTCAGCAAGAAGAAGGAAGAAGAAGGAAGAAGGATAGGGCACGCCCCTATCCCTCCATCCTAGGGTTTTAAACCCCTCTGTACCAAATCCCAGATTTTCTCCTGTCACCCTCTAACTACTGCTACTGTGTTGTCTAAACTTTTGTGACTTGTGACTCCTCATATAAGGTTGGTAATTTGTTCCATGGGCTGAATTCAAAGCCCCAAGTGTTTTTGGCTTCCTGCCATGGCTGCCCAGACCCCTGTCTGGGTTTGGGGCACGGAGAGGCATGTCTTGGATTCCAACACAGAAAAAGCGATAAGGACTGAACAACCATCTCTTTACCTTGGGTTGTGCACCCTTTGTGCCCTACGAAGGAAACAATCTGTCTGTGCTCATGCTTTTATGCCTGCTATACAATAGTGTTACTGTTGGCATGGACGTAGCCTTATTTATGGGGTGTACGTGTGGGAAGTTTTCCGGTAGGATCTGATTTGTAAAGCTGGCTTGATGTTACTTCCTGTACCTTGGACATCTCTGGCATAACAGGGAGTTTATTTGAGCACACTGCACTCGATGTACGTGCGCGTAGGTGAGTAGGAATGCAGGATCAGCAGGCAGCATCTGGGCAACTGAACCCTCCCTGGCTTGTTCTGGCAGACAAACATACCGTAGATACTAGTTCAGAAACATCCATAAATCATCCTCTAACACCAGATATCATAATTCTCAACACTTAAGAGAAATTTAAAACTGTAGTAAAAATGTAAAAGCTGCACCTGTACCATGTCACATGGAGAAAGCAGGAGTGGAGGATATTTCTAGTCTTCCAGGTCTGTGCGTTAGCAAAATATTTATAAAATTAACTTCTGTGTGATCCCAAGAAGCTGATCATGTTCTAAATTACTGTTAGGACAAATAAAACCCCTCTGATCCCTGCTAATCTGGCTTGGAGAACAGATGTCCTCCTGATCCTAAATCGGATGAATAGCTTAATCCTTTGTGTGTGAGCAGGACACCATTCATCTGAGAATTTTGCATCACTAGAAACACAGCTGTAGTCTGTTTACATCCTGGTTTTTGTGTCATCCAATTTCCAAAAGCAAATGATAGACTAAGGAAGGAAAAGAAAATTCTTTTCTGGTCCACACAAGGACCAGAAACCATCCCTAAGTGTGATGCACACACCCAGAAATCCTGTTTGCTGCTCCTAAAACTCCTTGCATATGCTTGAGGATTGGATTCCATAGAGACCCCCCTGCAGAATTAATTTTCTTCAGGGTTCAGGAGTTCTCTTAGTTTAATTTACAGTCCTTTCTGTAACTTGGTCTTGCTTCCCACATTTCTTACTCCCATGATCACATTCACAAGGCTTTTCCAGAATTTATTCTTGAAGAAATAAAACTTCCACTTTCTAGTCCAGATTTGTTTATGACCAATTTATTGCAACAGATGAATCTGCCAGAACAAATGCTGAGAGCTTTTGAGCTGAGATGCTAGGAGACCAAAATGGATCTTTTTCCGTAAGTACTTCCATCCAAGCGGAATGATCAGTTGAAATATGTAAAATTTCACAAATATTAAGGTCGCTGTGGTATCAAAACACCTGAAATTTTGAGTAGGAAGGTTTGGACTGAAAAGCAAAAGAGAGAGCTTTTGGATCCAGCATATCTGTTCTTCCAGCTCTCAAAAAGTGTGAGTTTCACTAGTCCCTTTCACCTCGCTGTATTTTCCTCATTGTCATGTCATGACTACTTTATATAATGTCCTTAGACAATATCTGCTGGTAAATGCACTTACATTCTCTTCAACTGTTTTTAACAATTTTTAATGTATTTATTAGTATTTCTTACTGTCCTAATAGCTCCCTTTGACCCTGAAATTGTCCACTCATTTTGATTAAACCCGTGAGTCTAGAGAATTTGACAATTTAATTATTTTAAATGCAGCCTTATTGCCAAACAGGGCTTCCCTGTAGCCCTCACAGATGTTGTTTTTAGAGGAAACAGTTTTGGGTCTCCTACGGTAAACTGCATTCAGGTACTTTTCTTTAATGGGCAAGGCATTTAACAGTAATTGAAATGAACTAATTTAAATGACCCGCTAGTGAAAAACAAACATGAACTAAACTAGGTCTAAATAAAAACACATTCTTTGTTGTAACTGCTCTTTCAAAAAAAACCTAATAATTGACCAAAGCCTGATGAATGAAAACACATAAACTGTACAGATCTATATAATCTGTAATCGCCACACTTGAAAAGAGAATCTTGTATAATTTGGAATTTTTATTTTCTTTTTTCACGTGGGATAAATATTATAACTCATGATGCAAATCCTTTGTTTTCTGTAGAATACTTGAAGTGAAACAATGCATCTTTTACCACTAAAAACACAATAAATGGGTCCCTGAAGGATTTATTTTAAGTCAGATGCATTTGTCATTCTATATTGATAATCTTTGCACTTCATTATCATATTCAACTCACCATTTATATGCAGATGACACAATCATTTATGGTAATAGATTATACTAGAAGAAAGCTTAATATTATCTTCAAGCTGATTTAAATGAGCTTTAAGATCATCTGGCACAATCTAAATTACTATTAAATATTAATGAAACAAAGATCATATTATTTGGCTCAAAACAGAAGTTGGGTAAACTGAACAACTGACAATCAATGCGACCTTGGAGACAGTTAGCAAATGTCAATGGTGAAGAATATGGATACATCATTTTTCATCGTATGACTAAACTATTGATTAGAAGCTGTGAAGGTTTGAAAGAAAGCCAAGAACTTTATTTGGGCTCAGAAAATTTGTTGACTTAAGGGAAAAGGAAAGATTTGTTTTCTTGCATTTTCAGTTTGTATTATGTACTTTGGGTTTTACTGATTGCTGCATAATGTTGTTAGGAAAGACAAAGCATTTTTAACTTGGTTATCTAGGCAATTTTGCTGTGAATTATACATTTCATAAAAATCACTGTCTGTCATTTTAGTAACAATTGGCAAAAAATAGAAAACTGTCAACATTTCATTGGTATGTTATCCTTCTACTTTCTCCTCCCTCCTGTCCTCTATCTTCAGATAAGTTACAATCTTCAGTCTTCCACATTTTCTGAAATAGAAAAATTAATAAGAAAACTAGTATCTCTACTTCTTCATCTGGAACCATACAACTGTGAGTTTGATAAAGCAAGTCAGGAGGCTCAGGTAGATGCTTTATTTGTATTTGTTTATTTTTACATAGGTAAAGTCCTGATCCTGTGATTACTTGAACATGCCATAGCAGACGCAGATGAATTCATTGGCAGTTTATGTCAATTCCCAAGATGACAGATAAGGTCTTCTTTCCAGGAGATGTTCTCATTCTTAGAGATTCAAGTTGATAATCCCAGAGTAAAAAGTGAAAAAACGTGAGCCCTGTATTGTATAGTGTATTAAAAATGCAGGCGATCTCCTGTATTTTGGCGCTGGCAATCCACCTCCTTTTTTGTGTAGCAAAATGTGTCACACTAATACATCCATTGTCCCAGAAATGCCAGCTCTTTTGACATTATAATGAATCCCATGGTAAGAGATATTGTTAGTTGTTACCCTTTTTCTGTGTTAGACATAATCAAGATCAGTGTGGATGTTTTCTGTTCAGGGCACCAACTATTTCCCATTAGTATTTTGCTGGGCTGTGCTGAATCAAGATGGGCACGGTTCCTTTGAGCATTTGCATTTCGGATAGGGGTCACACATTTTTTTGACCCTCATCTGGATCTTCACTACTCTCTTGGTAAAGAGCTTTCACATAAAGTCAGGAGATGGAGACCTACTCTGACATCCATAAAATACCTAGGGAAAGAAGAGAATGCTGCCATTTGGTTTATATACTTGGGAATGAGGCAGCTTTACAGGGGCAGAGCAGCTGGTGAGCTGTAGGCCAGGTCATAAAGCTGAGTTAAAAAGGACTGTGAGGCCTGGGATGTTTTGATGGGTATGGGAAAGACATTGTTGGGAAATCTCTGTAAGTAGAAGGCAGAAGAGTCTAGATGAGTGGAAGGGTAGGTACCCTCTGGAAGCACAGGAATAACGGGTAAAGAGGAAAAACAAGGAGGAAGAGAAAGCAATGGCGTAGAAGATCGGTGTTGGAGAAAATGAGGCATGCGTAAGACAAGGTTTCTTGACAAGATTGCCAGAAATTCAGGTCTAAAGAAAGGATTTACTCAGTGATAGTTGGGACAGTGAATGCCAAATAGGACAGTCTAATGTCCAGCTCAGTATCTTACCTGGTCTTAGCAGGAGCTGCTGAAATTACAGATGAAAGAAAGAGAAGGGGAAAGGGAAGAGTTTGTATCTTCCCTGCTGCAGACATTTGAGAAAAGTTGCTGGAATCTGTTAGAGCAATTGCAGGGAGGAGATTTGTTATTTATTTATATATTTAGAGACATTTTCTTATTCAAAGTTAGTATATCACATGATTCAAGTACAGATATCTTCCCTAGAAGGTAATCAGGCAGACTTCTCTCAAAATAACCAGTAAATTGTTTTTAGAATTAGCCTTACAATGAACTTTAAAAACTACTTAATCAGGTTCATTATTTGAATTTCTTGATTAGGCAACATTGTTTTCCCAGTCCATCTAGGTGTCTCCTGGCAAGACACTTTAATCAGTTTTCTTGTCCCTTTGTACTACCAACTCTCTTTGACAGAATGGGAGAATCTCAAGAAGAAGTTATGCCCTGAAAGTCACTAGAAATCTTGTTCCACACTGTGATCACATGAGGAGAAGGTTCTTTTAAGCTCGTGCATTTTACCTAGTGATAATATAAGGTTCCTAGTGAATACAGATATTCTTCAGTGTGAATAATGTTTCCATTATCCCCCTGCTCTGTAGGTAAGAACCAGGCCCATGCTGCAGTCACCGGTGCTTGGGAGTGCTGCTGTGGGTTTGGTAACAAATGAGCTCTGACATTTATTTCTTGGGTTTGTCTTCACCATTGCTACCAGATGGATATGGTTCTTCCACTGGAGAGTGATGGCACTGCATTGCAACCCTGGGCTTGTTCTGCATTCCCAGAGATTCCTTTTCCTTCAGCATGTGAAACAAAGCCCCTTCTGTGGGCAGGTTTTCTGTCTTGCCCCTGTCTGAGGACAGAAGAACATCTATTTTTTTTTCACTGAGGGGACTCTTCCCCTCCTGAGTCTCTGTTTTTAAAGAGATGTTCCCTCCATCTCCCAGTGAAGTTGAGGCCACTTTCAACCTCCTTTTTTTTTTTTTTTTTTGTCTGAGAAACCTTCCTCCATTATAGTCCAGTTAGAAGTCCATTGGTGTATTAGCCAGTCAGCTATGCTGTCTTATGTCACCTTTACTCCAGTTTCACCTGTACTGGCCTTTCCATTATCTGTACTTCCCTACATCCACATACTGCTATCTGTATTCCAAACTTTCCTACTTTTAATTATATGTGTATACATTTATAATTGTTCCCCAAATGTTGCACTTGATTTCCTCACAGGAAATGCTGTGTTGAAGGCTCATTAAAGCATCCACTTGCTATTTGCCTTCAGGGCTGTTGCTTTAACCAGTCTTTAGAAAAGGGAAAAGAGCACCCCTCCCTGCACAGCCCAGCTCCTCAGAGAGCAGTTGTNCCTACTTTTAATTATATGTGTATACATATATTTTTAACTTCCCACTTTCATAATTGTTCCCCAAATGTTGCACTTGATTTCCTCACAGGAAATGCTATGTCCAAGGCTCATTAAAGCATCCACTTGCTATTTGCCTTCAGGGCTGTTGCCTTAACCAGTCTTTAGAAAAGGGAAAAGAGCACCCCTCCCTGCACAGCCCAGCTCCTCAGAGAGCAGTTGTATGTCCTCCTTCCTTGTGTAACTGGGCAGCCTCAGCTTCAGCAGAAGGGGCTGCCCGTGTCTGACCAGAGAGAGAACAAAACCTGCAGCAGTCTGCACTTCAGAACTCAGCCTGGCTCACCTCTGTGTGTGAGAAGGAGATGGTCCCTCCACTGCCAGCCTCCTAACCTTTCTGTTCCGGGCTCTTAGACTAAATGTTGAATGCTTCACATGGATCTGGAAATCAAAGGAACTTTTGAGGGAAGAGGGGAAGATAGAAAGAGAGTGTGAGTAGGCATCTGGATAGCATTTTACTGGGGCTCACTAGTCTACTCAAGCTATACATTTTGACAGTGCCCTAATGCTGCTTTCAGTCCTTTCTTATGGAGAAAATGGAAACCTTTTCAGACTGAGATGCTTAAAATAGGCTCCTAAATCGATGCTTAGGCATATAAATAGAAGCAGTTCAATACTCAGCAATACTGAGTGCTCTGGTGATGCCAGTAAGGAAGAAAATGCTTTGTGTACAGAAGTGCATTATTAGAAAATGTGGAGGTTCAAGAATTGCTATTTAGAGACAATGAGTTACAATTGGAGTAATCTTTTTTTGGGTCAGTTGGGCTTGACTCATCTCTGGCCTCCATCTTCCATGTTTTTTTATTCATTATATTATTTAAAAGTAGTGTCTGTTGCTAGTGGGTATTTATGTCCACTAATTGAATCTAATTTTATCATGGGATTGGAATGAGAAAGGGAAGGTCTTTGCAAATTTCTTAGTATCACACTCTCTGTTGTGTGCTTTGTAGAGACAAAATATCTGTTGCCATACCACATGGATGCTGTGGCTGTCTCCAGCTCTCACAGAAGCTGGGATCATAGGATCCCTAGTTTTTACAATAGAAGAACCTGCAATCCTTCCTAAGGGAATGCAAGAGCGCAACAAAAATGTAGGTGAAGTTATTGCAACCTTAGCCTGTGAATACCAATATCTGCATCCAGAAGGACCTTTTATTTGTTTTTGCTGTTCTCACATGGATTCTAAGCAAACTTCACAGTAGAGCAGTTGTCTTCCCTGATTTTCTTCTGTCTCCCCTCTGTCATCTCTATGAAGATTTCCGTAGAAATTTTATGAAGTGTGCAAGCTGCTGTGAGGAGCCCTGTATTTTTACAGGTAATTACTCCATGCAATAACATGGATGGTGAGTGGACCAGGATGCCAGATCTAAGCACTGAGGAATACAATGAGTGCACTCTCAGGTGTACCTGGTGTTATTGACATATATACCTGAGTACAGGTTTTGGCTCCAAAGCTTAGTCACTGAAAAAGATTTTTGAGGTGTCTGGGAATGTTATAAAATGACTTTTTTTTTTTTTTTTTAAAGGCAATGCCACTGGAATTGTATCTATGAAATGCAGCAGAAAAATCAAACTACTAAACAGAGGACTCTTTGTCCTGTCTGTCTGAAAGACAACATAGTAAAATGGATATATTCCATAACAGCAATTAAAAATATTGTGGGGTTTTTTTTCATTTCCTTTGGAAAATGAAAGCAACCTGAGGCTTGTATTGGCAAGGATAAATCCTAAGTTGTTTCCCTCTGAAATTCATGTTTGGCTCTTATTAATTTCTCTTTTACGATCATGAAGACTATTTCCACTTGGTTTTCATTTCTCCTTGGAACAGATAATTTCATTCTAAAGCCTTAACACTCACGTGCAGTGGAATCCACGAGGTTATTTGTATTACTATGGCCTGCAGATTAGGGTCTTAAACCAGAATAGAATAAAATTAATCATAGTTTAAAAAATTATGATTCTTGAATGCTTAGCATATTCTTTAATAGAAAAATATTTCAATTTTTTTTCCTATTAATACAAAACTTCAGTTAGATATCAGTCAGCTGGCTCATACTCAGGACCTGAGGTTATTCTCTAGGTAAAGATTCACATCAAATACAATGTCACGAGAACCTCATTTCTCTATCATGTATTGTAAGCTGTAAATATATTCAAGTCCATACAACATTAGAAATAACAGATAGCAGTTCTGTCATATTTCCTTCATGGGTTTAAAAATGTTCTTACACAGTAGAATTCTGGAATTATTTTGTGTTTGGAAGGGTATGGGTTGTTTGTTTCTTAAATGTTTAATGGTAGGTAGAAGATAAGTTTTCAGTGTTATAAAATTTGAAAAAGTGACAAGGAAATAACCTTGAAAGTTCACAGGAGGCCATAAAAAAGATACAAAGAATGTAAAATATTTTAATAAGATTTATAGTCCTTTGCTGAAAGCATTTAAATGTATTGATCCATGTGTTAGTGTAGGCCTTTTATTATTAAGTGAATACAGTCTTAATTTTAATTGCTTCTTTCCTGTAAGAGGGATTTTATAAACTTGAGCTAATAATTATTAACTTTCAAATCTAACATATCATGGGCAGTTGTGATTAACTTAAATTTAGGTGAAAGAAAGGTAAAGCATCTGTGGTTCAAACAGGGACTTAAAGCAGATGATACTGATTCTATCAGTGCATATAGGACTAAGCTGGTTTTTGTGAGTGACACCACACAGATTGCAGGACAGGATCATGGGGAACCCAAACCAAATATTTACATCACCGAGCTCAGCAGAAATTGGCCAGCAGTCTAATGGCCTCTATAAATAGATTATTTGAAAAACATAAAGGGGACCATTGCAGGAGCGGTCAGATAGAGAAGTCCAGACCCCTGAATTCTGCTCTTGGCTCCTTACATATTATTGAATGTCTCAGTGCTTCTCATTTCCATTTATGAAATGAGACCAATATTTATTTACTTTTCCAAACACTTTGAGATCAAAAAATTGCTCGGTATTAATAAATTGTTTGCAAGCCAAGCTCTGGCAAATCCCCTCTGTGCTTCTGGCATAGGAGTCCCTCTGGCAAGGACATGAGGTTGGTGACCTGATGTACTGTGGCAGTGCTGAGGGAGCTCAGGGCTGCTGCTCAGCTGAAATGTGTCAACCAGCACAGAGCCTTCAGTGCAGAGCAGCCCTGGGACAGCTCTGGGCAACTTAAAACCCCAGGGCCTTTAACACCCCAGGGGCAGAGGCATCTGTGTGCCCCCACCACGGCTGGGGGCACCCTGCCCACCTGCTCTGCTCGGGAAAAGGCACCTCCCCAGGCTAAGGGCTTGGCAAAGATGAAAGGTGAGAAATGTGGCCATTAAATGAAGGGGAAATGCCAGTGACTGCCCAGGCAGACTCTCTTGGAAAAGGCCGTGCTGCATGCAGAGCTTGTTTGGAACAGACTGGGCTGCAGCCACAATGTGAAAGTAAATGCCTGTCCCCTCACTAGAGCTGCCTGCTCCTTTTGAGAAGCTTTGCATAACACCAGTGGCCAGAGATGCTGAATGGCTCCCCAAAGCTGGGATTTGCATTTTAAATCTCATGGCTCCTAGGTGATATGTTAAGCTCTTTCTTGTCTGACGGTTTCTTAACCTTTTTTTGGACCCTGTCTAGGCTTCTTCATGCATATCACACCTTAAAATCCAGCGAGACTCTCAGGGGCCTTACATTCCCTGGTACCTTGAGAAAAAGTGTGCAGAGATCATGGCAGCAGGTAGTAGTTCTCTTCATGTGGTCCTCTCCCCATCCCCTACAATTTCATGCTTCTGTGCTGCTTGGACTATGGCTGCTGTTTGAGCTCTCTTTTCCATTTCAGTGTTGCTCAGTGGAGGCAGAGCAGCTCAAGGAACCACGATTGTAGAACCTCTGATAAAGGACATTACAGAAATGCAAAATCTGGTACTGCTAATGTACTTAATATTACTATTGTTCAAAGTCTCACATTGATAAATTAGTTGATTTGAATTTTTCTTTCTCTTTTCCACAAAAAATAAGACCACTCTGTATAGTAGAAATTAGTTAAATTGAAAGTTGGACTGCTTCTTTTGCTTAGTCCCATTTTCTAATTCAAAACCTTAAATAGTGACATTAGAATCATTCTAAAGTAACAGGCCAATATGATGTCAAAGGGAACATTACTTTTCCTGGCTGTTGTTTAGTAGTGAAGAAAAACAGCAAGAACTTGTTTACATGCAAATGTCATCTGTATAAAAAGCAGGGAAATGCTCTAAAGAGAAGATGATATTACAAAGGCATAATTTTCCGGAGGCAGAAAAAACAGAGGAAGCATTTCATAGTCATCAGGAGTCTCTCCATAAATCTGTACCATCAGGCATGCTGTGTGGTTGGCATGTATACGGATCTAAAAAAAGCCTGAGACCCTCAGCCTGGAGACTAAGAAAAAGGAGAAATGCAAGGAATGTGTCAAAGAATTTGCTGTCTGCTGAGCAGAAACCAGATGTTTTTGTTAGTAATTATTATTATGATAATTCATTTAAGTAGGAATAAAATAGGGCATGATTGTTTACTGCAGCATGTTTTCCCCAGACAGTCTGGGAAATGAGAAAAAAAATCTCAGAGGTTTTACTCCTGGTTAAATGAATAATTTTTTCATTTAACCAGGAATAAATATGACAACAAAAATAGTTTTCATACATATTGCCCAGTAGCTGTGAATAGACATCAGACACTTTTTTATTTGATGAAGTCACTGGAGGCTGTTGAGGAATGTTAGGGAAGGTCACTTTGAAATTTTTTTTTTTTTTTGGTACATTTTACTCCTGCTGAAATGGCAGATGAACAGTGGAATAATTGAAGTACTGGCAAAAGACTAGGTAAATCTAGGTGGTTATTTTAGATGAAAATAATCTACTGGGAAGGGATAGTGCAGTGTGAGCCAAGCTTCTGTAGGTGTCTGCAGGATATCCATTACCATCCTAGCATCTTTTACAAAAGTTGATTTCATATGTGTACAAAAGTTTAAAATTATTAAATCCTTCTCAGTTCCTGGTGTTTTATTAGGAACTCTTAGTAAGCAGAAAGTAATTTTTTTCCTACTGCTTGCTCCCACAGCATATGAGTAGCTATCAGTGGTTTTTTGAATATAGATTAGAGAATAGTGTCAAGCAAGTGCTCAGCAAGTATAAATTGTGTTGATCTACTTAGTCTGAGGGAGAATGGTTTTCAGCTGCTATCCTTTCTGCAAGCATTAGGTTGGAAGCTTTGAGTGAGTTAAATAAGTCCTATAGAAAAATTAAAATCTAAACAGAGTCTGGAGGAGTTTAATTGAGCAAGTGCATTATTGGGAGTCTCTCTGACGGCGAGGGTTAATTTATCACACCAGATCCAATCACTTTATAAAAAACCAGCGTGGGTTTCATTTACTTTGATGAGGTTTATTGCAAGATTCTAGAAAATCAATTTTACTGTGAGCAATATTAAACCCAGGGGAATAGAAACACTATATGTACTACACATAACTTCTTGTTATTGCTTACTGGATCACTGGGGAAATTATGTGTTTACCATGAAGAAGGGCTATGGCTACGTTCATTGTCTTGGGTGACTCCCAGCCTGCCCATCACGGTGAAATAAAACAAAACGGTAGAGTTTGAAATCAGCAAGACTTAACTTGTCTTCCTATAGCCTGAGGTATGGAAACACTCAGCAATGGTGATGTGATTTTCCAAAGGCCCTTAAATGACTGTTAGGTTGTGTGCTGTCCTTCTCTGCTTGTGCAAACGGATTCTAAATGCAGGCAATGCAGAGGCTGCTGCTGCTGGAGAGACCCCAACTAATTCCTGCTCCCAGAGCTTCTTGAGCTACAAAGGCAGCACTGACAAGAAGCTACTTGGAAATAGTGGAGTTTGATCTGCTGTTTAGGGATTATGAAGAAAATGTTGAGGAATTTCTATTGTGTGTTTACTCTTTCTGTCTGCCCTTCCTGTCTGATTTACATTCTTGTCGATTTTACATTAATTCAAAATGGTAGCAAAGTAATTTTGCATGAAAAGATTGTGTTCCCTCTGGCAATCACTGGGCAGAAGCTCATTTGGGGTTGCACTCAATAGATGGTTTCCTGTTTCACATTTTTTTCCACACCAGTAAAGTCACAACATGTTTCAATTATTGGTATTCTTTTCCTCCTCATCTGGCCTCACAGATTATGACATACTAGTTATGTTGAAACTGGTATTGTGGACAGAAATAGTGTTCTTTACGTAGGGAAACTTGGATTGGAAATAAACATATAGAAGTTATTTCCCATACAAAAAGTCATCAGAATTCAACAAAGCATTTTTCAAAATCAGGTGCATGTAGCCTTTTTCATGAGGATTTTAATCCTTTCTTTTCCCCAATGTTGGGCTCTGTTGTGCTGTGACAGGGAAGAGCAGCTCTCTGTGGCCTCCATGGCTAATCACTGGCTATAGGGAAAGAGCAGAGCAATGCATCTGTCAATCTGTGTTTCATCTATGTTTTTCCATGAGAGTTTCATAAGACCTAAGATGGGATAGCTGAGAAGGTATACATGTAGTTAAATGTTCTGTTTGATCTATTTTTTTAGAGAAATTGAGAGCCCAGCTGCCTTATTAACTTTTGAGGCTTTTTCCTTAAGATGTAATTCATGTTACTGTTTGTAGGTTTTTTTGCCTGTCATATTTGGTAGTGTCCTGATCCAAAAGCTCTTGATTAGGCCAAACTCCCAGTGAAATGTGTTTGCAGTAAGAGGGGAAAGAAGAGAAATGTAACTGTTATTTGAAAGTATAAAGTCTGTTATAATTTACAGATGGCTGTAAAAGTATTGTAACAGTGGAAAATCAATCTCCCAAAATATTTATCTTAAAAGTCCTTCTAATAACTTTCTATCCAGATGTGTTTACTTAGGTGTTTCCACGGGAGTGCATATGTATATGTTGAAATAGCAATTAACAGACTGATTCACAGCAATGTTGTCAGTAATCTTTTTGACTCTGTATATGGAAAAAATTTACAGTGTTTAATTAACTATTTCAAGTAATTGATTTTTGGGAAGTAGAACACACAAATTCAATAAAAGAAAGTTTAACATGGACTCTCATTACCTTGTTGTCACTCTTTCCCTTCCCTGTCTGTTCTTTGTTGTATTTTTCAGTGTGAGCTTTGGAGGTGTAGGCCAGTTGGTTTTATTACACAACTGAGTGAAAATGTGAAAACAAACAAGAGTGGTTAAGGAGGGAGGAGCACCTGCTCTTATATTGTGGTGTCCTTTTGAATTTAGTCACTAGGACTTTGGTGCAGAGTCAGTGTCAGAAAGAGGGTGTGGATTTATTATGGGCACCCCTGCATTTGCACTGGATTTCACAAATCCAGGGTAAAGCATGTGACTTGTGTTCTGAATTGCAGACTTCATTTTGCATTAGATTTAGCTCAAAGGGAAATCAGGCTGAAATACCAATACCTTTGAATACCCTATCCACAGCATGGCTTGGGTTCTTCATAGCTGTGTTTGTTCTTTGTATACAGAGCATTTGAGCAAGTAGGAAGTAGCCTAGAGCTGGTGAATACAGACAGTCCTCTCTGAATCTGAAGTTTGTCTGTGCTCAGCTCAGATATATTTGTGAGAGAACAGCATGTGGCTGGGGAGAAGTCAGAGTCTTCAGTAAATGAACAAGAGCTTGAGAATCTAACACCAAGCACATTAAAGATGGTTTGGTATTTATATCCATACACACATGTTTATTTGTGGTATCTGAAGACTAGTTGGTGTTCATGTGAGTGTTTTCATACACCGCACGAGAGAACACTAACAAATCTTTAGTTTTGGTCAAATATTTTGTTCTTTCCTTCATTCTTTTCTTTGTGTCTGTGCACCAAGGAACTAAATCCTGCTTCAGTAGCTAAACAAATTATGCAAAATTATACACCATGAATATTTTATACTCCAGAACCCTGAAGCAAGGACTTTCAATGGCTTTATGTCTGCAGCAACCTGTGTCATACCCAGATGAATTCCACAACTCATAAGTCCCCTTCCTAAAACTTTACTCATGTCTCTATTTTATTATTTTTCTCTGCATTTGTCTGTTTTTCATTAATAGGGATGTCTCAAGAGTTTTATAGTATGTAAGAAAAAAAGAAGTTACTGCCATCAGCCTTCTTTCTACTACTGCATGAGGCTGGGAAGTTATTCCCCTTATGATTCTGCATTTATTTAAAATTTCACAAAGAGTAAGTAATGTGACAAAAACAAGACTAAGTATAAAAAAATAGCTAAACCATACTTCATCTGGTGCTGGACCACACCTACTCTGATATATCTTTTTAAAAATTTTTTTTGGTACACATAAGTACATTTCCTTAGAAATATATTTCCTCTTTTCCAGTAAAACTTTAATTGCAAATCCATGTAGATTTTTTTAGGGCAAACAGCAGGTATGGTGCACTGGAAAATAAGAGAGGTTCATAAAAAATATTTAAATTTTTTCATTATTTAACCAGTTTTAATTAGCAATCCCATCCTGTTTCCATCTAATACTTCAGAGCTGGCATGTTGAGATCACATGTGTCTGCCCCTGAAGTGGATGGCAAAACAGAAATCTTGTAATTATAACTTAACAGGGATTCTTTGGCACTGCTTGCTGGTTCCTGGGATGCAGAGCCTGTGAGTTAATGCTGTAATTTTGACTACAAGTGGCACTGAAGCAGGCAGGGTAGGTACATTTCAGTGTGCTCATTAATCTTCAGTGTGTTCCAATAACCAAATATCACTGGCAGATGCTGAGTGGGTTTGTTATTTTGGGGGTAAACTGTGCTATTTACTATTCATTTAATACCACTAACTTTTTAGGAACTGTGACATGTACAAAGTCTCAACTAACTCATCCAAAGAATTTCCTCTCACTCTTGCAAATTGGCTTAGGGATAGTCTACCTGTTTTCTGTCCATTTCATCCATTCCGTGCATTTTGTTTATGCAAACATCATTCAAGATAAAGTGAATTTTTTCAGTTAAAATAAAAACATTCACTGCCACAGGTAATGCTAACAACATATTAAAAGGTATTTGGGTTTATGTCATGCCTACTGCTGAAATATTTTAGTATTGATCTTTTTGTCCTCTTTTACAGTTAAAATTGAATGTGCCAATACAGACAAGAGAGTTGATGAGAAAGGTGCCTGTCTTGAAAGATATTTGAGGGTGTATTGGATTTAGTTATGTACCAGAACACTTTCTTAAGCTGGAGCTACAGAGAACAGCTGTGTGGTGCAATGTCTATGGCTGATACCTGTTTATAGGAGTGTTCACTGCAGGGATGGTGCCAGTCAATTAGAGAACACTTCATGGCTGCACTACTCCTCAATTTGCTCTCCTTATTTTGGCAGAATTTGCAAGGATTTTTGCTCAAGTGAAGTGTCTATTATTGTCACTGTCTGCTGGCCATGATGGATAACACTATTCCAAAATTACTTAGCCAGTGTTACTAGGTAAACAATAAACAATGTATATAAGTGTATCTTACTGCTTGACAGATTGTGTACCAGTACAGATTGTAGAAAGGAGGAAGAACAAACTTCATTTCCATCTCACAAAACTAATCTAAGTTTATAACAAAGTGTGTAGCTCAACAGTAGTCTCTAAAAATGGTCTTATTGTACATCTTTGCTCACTGTAGAGATGTTTTGGCTTAAGTTTGACTATTCAATGCTTCAGTGAAACATAAAAATTAGAATTTATATTGTTCATTATTTTTGCAGTTCAGTGGAAAGTGCAAATAACATTCATAAATGTTGATGGCCAGATAAAATTGTAAAATATTATTGATAAATTAACCTGAGATACAGATCAGATGAATGCAATGTTTCCATTTTACTACAGAATGTGAGTATAGGCTGATAAAGCACAATGTTAATATTACAATTTCCTGATGATTTTAGAGTATTTTACTTTTCCAAGTGGTTTTTACACTGAAATATGGAATGGTCACTAATGTCATAACTGATCCCATATGCAGGATACAAGGTTAGAGAAATGTTGCCTCTAGATTCATATAGAATAAAAATCCTGATAAAGAAAAGTACCATTTAAACAATTCCAAAGATGTGACCTTTTTGGAGACAGGAATGAAACACGGTGTTTTTAAGAGAGAATCTCTGGCTTAGCTTGGATTTAAAAATGTGTAATTATAGTATGTGTTTTTTATTGAAGTGTAAAATAGTGAGTATTTATTTGCTTTCTCAGAAAGGAAAATTGTAATGCTCTGTCCACACATACTTACAAATGCATTACTTCTTTTTTATATTAAATAAATATTTCAGAGTAGGAGAAAATGTACGCAACTTTATTCAGAGGAATTTTACAACAGAAAAGTGAGGTTTTAACAGCTTTTAATAAAATAGTACACATATTGTTTGCTTTTTTGATGGACTTTTTTAGTAACATTTAAGTGTGAGCCAGTTGGAATAGCATACACAGCTGCAGGAAAATAATGCAAATTTTGACATTTGAGGTTCAATAAATTGAAGCTTTGTTAACTTTAAACCAGAATTTTAGTATTTTGTTGTGAGCAAGCAGTGGAATTAGGACTATGCACTGAGTCCTAAAGTGAATCAAGTCAGGAGTTGTTTGGTTTTGCTGAAGCCTGAGCATTTAAGTTAACTGACAGTTATTTTAATCTTCCTCTGAGGAGAACCAGTGCTCCTGCATTTTTCAAACTTTTTGCTTCCTTCTGTCTTCCCCACACTATGTATTTGGTATGTTAGACATGAGATATTCAGAGGCATATAAAACAAATGGAAGTCCAACTCCCATTGGAATCCAGTGGAAGTTCAGTATCTTCCCCCTTTCATAATTCCAGCCTTACATGACCACAGTATCTTTTTCCTTTTTTTTTT
>VZRH01006359.1:25814-58435 GCA_013397555.1 Urocynchramus pylzowi
TTTTTTTTTTAAATCTTTATCAGTGTTATTGATTGTAACATAAAATCTTTAAGAAATACACAATCAGGGAACATAACTGAGATGAGGAGGAGTTTGGATATTTGAAGGAGGATGATTAAATGATCTGAATTAGGCTGTGAAATACATTCAGGCTGTGGGAGGACAAAATTTGGCAATAACATATTGGCAGAACAGAGTAGTCTGAAGCTTGATTCTGACTTCTGTGATTGAACTTCGTAGCAGTGGAGGGAAAAAACTTGAAAAATGCCTGTGAGGATGAGGGAGGAATGAATACCTGCTCAAGGAATAAGATTTCAGTTTGTCAATGTCACTCACCTTTTCGACCTCACATGAAAACAGGTGGGAAGATAGAAAGAAAGATTATAATCCAGATAGATTTATTCACAGCTGCAATATAGAGGTTCTTGCTAAGATATGCTTGTGGTACAATTCTTCTATGTATTTTAAGGAGATTGATCATCTATTAAAGTCCTTTTGGATGTAGGCCATTGGAACTTGGGTTCACTGATAAGTCAGTAAGTTCAAACCAAAACCAATGTATTCACTGATATTTATGCATTAATTATGTGTTCCAGAGTACTCAAGTGCTGAAGTGGTTATTCCAAGCCTCCTTCATACTGTTCTTGAGATAGCAGGATGTGTTTATTTTTAGACTATATTCTTCATGTTAATTGAAATTTAAACGGCTTCAGAACAGCATCAAAATAAAAATTCATGTATATGCATATATGAAATGTTAGATCATTTCTTGTATTTTGAGGTGCTAATGTTTGGTTCTTGGAAACACATTTTCTAGTTCTAGAGACAGCACTTGTGTAAGGAATTTGTTTGAGATTTACTACTGGTACCACTTAACACTGATCCAGCATTTAAAACTGGCCACCTTCAACATCTCAAGTTTAATATTCTTTTTATATGAGGTTTTCATTTGTAATGAGAAAAAAAAAAATAGTTACAGATGTGGAATGCTGAGAAAGGTTTCCTCTTTTACCTTTTTCTTCAGAAGCTCTAATAAGAGATTGTTGAAGAGAGTATGAGGGAGCATAGCAGAGCTGGAGGCTCCCCTTGGTCAGGCAGATCTCCTATTAGGAAGCTGCTAACCCATATGGTACACCTGGGATAGCGAGGTTCCAGCACTTCAGTGTGTAGAATTGCAGGAAGTATCCAATTTCCAGTCTTCAAAGATGGGGAAACTCATAGAAATCTCTAGAACTGTGACTCCCCTTAAGTCATCTATTCCCTGTATCAGCTTGCTGTAGGAGGAAAGGTCTAAGCTAAATTCCTAGTGAAGAGAACGCAGGATAAGGTGCCTTCAGGTCATTTTAGAAGGCTCTCTGACTCTCCAGCATCCATGGAAATGCAGCTTTGCCACCAGGTTGAGTATGTACTGGTTTTCAGTGCAGGAGGGTTGGCAGGACTGGAGGTGGCTGCTAAAGGATGTTTCAGTGGGATGAAGCAGTTTTACTCTGAGAATTCTTTTAGATTTGGAATCCAGTAATAGGCTTACTCTAGTGAGACTTTGCTGTCCCTTTCATGACACGTTGAAGGACAAGGTGGGTCCAGAAAGGTAGAAGCACTCAATTTCATTTCTTAATGCATACATCTATTTGTAAATGGCAAAAGAATTTTGCCTTTGAGGCACAAAGCTTGTACAGAATGTAAATTAACTTCAAATTGAAATAATTCATGGTTCTGAACAAAAATAACATAATGGTTGTTATAACCATGTTTATGAAATGCTAAACTTTAACACACAGCAATCAGCCAAAGCGATAAGGCAGTGTAAAAGACTGCACACTTAATAATTGTAAATGTTACATGAGTGCGAGTTGCTTGATTAAATTTATTAGAAATGTGTTACAAGCATTTTAAGAAATAAAGCATTTATCACAAAATGATGATTTCTTCACTTAAGCTTATTAGAAAATCACACATCAATTCATGCATAATTACAGGGGAATTTCTGCCACTCACTACAAATCATTACCACATTAACTAAAGTTGACTTAATTTATCTGTGATTTGGAAAAGGTGGTATCTAAATAGGAAAATAAGCTTATGCAGGGGATGAAGCCATCAACATCACCACAAAGAACTTTGCCTTCTCTTACTTGTTAGACAAATACGCACCTTTTAAGTCTTTTATATGTAAACCTCGTACTTTTGAATGAGCTCTAAAGCTTTTCTTTCCATGTCAGAATCCCATATTATGGATCCAGTGCCAGGTACTTAATGGATCGTTGATAGTCAAGGCACGTTTGCTTGCGCCAGACGTACTCATTGTTTTTAATGATCATTGCAGTTTGAGATTGAATTGAAAGGGTTTGGGGGAGGCTGGGAGATGGGAAAGGAACAAGTTTTGCAGCGCTGGCAAGCTGGTCCCCCAGCAGCAGGGCTGCATTCTGCCAACACCCACAGCATTTATGCTGCACTGTGTTCACATTCCCGTGGTGTTTACAGTGGCCATAGCTCTCCTGTGGCCTGTTGTACCTTCTTTCTTCCCCAGACTTCTCATAACTTCGAGGGTGGTTGCAACTGACAGTGTCCAAGCTCCTCACATGGCTGGTCACTGAGTGATCCTTTTACACCTAGCTTGAGTGCTTTCTGTTTATTGTTTCACAATAACCCTTGTGAAGGAGTAACTTAGGCCCAGAAAAAAATACACTGTGTGCTTGTCTGGCCAGGAGGCATTTAGAAACATAGTCTTTGAAACTCAGGACTGTATGTTCAGAGAGAAATTGCTCTCTAACTTTGCAGCCTTTCATTATGGGATGCGTGACTTAGTTTGAGCATTTCCCTATTCTGCATTCAAGTGCTGTATCATTCTTACTATTGGAAAGTATTTATGTCACAGTTACTGAATCTAATTAGAAGGAGGTTTTGTCTATTTTAATCTGGGACATTTCATTGACACCTTGCAGGGAACAATGGGCTGTATATGGAGACATGAAGCTAAGTGGAGGAAGAATAGATCAGGGAAGTCAGATACTTTTGATATTGACTTTGCTGTCAGAAATAAAGTACCTGGAAATACACGCTCAGTTTCGTAGTGAAGTACTTACAGTTTGTTTTCAGCAGACCTCCTGAGGCGTTCTTGTGTGCCCTTTGTTTGGGGTCTTTTGTATAAGCTCGGGATTTGTAAGTTGAAAGTTATGCTCCTCCTTCCACATTAGTACCTCACATTTATAGACTGAAGCATTGTTTCCTGTTTCTCTCTGAATTTATCTCCCTGGCAACATATAAGCCACTTGGGATCCTTTAGCTACTAACTTTTTGCTTCTTTTGTGGGCTCAAATAGAGTTCTAATGGCTGTTATTTCTGAGTAAAATGTTATGTTGAATCATGCATTTCAAGTTCATTATGTTTAGTGACTTTAGTGTATTTTCATGTTGTTTTTCACAGCCTTTAGTAAGGTAGGATGTGAAGGTTGCATGAGTTGGCTGTGCCACTGAAAGGCTTTGCAATTGCTGAAAAGGGTAGTCCTGCTCCCTCCTCCTTTCTGGTTCCTGTCTGACCCTGTGCTGAGCCGACTTGGCATACTAAACTTTTCACTTTTTCAAAAAAGAAAAGGATTTCTTACCAATGTTGCAAGTTAAAAAGTACCTTGAGAAGTCCACCTACAGTGCCTTTGAATTAATAGATTGGTTCTGGTATCTTAAAAAAACCTCATGAATATAGTCATAATGTCTCTTGAGTCTGTTTAGGGTTTTTTTTACTATTGTTCCTTTTTTTAGTATTATTATAAGTACTATTTTCATGTAAGAATTATGATTGCCATTGAAATGGATGATTGTTAAAAAAAAAAAACAAACCTAACAATCTGAGACAGCTAATGCCATTTTCAGTTTTAAGAACTGTAAGGTATCCATTTATATCCTAAATTTGTAGGGAAATAATTATATCTCGGTATCTTGTTAATACAAACATTACCTATCCATTTAAAAGCAAAAGTTAGAGAAGGTCCTAATTTTTGCAACTCTTATGCTTTTAGAGAATTTTCTTTCTTTAATTTTGGAATATACTGAATTAATTGGGTTCTTAATGTTATTGTGCACAGAATTCATGCTATATACAGAATTTATGCTTTAAGCTTTCATTGCTTCTGAATTTCAAGTTGGTTTTGATAATCTTGAAGTGCACATTGCATCCTAGGTAGGAAGCAGTATATTCAGTAAAAAATGCAAACTTTGCCAATGGTTGAAGGTGTTGTAATGACAAAAAAAGAAAAGGGGGGAGAAATCCAAAACAACAATCTGAGCAGCCATTCTACTGCGGTGACAGCAGCAGTTTAGTACATTGTATCAAAATGAATGGGCTTTGCATAATTGATTTCAACATACTAGTAGCCTGAGGTCTAAGCTGCTCTAACCCAGAACTTATTAGCCATGCTACAAAGAAAGGAGAAAACTGCAATCTGCTACAGGGGAGGTAGAGAATAGCATTGCTGTTAGAGTAAAAGCATTAAAAGTAGGACAGAGCTACTAAGAGCTACCCCTTTTGTATATTTATTGGGGTTATTCTGTTCATCTCATTCAAGTATCTTAAAAAGCTATTTTAGAGTCTTTGTGCAATACCAAATACTGAGACTTAGAATCTTACTACTTAGTAGGTTTTATTACCTAATTTGAATGGCATGCCTGCACAAAGTGTAATAGCTGTGATGTGAGATCTCTTGTAACTGGGAAACATTTTGAATAAACTCAGCAAAACTAGAGATGCAAAAATAAACAAGATGCTCTTTTGGGATCCACTTTACTTGCTTCTTGTTGCACATTCACATACAAATACTAGTTTTATTTAATAATGTTCTGCTCTGGTGTGAATCAACAAGTGTGTTTCCTGGAGCTTCCTAAAGGGAAGAGGATTACGTGCATTACAGAAGCACATATAACTAAACTACAGGATGTGACAACACTAATAGTTGGATGTAAATTTACTGTGTTGAACAAATGAGAACATGTAATTTTAATGTCCTGTTTCCTTGCTGCATTGTGCAAATGGTACTGCATGTTGTCTGCTTTGCTTTGCCTCCTCCAGAGGGGTGCTTGTGAGTACAGGAAGGGTCTGGATTCATGCAACAGACTCCTGAGAGTAGAATGATTATATATTTGATAAAGGAAAAAACAGATTAACTTTTCTGACTAGAATCAAAGGTGGGTAGGTGAGGTGAAGGGCTGGAAAACAAGATTTGAATGAACTAATGTGTTCAGTGTCAGGATTCCCAGGCTGTTAGACTTCTTCTTTAGAAAACCATGACAAAGTTCTTCATTAGTGTTCGTTACGCTTCATCCAGCAATGTGAAATATTGACAGTGACTTCCTTAAACATGAGTATTCTGCATAGATCAGCATCAAGCACCTTAGTTATGCCCTTGCTCATATAAGGAGCTAAATGATATTAAGAAGACTATTGTACATTTATCAGTAGTCTAATGTTTATTCTGAGAGGATCCAAAGCTGTGATTGACTGAATGAGGTTCAGTACTCTATAATTAGGAGACTTTATAACCTATTTTTAAAAAGTTTGACTAAGGAAAGTTTGAGTAAAGAGAATTCCGTGATACTGGAAATGTTTTATTCATTAATTTTTTTTTTATTTTCACTGCTTTCACAGAATCTTCATAACCTTCACACAATTGTAGAGGTTGCTGAAATATCCTATATTATTTGAACAGAAACTGCCTCAGAAAGATAATGATGTAAATCTTTGGTAATTTATGTTTGGTCTTAGGCTATTTAATCTTGTGACACCCTTTACAACAGAAAGTTATGAACAGGTTATTGTGACCCATTCTAATGCATGTATTGATCTCTAGGACCCATTTTAAAGTATCTTTTCTGTTCTGGTAAAGACATCAATTTGTTTCAGAGGTTGAATCATGATTTTTGAGATTTATGCTGACATTATTGATGGAGAAGAATACTGGCCAGGTTGTAACATCTTTAAAAATATTCCAGTGTTATTTTTCAGAATGTGTAGCAGAGCCTATATGCAAAAAGTTGTGTGATAGTTCAGCTCTGTCTTGCACCACAGGTTTTACTGATAGTCAGGGGAAATCACCTTTTTAGAATAATAACAATGATAGTAAGAAGGTCCTGGAGGACTGTTTGAAAGCAGCAGCTTGCCTGCTAATCCTTTTTGGCTTGTTTGCAAGGAAACCTAGGATAGGCCTTTTCACATTAAAATAAACAACCAATGGAAATTTTGGGTTACTGTAACATGCCTTTTCCACCAAAGTCTTGTTGGTGGATAACCTCACGAGTCTAGTAATTCTTGATGTGAGTTCTTGCTTTATGGGTAGACCTGGATGACAAAGGTATGCATGAGACATATGCAGATGAATTCTTGAAGTGTTTTTACATCTTTTCTCTGAAGTTCATACCTCAGAAGAGGAAATGGGCAAAATAATCAGGTTCAGCTTTGCAATGGAGAAGCCATTTGTGCATTGTTTTAAGGACCATCAAATCATACTAACATCAGTGGTGAGCCAAGACTCCTCAGAATTAATTGTCACAGGAACATTGAACAAGAAGGAAACATACCCTCTTTTAGTTTCTTACTCTTTCAAGTTGTTTGCTAAATTTGACCACATAGAGATATCTTTACATGCTTTATCTTCTAAATAAACTTTTTCAATATTTTGAAGAAACCTGGGAGAAGAAATGCAGAGAATCTTTGATAGGAATCACAGTCTGTGCCTTCTTGAAAAGCTAGTCACTGAATCTGTTTAAATACCTAGTGGCCTGGCCTGTTCCCCCAGCAGGACACAAGAGTGTTGACATAAACCAATGGCTGAATTTTCAAGGGTGATGTTTACAGTAGATGTAATAGCAAGGACGTGGAAAAAGCAATTAAAAAGATGAGTCTGTATGTTTCAATTGGGAGTGAAGATAGTGTAATCTGGTGCTTTCTGTTATAGAGACCTATCATGGATTAACCCCAGTCATCAGCGAAGCCCCACACATCTGCTTGGAGAAAATTGGGAGGGTAAAAGCCTGAAAACTCATGGGTTGAGATAAAGACAGTTTAATAGTGAAAGCAAATGTGCTGCTTTTCAGCTGGGGTAGAGTTAATTTTCTTCACGGTGGTTAGTACAGGGCTGTGTTTTGGATTTGTGCTGAAAACAGATTTGATAATATAGAGGTGTTTTTGTTATTGCTGAGCAGAGCTTGCACAGAGTCAAGGCCTTTTCTGCTTTCTGTACGAACATGTTGGAAGTTGGGAGTGCATAGGAGGCTGGGAGGGTACACAGCCAGGCAAGGTGATCCAAAGTGACCAAAGGGATATTCCAGCCCATGTGACATCATGCTCAGTATATAAAGTGGGGGAATGAAGGAGGAAGCAGGGGAGACATTTGGAGTGACAGCATTTGTCTGCCCAAGTCACCATTATGTGTGATGGGGCGGTGCTCTCCTGGAGGTGGCTGAACACCATGCATGCCCATGGGAAGAAGTGAATTAATTCCTTCTTTTGATTTGCTTGTGCATGACCTCATTTTAAATTGCATACATATTTTCAAATTATAAGCATTTGGGATTAATTTCTTCAAGCCAAGCCTCTGCCTCAGTTAGGTGGCTTTGTGGGAGAGTTTCAAGTAAGTTTGTCCATTTCTGAGAATAAGGTTAAGGAGTAAAGGTGTTTTGCCTATCTTGAAATGAATGCATACCTGTTATGCTTTTGAAACTCTAGCCAGTTTTCAAGCAGAGACTTGAAATTTGTTGGGGCATCCATCCAAATCTACATACAGCTATGCTAAGCTCTCCATTTTTGGTCAGTTTGTGAGCCTTTAAAAATCTAAGCTAGCCTGCACAGCAAGGCAGACTTGTCAGAACCTAATGGCTGATTACAAGATTTACAGAAGTGTTCAGTTTTCTGACCAGATTTAGGTTTGAGGGGCAGGGAAGAACATGTTTAAGTAGGAGCTGTAAGTGTCAGTATGTTTGTGCAGGTTGCTCTGGGGCTGTAAAGGTTCTGTGTCCATACAGCAAGCTCTGTCCCTTCAGGTCGTTTTTGTGCCTGCTCAGCTGAATACACTTAGAACTTTGGGGTCTGAGTTGTTTGCTCTTTGTTTTGAATCTCTTCCTGTTCCAGCACTGTGCAGGGCCAGGACTGATTTTCCCTTTGTCTTCTCAGAGCTCATGCCATTGCAGCCTGAAGGAAAGCTGGCATGGCTGCATGCAGAGTTGGGGGGTTGGGTGCAGGAACCCCAGGAGAGGCCTGGGGAACTGGGGAGAGTAAGGAAGGAAGGGCAGGAGCTGGAAAGTGCAGGGAAGGTAGGTGGAAGAGAAAGTAGAGAAGGGTCTTTGCAGGAGGAAGGGGGACCAATGACTGGTGCATGGAAGAGTTAGCAGGCAGGATGGGGGCAAGCAGAACTGAGATTGAACCAAGGGTATTAGAGAGCAGGAACAAACAAGATGGATGGAATAAAAAAAGGGGCAGGAACTGACATGGGTGGCCATGAATGGAAATAGAGGGAAACAACAGGAATTGTGCCCTGGGAAACATTTTTTTCTCATCTAGTAGAAATTCCAGAATGAAAGAAAACCAAAGCTTACTTCAGTCACATCTCTCAAGTGCAGGTTAAATATTTGGTTTAATGATGTATTTGTAAATACATGGTTCTATTAGAATGTAAGATCTTCAGGGCTCTGATGCTGCTTGATTGTGATTGCCATAATATTGTGTATGCTTTTTGCACACTAATGTTTTATTCCATGAGAATAAATACACTATCATTACCATTTCCTAGTTGCACCACAGTATTACTGAAGTTATCTCCTGTTCATTTTTGGTATTTAGGTGTGAGGCTGTTTGTGCAGACTTGTGGATTTTGATAGATGTTTTTGTTTCTATTAACAAAGATGTATATATATACGTGTATATGTATATATATATATATCCAGGGGAAGTCTTTTTCTATTCCATGGTCAGCAACAAACTGTTCCACTAGTAACAAAGCATGCCTCTGCCATGGGGCAGAGCTGAACTCAGAGGCAGGCTCATCCTCCACACCGGTGCCAGCGTTGTTAATTAAATACCTGCCATGCAGGGTTTGGGGAGGGGAGTTAGTGTGAGTAAGAGGAAAAATCTTCCTGCTTGCTGAATGCATAAGTAGATTGGGTACCCCTACCAGCTGGGTCTCCAGGATTTTATGTTTTGTTCTATTATCAAAATTTTCTTCTTATCCATAGCTAACTCCCAGTAAATTCACATTACCTCTAGCTAATAAAGCAAGAGAGAACAAGTCTTGTGCTCTGAGAGTGATCTGATAAGGATTTTTTTAAAGCTGGGAAACTGGCATTCCTGCCTCCCCTTTTTAGTTTTCCTGTGGTCACTCAGGATTTAACAACATTTCCTTAGGCAGCAAGTGGCCTGGGACCTGGAATACTGAATTTACATCCAAAGAGATGGAAGGTGATGCTGCAAATACAGTTTATAGTCTGTATTCCCACTTGGGCAACTCTCCTTGGCTTTCTAATTAGTTTCTTGTTGACTCATCTCATTTCAGAAGGGAAAGAACCAGTCTGCTTGAGGAATATCTGTGGCCTTCCATTGTCTTTGGCATGATACAAATGGAATTATTTTCCCAGAAAATAAAATTACTTGCAACTGACATAAATTAATTTTGCTAAGAGTATTGGGGCTGATGTTTCCCTGGATGTTGGATGACTTTGTTCTACAGGATTGTTATGAATTAAAGAAAAAGATTCCTCATCATGGCTGCTCCCAGCATAACAAGTTTGTTTGATGCCATAGATTATTTTTAACTAGAAATTGTTGGTCTGTTTGTGTACTTCTATATATTAATATAAAATACCAAAATTAATGCTTGCAGTAGGCTTCCTTTGAGCTGTCTTGCTGTGAGCCACATCTCAGCTTAAGGCATCTCAGATGTGAAGGCAAAGTTGTGATTCTCTGCTGTGAGGATGAAGGCCAGGACAGGAATGCCATTGGTGCTGTAGTGAGAGGAGAAGCTCCAGTATAAGCAACCCTTCTTTTCCCCTCCAGGTAACTGCTGCCTACATACTCCAGCTCTTTTCTTGCTCAGTGGGGCAGGAGTAGTTGCCAGCATAGCTGTCCTTGCCAGAGGTGAGGGGAAGTAGGAGCTGGCCCCATATTGCTATTCCCAGCAGTATGGTAACTTATGCAGAACTGCTTGCCTTCCCATGGGTTAAAACAGCCATCCATAAGCAAAACTGCAGTTACAAGAAAAAAAGGAATTTGTTCTTAAGAATAGCAAATCAGAATAAGTGGCCTGTAATTTTTAGTGCAGTGTTTTGACTTAGTTTTGCCTAACATCTCTAAAGAATCAATCTAATGGAGTCCTTTAAAGCCCTTGTAGTAATAGTTCAGAACAGCGAGTAATTGGTGAGTGGCAAATTGCTTTTTTCCACCCAAATCTCCCTACTAAATGTTTGTTTCTGCCTGTTGTCTGTATGCTGTTCAAACAAGTAGTAATTGTGGGCTGACTAAACAATCATAGTCTGCTAGAGAGGGTGGTTTCCTTAGGAGCTGAGAAAAACTCCACATGGCTGAGCTGATACTTAAGCTTTGCTTCCAAATCTGTGTGCAAGATCCTGATTTTTCCAGGGTTCTGAGCAGATGTTGGTCCCTAACAGTTTTGATACCAGAGCAGCTGTATGCATTCCTAAGTAGGATCTTACTGAGCTTTCTTAGTTAATGGTATTACTGCTGTTTTCAGAGCACACCTCACCTGCATATGTTCCTAGGTGTGCCTGTGTTGAGTTTGGGAACGGAAAGTGATTTTATAGTTGGCTCTGGAATATTCTCTTTAGGCATGGAGGTAGAAGAAGAGCATGCAGTCCTGCTTACTTTGCATTTGTTTTTGCCAAATTAAAAGAAGAAAATCTCTGAAGAAGCTGAAGTGAGCTAGGATGAGCAATTTTCTGAACTTTGCATATTCAGTTACTGGTAGTAAATTCCTCTGAGAATTTCTTGTATGTATACCTACTTGTGAATCTTTAACTCCAGATGCTGGTTGAGACGAGTACTAATTAAGCAATGACTAGCCTTCCAAACTGCCCCTCTAGAGAGATTGCAAATCCAAAGCTCCACAAAGAAAGCACCAAGGTGTTAATTTCCTTAACAGAAATGTTGCATAAAACTACCCTAAATCTCCAGTTCCAACTTCTTTATAAAACGGGGTTTATTTAAAAACAAATTTTAGATAGGAGATGATACTGGGGATTACATAGTAGTCTGTTACTGATGCTACTGAATAATCTGTGTAACTTCATAGAGGCTTACCTTTCCCAGGAAATGATTAACATCTTGAAATCAAGTTTGTATAATCTAGTTTTCCCATATAATGGATGTGGTTTTGGAAAGAGCACTGATAAAAGCTATGCATTAATTGAAATGGAAATTCTAAACCACCCTCAACAGAAGTTTAGATATAGGATGTAAAGCCACCTGGTCCCTGAGGAAGTCAGTAGAATGCAAGCCACCCATTAAATATTCTAGTTCACCTGTTTCCTCCAGATTTTGTGACTATTAAAAAGACCATCTTTAGGGCTAAGAGCTAAAGAGACTCTTACTCCAAATGTTGTTCAATCCTGCATTTTGAATGAGGAGATTATAGGAGGGATGGAGACCATTTATGAAACACACTTCCCCTCCCTTTGCCCTAAGAAATTCTATACAAATCCTTCTCTAAGTAGGAAAATCATAAAATAAGTGCCATGCAAAAGTACTAAATTTACAGATAGTGATGGCTACCACATTTAAAGAAATTATTTTATAAGAACAGATAATACTAAAGGGTTATACATTATTACCTGCAATTAGCACTAAACAAAAAGTATCTTCTGCTATGGTAGTTAGCTAACTCTGAATTCTCTAGTCTGTTGCTAAATACTAGTGTTTCAGAAGGACTTTCTCCTGACCTGGGCAGCCATGCTTCTTTAGTTAATTTCTGCATTCAGCAGGACCTGCTGCTGTTCAGGAGCAAGGATTCCAGAATGCTAAGAATTTCTTGGGGCAGCCATGGTTAAAACTGAGAGATTTCTGCTGTTGAAAACTGCAGCAGTGGTTTAAGAGTATTGTAATAACCAGTTGGAGCCTATAGAAATCATTCTAATTTGATTTTCCTAAGGACATATGGAAAAAGGTGAACTGGGTATAAGCATAGGAGAATTACTTTCCCTTGCTCAGTTTCCATGTTTCTGATGACCAGTTTTCTTTCCCACACCTGGATAAAAATAGGTGTTGGGGGACCCAGCTGTATCATCTCCTTCCCTAACGAGATGAGAGAATCCATGGTTTTGCCTCATTTACTCCTTTATTTTCCCTGGAGGAGAAAGGGAGCTGCCTCATCAAGAAATGCAGCTGAGGGAGTGGCATGCTCCCTCATTTTCTTGTTCTAACAAGGGGTGGTGGGTGGGAAGGCATGAGCTGAGCTATGAAGAAGGGACTGGAAAGGGAAGTTTCAGTGCAGCACCACCTATTCCCCTACCCACAGCAGTAGCAGCATCTGAATCTCTAGGGTGGCAACAGCAGTTCTGCCATTTCTTAATGTGCTGAGCCAAGAGAAAACATTCTCACAGGCAGCACTGAACATGTCTGATCAGTCAGAAGTATTTCAGACATGTTCACAGTGAGTGTACCTGTGTTGTATCCGGCTGGATGGTCCTTGTGAGCATTGGGCATTCCTGAGTTCTGTATTTGGCACCCACTAGTCCCTTGAGAGGCAGCAGAAGTTTTGACTTAGTACAGGCAACCTACAAATGCCATCGTACAACAGGAATGTCAGAGAGTTCTTAAGAGAACCCTGAAGGCTGTGAGTACCTGTCTGACAGTGTACACAGAATAAGGGGAGCAGTGCAGAGTGACAGGGCCATTTGGGTGCACATAGGAAGTCATCAAAGGGCAGAATGCACCTGACACTGTTGGGGATACCAAAAGTGCTGTCCAAGATTTACCTCCCCCAGACGCTCCCACTGGCAAGTAGTCTATAGCTAGGCAACTGTTCTGGCTGCAAGGAAGCCCTCCAGGCTTTTCTACAAACCCTGCCTCCTTATCTGACTCAGCTGAATAAAAAATTATTTTTTAACCTGTTTGCTAACATTGGCTGCTGCTAACATGGTCATAAAGGTGCTGAGCAGACAATCTTGACATCAGCAGTACATAGGAAAAGGACTGGATATGCCTTCAGTCAAATGTGGAGTTTTTGACATTTTAGCAAAGAGTTTTATTAATGAGGACCTGAAAAAAAATCCAGATTAGTGAAGGTATGTCCTATGTCAATAACATACTTTTTTCTGTCCAGAATGGGACAGTGAGGTATCTCCAAAGGTTTTTTTTTCTGTATCAGTTTGCTTCTGGACTGACATGAATGTAAGAGATGAACTTTCATGCTAATGGAAAACTTGCCTGTAATTGCGAGTTTGATTTTCCTTATCAATTAACAGTTTTTGTGTACTGTGAACATTTTTTGATTAATTCCTACAGGAGATTTCTGTTGATAAATGTTGGTAAGGACTTACCAACTACGCATTGTAGTTATTTCAGGATTGGTTTTGATAACACATAGGCTTACTTATTGCCAGATTTGTGTCTTATTTGGAAAGCTCTATCTAGCAAGGAAGCCCATGGGTAGTCTGCTAGATATTGTGTTAAAAGTAATGTTGCTAATGCAAAAATTGAAAATGTTTTTATGTAGTTGCTATGGACCTACTGAGTCACTACATACAGAAATTGAACTTTTGCTGTCTTGAGTGATTTTTTTATACCCTGTAAAGATGGCATTCTAACTGCTCCCAAATCAGAGTGGAAGCATTTCGCACTTGGGTTTGCTCAGGTGTGAAGCAATGCTGGAGGGAGGAGACTCTGGAGGATATAGCCATCAAATTCAATCATTATCTCTGAGAAGAGCAGACGCTGTAGTCTAGAGGCAGGCAGGAGTGTGAACTGATGTGGTGCACGTTCATCACAGTGTGATGCTGATACTACTCAAAATCCTGACTTACAGACAAGCTACTCCTCCATGCTCCTAAACAGTGCAGTGCTGCTCAAACTGCACGGTGGGGAAATGGCTTCAGGTGTACGCAGGCATTCTCATACACTCAGGTCTCACACCTGCAGGTTTTTTAGTGTAGTCTCCTACAGAGAAAAAATTAGCCCGTTCACTAATTTCAGCACAAAGTACCAAACATTTCATAGCTATTAAAATCTTTGTAAAGTATAGCTTTCTGGCTGTGTTCCAGCCTTTACTGGCAAACATTTCCTTCAAATTAACTGTCTTTTTCAAGAACTCGGTGATGCAAAATTTCAGTTTAAAGGAATATATGTTGTTGGGTTTTACCCTCCTTTGCTATGTATGTCAAAAACATGCATAACAGCCTGGTTTAACTGGAAAGAGTTGGGGGAGTAATCAAGCAAAATAAAATGTTTATTCTGATTGCTAAGTACTTTGTGCCAAAAATAACTGAATACTCTTACATATATTGTACAAAGTTAGATGCTGGGGCTGTGTTACTGTGTAGGCAACCATTGGGTGGTGGTGCCCACCACAGCAGCTTCCACAAACAGCCTTGGGGATTGCTACTGTCTTTATTTAGAAGAGGAGAGTTGCAATGAGTTTCATGGTTTTGTCTATAAATCTTGCAGATATAGTCTGGAAGGGTTTGAATGTGTTGTGAGCAGGGTGGCACTCGTGATAGCAATCAGAGCTTATCTATAGTGCTGCTTATTTGGAGAAATTAAGCTGAAGATGTGTCATAGGCTGCCTATGATACAACTGACTGCATCTTGATGCTGTCTTTCTCACAGAGACCATTGAGTCATATGGCAAATTCAAACTGAGTCATTAGAGCTGTATGAAATCACAGAACCATAGAATGTCCTGAGTTGGAATGAACACACGAGCATCATCAAAGTCCAACTCATGGCCCTGCACAGGACAACTCCAATAATCACACCCTTTTCCTGAGAGTGTTGTCCAAATGTTTCTTGAACATGTGCTGTGACCACTTCCCTCGGGAGCCCATTCCGGTGCCCAAACACCCTCTGGGTGAAAAACCTTTTTATAATATCCAGCCTACACTTTCCTTGACACAACTTCATGCCTTTCCCTTGGGTTCTGTTGCTGGTCACCACAGAGGAGAGATCAGTGCCTGCCCCTCTGCTTACCCTCACAAGGAAGTTGAAGACTGCCGTGAGATCTCCCCTAAGGCTTCCTCTTCTTCAGGAATTGATACAGAATATGAGCAAAATAATCATCATAGCAGAATGGGAACACGAGTTCTCCTTCCTGTTTTGCTGTGTTTTTCAGGAGCTTACGCTTTCAGATGATGTGTGTCATCCTTTCTGGAAAATCAAGGCCTTGTAAATTTATCTCAGGTTAGACACCCCAAATGAACACTTTTAGATACCAATGCTCCTCTTATTTTTCAAGGCTGGGAGAGATTGGATATGATCTTCCTTTACTTGCAACACTATCATGTCAGTCTCCTTGGGCCTTTGCATTGATCAGAGATTTCTCATGTATCAGTCTGTCCTGGATAGGTCACTTGCTTTCTCCTAGTCTAATGACTCCTTTTTTTCCTCCTCTCACAAGACCCCTGCCTGCCCAGAGACTTCTTTGCAGAGTGTAATTCTCAATCCTTTTGATTCTTGATAAGCATATTGGGGAAAAAATGTCCTAAAGTAATACTGAATAATGCAAGTTAGCCAGCAGGTTCTGTTATGCTTTTCTATTTTCCTGTTCAGCAGAAACATGTTCTTGAAGTGTTTCTCACAACATGGAGTGGTTTAGGGATTGATATTTGTGCTTGGTATAACTGGGCACATGCAAAACTGTGCAAAGCTAGAACTGTTCTCTAGTTAGCTGAGACTAATGTTATTAAAAGAAATGGTGGATAAAATAGGAAACAAACACCCTGTTGCCAGGTCAACCACATTCCTTATTTGTAAGTATTAGTGTGTGTGTATGAGACAGTTAATATGCAGTGAGGACAGACAAGAGCTGAAAGCTCTTCATAGCACCATGGGAGGGAAGGGTTGTAGAAAATAATGCCTCTAGCAACAATGACCTAAACCTTTCATTCTCTTATCGCTCTGTGTACATGTCAGTGAGAAAGAGAGAGAATTATTAGAAGGATCAAAAGGCAAAAATCTGTTTCTTAATTAACTGTATTTCAATTTCCTGAGGGGACACACAATGTGTTTCCGTGTGTTTTCTCAGATTTCAATGGTGATGAGAGACAGTGGATCAAAGATGTTGCCTCACTTAAATGGCCCTCAATTTCTTTCTGTTTACTGTAAATGATTTGTTACCTTTCCAGGTTTTGACTTTATTCCTGGAAATGTTATTTTTAGGGTTTCATTACTAACCTTCTTGTGAAATTTACTTGCTATGCGAGAAAAAAAAGAGAGAGAGAGATAAAAGATGGTTCAGTGTTTTTTTTTCCTATTTGTATCATCAAGCAAAAATGATTGTTGTTATGATGAAAAAAATGTAGTGGTCAGACTTTTTCCACTTGCTAGGCTGATTGTATGGTAGTCTAAAGAATAGTGGCTTGCTTGTGTGAGAAACAGCGATGTTTTAAATGAAAGGTTAAAAGTAAGTCTGATTTCCAGAAAATTAGGTATGATTCTAACTTGTTCTCCATGTCCACAAGGACTAGGAATTCTATGGTGGGTAAAATGTGCTCACATTTGAAACAGGCAGTACCTGTCACTATTCAGCAGGAGTTTTTACAACCTCTTGAGAGTTGTACATATGGACCCCAAACAGTGCAATGATACAAACAAAAAGATAAGTGCTTTTTTTTTTTTTTTAATTTTCTCTCTGGTTACCCAGCAGTTTGTTTTTCTAATCTGCAGAGGACTACTAGGTCCTCAGCATTTAAGAAAATCAGAGCATGTAAGTACCTACATGCAGATGTAAGTCTGACAGACACCCAGTTTTGAAAGTGTTGCCTAATGGGTGCAGTGTGGGTAGTCAAGAAATTTTAATTGGGCTCCTTGGAGCTGAGAGATGGAACCGTTGACATAAACCACTTTTTTCCTAGCTGGAAATAATTTTATAAGAAGTAGCTAATAATTTCCTACTTTAGTGTGTTTCATTTTCCTTCCCTTGTTTCATAAGACATTCTTCTTTTGACTGTGGGGAAATCAAACCTAAAGTATTGTTGTATCATGTGTTATAGCTGCTTCCATATAATTTTCTCTTCTATTTGTATAAGTCAGAACAGAACTGAAGTGCTCTTCTTTCCAGAGAAGATTTCTGTTTTGGTGAGGAGAAAAAGAAAACCAACAACTTGTGTCATAGCCTTAGAAACCTGTAGTTTCATCTTTGCAAAAACATGTTACAAAACAAAGGAAAGCATTAGCTTTTGCAGAGATTGTACAAGAGAGAGAACCTGGGGAAACCCAGGGTATTTTATAATTCCTGAAATGCACATTGCAGAGAAGAAGGAACATTTTTCTGGACATGAAACTCTGTCTTTTTTCCATTCAGCCAGCTCTGAATGTAGCAATGCAGTATTTGTCTTCTATTTAGGATAACCATGTGATTGGCATTAAGTGTTTGAGTGTGTGTCTTTCTTTTATCTCACACAAGTACTGTTTTCTCTCTTTCTGTTCAGCTAAGTCATGTTGTGTATTTTATGCAGCCTAGAAGAGTCTCTGTGTTCTTAATCTTGTTATCTGCTCTCTCAGCATTTATTCATTTTTCAGTTGCCTATGGAAGTGGAAAGGTTAAGATACAGTAACTGGGCTCTCAGATGGCAAAATCTTTCCTTGTAAAACTCCTGCTTGCATTTTGTCCTCTGTTTGCCTTTTTGTTTTGTACACTTCAGCTTTAGGATAATCACGTATTATGTTACATACATGTTCTGTTCTTCCATAGGTGCACACAGCACATTCATGGAAACAAAATTCTGATGTATATAGGCAAACTACAGCAGATATGCCAACCCATAAAATATATAACACAATGTTATTAGTTGGAAAATATTAGCTGGTGTAAGTTATGCAACACAGAAGGTATTCTGAAATTATCCATATCGTCTTCACTGAGTTTGTTATAGCTGTGTGTATACAACAGCATGTTACTGATGCATCAATTTCTTTGTTTTGATACCCAGAAGTGTTGTTTGGGCTTTGGTTTGCTTCCCTGTGTTCTGTCACACCCTATTATAAAGCTTTGGGTAAAGAATGTTCCTGGTAAAGCAAATTAGCAGAACCAAAAACATGCTTCTGCTAATTATTTTCTATATTCTCTGTTAGATGGTTACTTTTCAGGTTGGTCTTACTCTTATGCAAAATTGTCTTGATAGATGAGTAGCTCAGAGCAACATCTGTAATTTATGGATATAGAAAATGCGTGCAGTCTCTCACTGTCTTTACAGATGTGCTTTAGGGCAAGTGAAATGTTCAGATAATGGAAAGGGGGAGTGTTAATAAATCTCAGTCAGGAAGACAATACTTACTTCTTTCTTTTAAAGTAAATTCAAAGCTGAATTCCAAATTACTTTTTTAAACATCATTGGTGCTTTTTTTCCTTCATACTATTGCTATTGTTAAATTCAATGCAAGATAATGTGCTTGATGTGTAATTCAAAAATACAAATAATTAGATTGGGATATTTGTTTTCCAAAACAGAGCTGGTAAATCACTCAGACTCCATAAAAATGTAGACTAGTGCTTTTGATTAGTTGTTGGAGGCATTTGAGTTTCTATTGGTGTTTGTTTCAGAGAGTCCATTACCACCTATTGGAAAATGACTGCTGTGGCATTAAGGGCATTATTGCAGTCTGGAAGGACTGCGAAGAGAGCGAACGACGCAGGAATTGCTGCTTTGGAGCAGACCAGTGATCCGTACACTCTTGTATCTTGTCTCTGACAGTAACCAATATGTGATGATTCAGAGGAAGAAATGCACGCAGCCAATTGTGTTATAGTGTACCACAGAGGGAAATTTCTTTCTGGCCCCAGATGGTGCTCAGTTTATGCCTTAAAGCATGAGGATTGATAGCCATTGTAAATTTTACCTTAGCTAGTGTAACCAAATTGGATTGCTCCTTGTTGTCCATAACCTGCCCTTCACCTGGCCTTCAGAGAATTACAGTGCTCTTCCTTACTGCTGGATTCATAGCTTTTACCTTTGCTGTTTTAAGCAGGTGCAGCATGCAACTCAAAGATTTGTGCCACCATTTTACATGTCATGCACATTGTATTTTTCATCAGTAACAGGCTGGTTCAATGCTTTTAGTTAAACTGGAAGTATTACTTTTCAGTGGGACAGAGCAGATACTAGACTCACCCTGTGTCAATCTTCTGCTATTCTGAACATGAGAGCCTTAGTCATGGAAATAGTTGAAGATTATGACTAGAACTGATGCTGCAGCACTTTTGTGTCATTGCAGAGGCCTTAAAAGGATCAAAATTGGGTTTGGAGCACTACCACATCCTGCAAATTTTGACCTCAGCAGCCTCTGGAGACTCTTCATAGTGTTCTTTCACTTCCTACATTCCTACACTGGAGTGCAAGGTGTTGTTAGAGAAGTGAATATTGTTCTGTTACTGTGCATATGTGACATTTAGACCAAAACTTATGAAAGTACCCTGGGTTCAGCTGTAACAGAAGCACAGACCAAATTCTTTGTGGTAAGCTTTGGTACGTTTCATTTGTTGTGCACCCATCTAATAAAGCCCTGTAGTCTGAGAGGAGCTATCTGAGAGTCTGGTAAAATAGTTGTTGCAGACAAAAGCTGACCTCATTTTAGGCTGTCATTCATAATGCAAAACAGCAGAGGCCTTTGAAACTGCTTGCACTGATGCTGCTGCCCTTCAAGACCTTGGGTACCAGCTAGTTTGATGGAGAACAGCACTGCATGTCTTACTGGTTTGTGCATTACCTTTTAACAAGTCCCTCCCTGCATCCAGAGCCAGAAGAATCTGCAGGAGTACTTATGCAATTACTGTCCTTGTCTTTGCCTCTGTGGGTGCAGATCAGTCTCTGACATCACAGATAATATTAAAAAAGCAGCAAGCAGTTATCACAGGAAGCAGATTTTGCTCAGCAACTTGCAAACTTGTCATTAGGTCCTGCCTTTCTGCCTTCCAAATGCGTGTTCCACTGTAATTTTGTTCCTTCTTGAGAAATAATTAAACAACTCAGGTCTCCTTGCCAAATGACCAGTCAAAGCCAGGGAATCTTGGTATCCTGGATGACAGTGGAGCATCATAACAATTTTGGGAGAAAAAAATTCGCTTTCTCACTGAAGGAAGGTGGTTCAGATTTGTTTTATACTCCTTCAGTGTTACTGATTATGAATCTTCTGGAGGGATCATCTAGGTTTTAAATCAGCATGAAAAAATAGCCATTTTGTTGGTTGGTAAGTGGCAGTTGTCATGTGGCCAATCTCTGAACCTCAGCTGATCAAATCCAGCAGGAATTGTCCTTGAGTTGTCAGGCTTTATGAGCTGGCACAGTGCCTCCTACTTTACAGAAGGTTCTAATTCTACCAGCACTGCAGCAGTTGAATACTTACTCAAAGTGATGACATTTTGTATCTTAGTAAGGAAATCCTTCTTTGTCCTGTGAAAGAAGGGGCTTGTGGTGGTGATACACTGCTGCCTAAACTTTGGAAAAGGCTTCTGTCATCCTGGACTTCCACTGGCAGGGCTGGTCCTCATGGGCTTGGGTGGTCATGTCCTCTCACCCCAACTTCCCATTCTGAGCTGAGAAACAGGACTGGAGCCACTCCAGTGACATTCTTTCTGAAGAAACCTTTAGGTTTTCTTCTCCAATACTCTTCCTTTCTTCCAGCCCGTATTGGTTGCACAATGGGGCATCTCACTTGGAGCCATCTGGCTGTGCAGTTGCAAATCTGCATACAGCAGTCTCTGCACTCAACAACTGCAGAGGCACAGTGTTCATTTGCAGCCATGCTATCTGACAATGGGAAATTAGTGAGTTTTTTCAGAAGATAAATGAAGTTTTTTATGCTAACAGATGAAAGGGAAAATTCTGTTGGCTTAATCTCAAATCTCAGATTTCCTTACTCTTGATCTTCCATCTAGGTCCACAAAACATTTTTAAATAGTACTTAGGTGTGATTCCAAGGCACTGCAATCAGTGGACTGTGTACTTTGGGGTAAAAAAATCAGTTTGGTGTGGTTTAAAGATGAGATGCAAAGACAAGATTTAAATAAGACAAGAAATAGGAGGAAACCAGTTCTGTGGTTATTGATGTAGTAGACTAATGTTACATGCAAACAAGAAAAACACTTTTAAGCCTTCAGTGTGCAAATTGTTCACTGAGTAAATCCAACAGTTCTGCAAAGCTCTTGCTCTTCCACTTGCTCTGTGATACACTTTACCTTACTCTTAACAGGTTCATATTCCTCCTTATTTTAATTACCTTTTGTATGTTTGCTTACAAGTTGCAAAATTCAGAGATCCCCAGGCCACAGTTTTGAGAAAGCGTGGTTTTTTATTGAATAATGTAGATAAGTGTGAGGAGGTTAATGTGAGTCCAGGATCTTCTTCAAATCTCTCAGTTCAGGTTTCTAGCAAGCCTTAGTACACTCTGGCTAAACCTGAACCTTGCTAGTTCAGGTTTCTAGCAAGCCTTAGTACACTCTGGCTGGGCTTCTGTAAAATAGCTGAAGGACAAAAAAAAGGTGTGAACTCTCGGGGGGGCATGTCCTACAGTGGCACTTGCACAGCTGGAATAAGACATGCCTGCCCCTGTACCCAGTCGTGCCACGTTTCTTTCACTTTGACAGAGCACCACCGTGGGCGGTGGGAGCTTCCAGCAGGGTGCTCAAGGGACTGGGGCTCAAGCTGAGCTCCCCTCAGTAAATCCTGGCAAACTTAAGGCAAATGAAGATGAACGAAAATCTTCCTTGCTTGGTCCCATGCAGTATTTTAGACCCTGTTGGCCTCAGCATGGTTGCCTTGACTCAATAGCCCCTCCTTATCACAGAGGCCAATTCTTGTCTTTGGTGTTGGGAAGTCTCCCCGTTCCCATTGACCTCAGGGTTCAGCTCTGCTGTGGAAGTGAGATGCTGCAAGTCAGCTGTGTCATTGCCTCTTTCAGCTGCCTGAAACAGTGGCCTCTTGGCCCACCTGTTCAGCAGAGCTGCAGGAATCCCAGGGCAACAGCAGCTCCCACTGCATTTCAGAAAGCTGTGACCAATGCCTCACATCTAGGCTCTGCTAGCTTCAGAATAAACGGTACCATGGCATAATCACACTATTCAGGAAGGGCTTTGAAAGGGGGCCTAGGGCTGGGGTGCTGAATGAGTTAACAAATGCTCATGGAATGGTTTTTCAGAATGAGGTGGGGAAACTCTCTAGGTAGGGTAAGAAAGCTGCTGTTTTGCATCATGTGCCAGCCAAAGCCGTGAGAAAGAAAAGAATATTCTTTCTCTCGGTGATGTGTATTAACCTCCCTTTGCAGGGATGGGACTCATGCAGTGGCAATATCTGGCTGCTGCAGATTACTCAGGAGAGTGTGTATTGTGCAAGCATCAAGTTTCAGCAGTGCTGGACTTTGTTTGGGATTTTTTTATTTAATGCAGCATAACAGCCATGTTAAATTGATTTGTGTGAGCCATGGAAGCTGTGCAATGAGAAGAAGGCTGATTGTTCATCAGTCTGCTCTTCTCCTGTCCCTGTGTGCATCCAGGGAATCTCAGACCTCCCGATAATCCCAGAAACACATTCACACGGTGTGGTATGATTCGTGTCTGATGCACAAAATGGTGTGCATTGTAATCTTCCCTATATGTGTACTCAAGAGGCCAAGCCTCATTTTTGTTTGGCTTGTCCCTGAGTGCTGTTGAATGGACTTATTGTGCAAAATAAGTATGAGTGTCAATCTCTGCTTTTTCACCTCAGAAATAATTAGTACTTCCTTGATGCCAACTCCCTCAACTCAAGACTGTAATACTGCTGAGTGGTTAGGTCTGGACTGGGTTTGGGGACCAAGCTGCTCTGCATAGGTGAGATCATGATGTCAGGCCCAGACAAGCTGAACTAAAAACACCATAAAATTTGCTGTCAATGTTACACGTCCTTCCTGGAAAACAGCTGACTTATTTTCTTTTCCTTCAAATTTTCTTCACCTTTTTTCAGTCCTATATGGCAAATCTACATCTGTGAGAGATGCCAGACTAGCATCTGTACTAGCTGCCAGAAATTCTCCGCCAGGAGAAACAAAGCAAACCCTCCCATGCCACACACTGTCACTATGGGCTGTTAGAGTCAGCCTAGATTTGATGCCAGTGGATAGCAAGAGGTGCTGTATGACTCCTAAGTGTTTCTTGAGAACACTGAGTAGAGGAGGACAGACATGTTACTGGTAATATTTAGTATTGAAATATGGACAGCATGAAGCTACTTTCCTTAACAAAGCTAACTCATAAAAATATTTAATGTTAATGGACAGGTATATGTTAAAAATGTAATAATTTAGGAATTTGTTTGCTGTAAAGTTTGTAAGCCAGACATCCTAGTTAGACAGCATTGTGTGTGCTGTGCTCAGTTAGCTGCACTTGTAGGGGAAGGTATGTTACATCTGTTTCCATTAGTGCCTTGGATTTTTTTAGGAATAAGCACACTATGAAAAAAAAAGACGTTATACACAGAAGTAATTTGCTTCATTACCCTGGAATTCTTCTAGAGAAGATCTACATGTCTTTTGATCCACTACTCTATCTATCGGTGTCATTCCCTAAGACATGCTGTCAGTATTCCTGTGAAAATGCCCTCTAATGCAGTGGAAAGCATTAGCACCCACTAATCTCTTCTAAATTGCTCTTTTCTGCTTTTGATTGCTGAAATGTGATAAAGTAAATAAAATTGTAGGCTTTTCTTTCTTCTCTCGTATTTCATGGATATTGTTATTATTTACTTTATTTATAAATAGATGCAGGCCAGCACATTCACACACATACAATTGAAAGTGTCAGCTTGAGTCCTTTGCTGTTGCAAGCTATAAGGTATCAAGCACCACCATTAATGTGGTGACTCTGTTTTCAAATGGATAAGGTGCTTTGAACAGTTTCTTCTTTTGCTCTCTGTCACTGCAGCAGTGATTGGCTCTTCTGCAACCAAATTGTCCTAATATCTGAGAAACCACTGCTAATGTTCAACCCAATGGCCAGTTCATACCATTTTTTACTCTTTTGTCAGCTTTTTTTTTCCCTTCAGATAACATCCCCATTGTCTATCAGTCTAAACATCCCATCTTCTCTGTCCTTCCCTTTTAAGATGCACACTTCTGAATGGTTGTGGCAGCACTTCTCTGCCCTGTTCTGGTTTGTGAATCTGTGTCTTAAACGTTGAAGACATTATCACGTGCAGTTTTTGAAAGAAAGCCCTTGTACAATGGCATAAATACTTTTCTATCTACAGAAAATACCTTGATTGATGCTTCCTAGCATTACATCTGTCTCTTTCATAGCTGAATCTTACAGACCATTCATTCTCCACCTTAGTAATTTCTTATTGATGAGCTCTCAGCTTCTTGCAGCAGTTTTTGCAGTTAGATCCCAAGTGCAGAATCACAATATTCTTTTGTTCATGTGGGACTGATGTCAAATTTCTATTGTTCTTGTCACCAAAGAAATCCATTTCTTTTGGGGCAGGTATTGCAATCCTCTTATATTGGCAATGACACCCCACATCACTGACTCTCATTAGCCCAGTTGTTCATGCCAAGGTTATTAAAGAAAATACTAAACTAGATTTATCCTTGAAAAATTCCAGTAGCCAAGCTCACTGCTGTCTGAAATTCTTCCCCTTAGTACTTGTTGTTGCTGTTTTTCCTTTGCATAGCTGCCTACCCACTAACTTTCTAAATTGACATATGGTTTCCACTGGAAATGCTTTTCTCAAATCTACCTATATAAGACTGACTGAATTTATTTTGTCTTGTCTAAAAATATAGATTATCTTTCCATGTCAATCTGGAGAACTCTTTAAATATTAGCCCATTTTGCATTTAGGTCCATGTCACTCATTAACCATCCTTTCAAAATTTGTTCTAAATTCTCCCATACTCCTGAGGTCAAACTTACAGGACTGTATTAATTAATATTATTCTCTTATTCTTAATGCAGGCATTACTTTTTTCCAGTCAAATGACATGACTTCTTACTGGATAGGCTATTATAAAAATACTTGCTACAAGGCTATAGCAGACAATTATTTCTATGATGTATCATTATAGTGGAGCTGTGAAAATGAAAGGTGTAGTTCTGTCTAGCTTTATTTTCTGAAAGAAACTTTTAATCATGGTAAGGTGAGAGAGCTCAGTCGTGTGCAATCTGGGTGAGGAATTCTCATCTGTTTATTTTTATTTAGCCTTTAGTCTTTTTTTTAATGTATGCATGGGTTTTCATTTCAATGGCTGTTTACAAAAACAGATCTTCTTGGAATAAGAATGGAAACAAAATGAATAATACAGTGGTTTCTGTTAAAAAATAAAAAAGTCAACCATTGTCATTTTACATGAGGAAGGAAAATGACTTTGGTATCTCACTTCTCACCAGCTGAGTTGGTAATAGCAATTGAGAAGCACTGAAATAATGTTCTTAAAGGGCTGTTCTCATTTTGATAGGGCTGTCTTTTCCTTGCATTTTAACAGTTTTTGAGCATTCATCAACTATCTTGAATGTGACCTGACATGCCAGTACATGTTATAATCATTTTATAGTCTTTTATTAACATAGGGAGCATGATGATAAATTATTCCAGCAGTGTATTTATTCACAAATTGTGGTCAGCAGAATGTAGTCCCCATATCAGTCTAATTTAATGACTTTGATGGGTTTTTTGGGTTTTTTTTTACTCTCTTCTTTGCTTGATGATGAACTTAACCTTAGAAAAGCAGAATGCAATCTTCTGAATTGAGATTAGGGACAGCATTTAGACAAGACCTGTTCTCTTTTTAAGAAAAAAGCTGTGAATTCTCTAATAAACCAAGGTAGTGTTGGGGGGCACTGCATTACATTAATTTTTTCTTAGTGCTGCTGCACTGCTTTCCCATGGTATTAGGTAGGGAATTGCTGTTCAGGAGCAAACAAGGAGCAGAGGAAGCATAGTTCTGAGTCACTGGGAGCCCATCCGTGAAGGTGTCCAGTAATATGCTGACATCAGGGAAGTCACTGCCAGATGGCCCGACTGTGGACCAAAGAATATTCTCTGATTTCACTCCATCTTCCATTTTTGTTTTCAGTTTGCTGCATATGGATTTCTCAGATGGTGGGGTCTGTTTAAGAGGCAGTCAGACTTATTTCAGCTGAACTGTGCACGTGGATATAGTAAGCAAAATTTGGCCCATTTTGTTTCAACTTATTGTGTCTTGTAGAAATGTCCTTGAGCCAGAAAATTTCCACGTTAAAAAAATGTCCAGATCAGAATTTGCATGTTTTTCCTTTTTCAGAGCTTTGAAAAAGGGTAGAAAGAGAAAATCTAAGTATGGTTATCATCTAAATTGCATTGCGTGACTGACTCTGTAATAATAAACATTTCTAACAGAAACACAAAAACTTGTGTAGAAGTTCAGTGAAAAAAAAAGACTTGTAATAACTTCTCAGACCCCAATTTTCCATTGATGGCAAATAAGAAATAGTAGAAAAAGTTTCTTGGCTTTGTTGCTAGCTAATAATGCAGAATTCATGCAATTATTTAATATATTTTTAAATAGAAGGGACAGTTTGATAAATGTGTGGCCCAGTATTGCAATCACACAGATAATGGACATCTGTACTATCATTTCCCCATCAGTAATGCAGGGTTTACTTTCATATCAGACACTAATGTAAATGTCTTTACATTTTCCCTTTGCTTAGATACAAAATTATTTAGGTAATGGATTCTTTATTGCACTATGCCTTGTGGCTGTGCAGCTTGTTTAATTCGGTACCTCACCTACCATTTTCTATAGTAGATAAGAAGATCATGTAGTGTAGAAAGCTGTAATTTAATAAATTTTTGAAGCCTTGACAAGGTGTTTTGTCTTTCAGGGATCATCATCTCAGTTTAAATACTTGCATGGCTTTGCAGCTAAGTGTTGCCATGGACATGTAGCTTCCCATCTGCTGGGGTCTTGTGCCTGAGGAAGAAGAGAATTTAAAAACTAGGTAAAACATTTTAAAAATTATTTTTGAAAGATTTCTAATTCTCTTAAGGCAGCCCCCAAATATTAATGATTTTACTGTCCCTCAGAGATGACCAGCCATTACCTGTTTTTTAGCAGGATCTCATGCTTCATTTTATTAAAATTATTAATTAATTATTTTTCATTTATTAACAATTAATTATTTTCATTTATTAAAAATTAATTAATTTTCATTTATTAAAAATTATTATTATCTAATAATAAGCAAAATGGAGATGAATTGTCTGTAGACTTTGCAGCCTTTGTGTATACCTTCGAAAAGGTTTTAATGTACAAGAAAGGGTTAGCAGTGAGCACCCCAAAAATGTACTGTGCTGTTGCAGTCTGCCAAGTACCTAGAGGTCCAGATAAGATTCCTAATGTGATGTTGAATTTTCCTTGCTTGTCTTGGAAGCAAAAAGCTGACAATGGGTTGTAATTCCTTTTGGTACTATAAAATATTGTTACAGAAATCTGCTAAGTATACTTGAGCTCTGTTGAATGCAGAGATGAACTTACCCTCCTATATTAATCTTTCTCTGCAGGTGTTTTTTCATATTACTTAAAGGACAGTCAGATTTTCTAAATTACCTAAGTGACATGAGATCATAGATTTCATTCAGAATCAATTTTCAAGTCTCATTTTTTCTTAAAAGCAAACAAACAAGCAAACCCCAACCAACACAAAAAACCTCCAAACAAATTCCAGTTTTACTTTCAAAAAACTCAGGAGAGTTGGTTTCATGTCTGCTTAGCCTTTTAAAGGCAGTGTGGCAAGTTGTCACTTTTCCCAAATCCCAGCTTCTTTGGTTCTGCACCTGTTTGTTGGCAGCTGAAACTTATGCTTTTCTGACTTGTGACACCTCATGAGCCTGAATTCCCAGCTTCTCAGTGCTGCAGTTCCCACACTTCTCAGCTATGGAGTAGTCTAGCAACATTGGTTTACTTGAAAGGAAATCCTGAAAATCCTGTTTGGTAGGAAACACAGATAATTTATTTTTATTCCTTCAGGGAACAAATGTTCCCTAGGTACGTTCTGAAAGTTGGTATTTTTTGTGTAGTAGAAACATGAGAATTGCTGCCCAGCTATTCTCTGAAGTCCTTTAGATGACTTTTGGAAATCCCATGCTGAAATCTCAGTTTTGTATAGGTGGATTTCTTTGGCCGCATTCAAAAAGGATCAAAAGCAGGAAGCAGTTATTGCCAAATTTTCTGTGGCAAGGAGAAAATCATGTATTGATGAGCTAAATTTGAACTTTCGCTTCATTTTACCATTTGTGATCATTATTATTGCCTACACTAGAATTATTCTCAGCTTGGCCAATGCTGCAGCTATTACATTCCATCTGTTGGAGAGATGCAAATCTAAACAGGCAGAAAAACACCATCCCAACTTAATCCATGCATTCTGACATCGAGGCAAAAAATTGCCACTTTTCAGTATAAGAAATACATACTTGGAAAAAATGTTCTCTGTCTCTCTGATTATTTTGGGTAATTTCATGTCTACTCATAGCACATCCATTCAGTGCTTCAGAAGAAGCAAGAGTGGTGGCTGGTGCAGTGCAGAGAAGGCCCTCGTGCCTGCTGATGCATGAGGTGTCTCAAACCAGCCTCCACTGATTTTACTAATGCAGTGGTGCAAACAGCAGAAGCTGCCTAAGGCCCTTTCTGTTCCTTTGGAGTAATGGTAACATTTGGTGGAGTACTGGCAACAGAGGTACTATTGATGAAATAACAAAAAAAACAGGGGGGAAATGACAGCCAGATAAGGTAGTGGCTGCTGCTTACTAAGTAAAATAGGGAAAGACAGCAAGTGCCTTGTGTTCTGTTTTTCCAGTTTGATGACTGCAGTGCTCCAAGTGTTGTGGCCATGTGAATAAAATGGTGGCATCAATTTGAAGGATGTCTTAGATCATACACCATCAATGTTCAGCATAAGCACTGAAGGGACAAGGCCTACATCACTTCACTTCTACATGTCCCTTCTTCTTTCACTGTCCTTGCTAACAATTTCTCTAATTCCCTTGCTCTCCCTCTGTGAGCAAGGTATCACACTTCCACTGTTTCTTCTACACCTTTCTGCAGAGGACAGTGTATTCTCTTCCTACAGCTGTTAGTGCTGCACCTTAAATCTTCTTTACAATGTTGCTCTGCCTGTTGGGAAGCAAAGCAAAGCATTGACTGTGGATACAATGCAGCCTTGTTTGAAGTGGTAATTAAACAAGAAGCAGTCTATTGGAAGGCAGAGTTGCCAAGTGCCTAAGAAGGGAGTGGAAATTTTAATACTTTCATGGTGTTCTCCCACCTTTCTCTCAGGAAAATAGGAGGCATGGGAAATCTACCATTTGGAAAGAAGTTCTAAACAAGATGGTGGTTTACAGTGAAGCTCCTGTTTGAAGGCTCTTGCGAAAAGTAAAACCCTCAAAAGCTGCTCTCACATCAGTTTCCAGTAAAGCTCACATTGGATTAGTTCTGGTTTCCAGTTTCTTTGACAGCTCATCATCAGTCCCGCCTCCACCTCACACAATTTTAAGATCCTGTTCAATAAGTAGAACAAGTATAAACATGGTTCTGTACTCCAGTTATCCTGGCCCAGGATGGGGAGGAGGGGAGGAGAGGAGTGGATAAAACAATATGGAAAGGCAAAGCAGCATGTTCAGTGGGGCATTTTAACAGAACAGATCACTTTTTCCTTTAAATTTGGAGTGTTGCCCTAACTTTGAAATTCTTTACTCTCTGGTCTCTTCTGGCTAGCCCTAGGTCCTTTTCATTTTTCTCTTCCCAGCCTACGTTCCCCCCCTCCACAAGCACTGCTGACTCTGCTCCTTCCTGTTTCTCCCTTGCCTACGCTCTCAGAGTATCACTGGCTCCATGCCTCACTCAGCCAGGGTAGTGTCATGAATACTGCATACTGCTCAAATGTGCATGTCTGATGTGCAAAGTTCTAAATTAAATGCTTCTGCAGATAGAAACTGTGGGGGGAATATCACAAATCAGAGTCAAGAAAATTGCTGTGTTTTCTAGAGAGAGAAAACACATTGAAAATAGTCATTTGTAAATGACACATATGCCTAGTAAGTGAATCATATGCAGTGTTCTAAAAATCAGGATTTATCATAAAAATAATTTAAAAATAGGGACCTCAAGTTTGTGTTTAATCCCTATCTCCAGGGTAGTTCAGCTGTACCTCAAACATTGCTACTAATGTTTATTTAACCTTTTCAGAGGGATTTCTGTTATGAAAATTAAGCAAGCATATTAAATTTGCTGGTGGCTTGTTTTATCTCTGAACAGAGAGGATTTTTTAGTTCTTCCTCTTTGCAGCGGCACTTCAAATGCATGTTATATATATATTAGCTGATTTCTCAGTGTCTCTCTTCCTCTTAAGATGGAGCTTCTCTCATTCTTTCAGCATTTGCTCAGTCTTTTGTCCAGACATTGCTCATCCTTGTTTTCTCACCTCTAAATTCTACATGGTGTACAGTCAGTGGATTTTTTGAAATGTAGAATACTAAACGGAACAAATTATTTTGCGGGGGGTTGTTAGCTCTTAATGCTGTCATGTTTAGGTTTATTTCTTGTCCTAACAGTGTGACAGTGTCGATTGATATTTGATTTCTGAGCCATTCTAACCCCCCAGGTTGTCTTCTATCTCCTGGCTGGTCATCCAGTATTTGTGCAGTTGATTGTTGTGACCTTCAGCTCACTGACAAGTGAAGTATCACACTTAGAGTTTGTCTTTACTGAGGCACTCCTATTTATTTCAGACCACTTTTCCATTTTCTTAGATTTGTTTGGGATTCTATACCTGATCTCCATCAGTTTTTGCCCTTTTCAACTTTCCTTGCCTGTACACACAGCAAGTGTATTACATCACCCAAGGCATTAGTGAAATGACTGCTCGCTGTGAGTTTTAGTAAGACAACAAGCTGGTGATTATCCTTCAAATGCAGTTTCTGAATTAAGAATGTGCATGCTTTATGTTACTCACATTCCCTTTGATTCACCATGGAGGGGCTGCATGACATTGGTCAGGGCACCATTGATAAATTCTAATAATGCCACAGGAGTTTGGGTTGTTGTCATTTGTGTTGACTGCTACTGATCACCTTGCTATCTTCTCCATGCCAGTAGAATAACAAATCTTCAGTTTTCTCTATCCTTGCCAGCAATTACAGATAGTTATTTAAGAGTTTCTGCTATAAAAGGTGCACTGAAATCTGAATCTCTGTGTTCTCCTTTTCCTGTTCAGTGTTGCCTTTCCCCAGTCTTTAAGTATCTCTTTGTCTTCCAAAAGTTCTTGAAGACTTTTCTTGGAAACTTTTCTCATCTACAAGGTTGTTGTCATTGCTTATATCAGGCTGGCACTTTTTACTTATGCTTTCTTGTAATTATTTGCTCATAGGTGTCAGATATTGTACAAAAAAATGTAAATGTCAGCTTTTCAATTAATATATTCTTTTTAATTACTGTGACTGCCCCCTCACATTTAGCAAAGCCCTCTTTAATACCTTTTAAGAAGAGACTGTTGTTCTTTTCAGATGTTTGTGGTGTGCCTTTTCTATTTTATTCTGGAGACTTGGGGCTGGGTTCAGACCTAACCTCAATGTCTCAGTGTCTTTGGCTGTCAGGAGACGTGATCTTCAGTCAGAATAAAGCAAGGGCATTTAAACTGTCTTAAGGTAAATCATCCTAACTGTGCCCCAGGCCACATTTAGGAGGTGAAGCCATCTTTGCCTTTTGCCCTTCAAGGCAAGCTCAGCAGATATCTGGCTCATCTGGGAAATGAGCTCACTGAGTTTACATTAAATACTTCATTCACTTAACTTTTCTCCCCTTTGAATGTAGTACTTCTTTAAAGTGCTTTTACAAAGTTATCTTTCTTCCCTTTCACCAACATTATGGGAGAAAATCTTGCCTAGCTGAAATCAGTATAAGCTTCAGTTAGGTCAGAAATTTCACCCTAGAATTTAAAGTACAATTGTATTGTGCAAACCTTAAGTAATGTTCTCATTTTACTAAGCTCACTTGTTCTCTCTAATGACTCTTCAGTCAAAACTAAGTAGAGAATAAGGAAAGCAGCATATATAATGTTGATTTTGTATAAACAAAACCAATGTTAGAAGCTAATTTTTATGTTTTCAGAACAAGGCCAAGTTCTCTGCAACTATTTCATTACATGTGAAATAAATCTGGGTAAAGAATGGATCTGTGTCTCAGCAAACAATCTCAGGAAATCTGAGTAGAATTGATGACCTTGACATTGGCATTACCTTCTCATTTTTTCTCTTTTCCATCTGTAAAATGATGATAATGATACCGGTATTTCTTTAAAGCCTTTGGATATCTTTGGCTGAGAACTTTTGGCTTTATTCTCTAAGTGGCACTTCTTTACCTTCCAGAAACCCTTTCAAGCTTCCATTAAAAAAAAAAAAAAAAAAAAAAAAAGGGTT
>VZRH01006359.1:58495-105303 GCA_013397555.1 Urocynchramus pylzowi
CCCAAAACCCTTTAAAAATTCAAAAAAAAAAAAAAAAAAAAAAAAAAAAAAAAATAAGCTTTCTGTGCTGGCACTTGCAGACTTTAATGTTGCTAGACCTGTGAGATTTTTCCAAAAATGAGTCATGAGAACTGGGCTCTTTCTTTTGCAGCCCTTGGTCTTGCAGCTGAGCTAGAGAAGGTTGATGTTTTTGCTTTGCAGCAGAAACAGCCACCAGTTTTGATGCTTGCAGGGAACAAGCAGGACAGTTCTCTTGCAGTTGGACAGGGAAGCCTATACAGGAATCTCCTCCTAGAGCAGTTTTTTTTGGAGTCCCAGTAGAGAGCTAAGTGTCTTTTAGAATATATTTAAATTAATGAAGGGATTAAAGGATGTTGGTGCTTAAAAATAGCACAGAGGTGTTCTTAATGACATAGAATAATGGTTCAGAAGGGAGCAGCTCTTACACCATTACGTAAGAAACGAGGAGAAAAGAAAGCAAGTTTGCTCGAGGACCTAAAGTCCTGCATTTGTAGGAGAGGAAGATAAAGAAACTGAGAGATCTTGTTACATTGTGGCAGTTTCTGGTAGACTGTGAAAGTGAACATTTTCTAATTATCAGGAGTCTGGGGGGGTACGTTGTGTGTGGTTTTATTTTGTTAAACTACTGAGGATTTCAAATGAGGGAAGTAGCTGTTACATAATATTTAGCACAGAAACATCCCGAGGTATCTGCGTGATTCCCTTGGCATGGAGTCAAGCAGGGATAAAGCACTTATGTTTCCATGTTTCTTAAAATGACTTTTTCAACACGCTGAATGGTTCTGGTATCTCAGGGGAACAGTCTAGGCCAGACTTGACAGTGGAGTTGCATCATAGGCTGCTGTCCCAATGGAGATGGGAATAGGCAGACCACTTCCAGTAGAGAATTCTGCTCCATTAGAGAATGCTGAGATGCCAGCAGCTTGTCGGAAGTGCTGTTTGCATTCCAGAGAGCAATTGCACATCACCAGAACACGGCCCTCGCTGTCGCACGGTAGGAAAAGTCAATACTGGCTTGGCAGGGAAAGGAAAGAGGATTGCTTACTGCAAGAGGGAAAAGCTTTAGGCCCCTATTTCTATCCCATGGCATATTCTCTCTCCTTCCTTGAGGAAGCCTTTAAGAGCTTGTGCACTTCTGTTCTCAATGATTTACAGCCTTATATGTTTTCCAAGTTTTGAATATAAATTGCTATTCTGTTTGTTGGGGTTTTTTTTTCTAATGTACTTTCAAAGCCAAGGTTCTCCAAACTTCAGCTGCTTGCTTGGGGGAAACCATTCCACTGCCTATTAAATTTTACTGTGAAGCAACTTTTTCCCAACACTCTGATTTTTCTTGATTTCCTCCTGTAGATGCTTAGATTCTTCTCTTTATTTTAACCCATAGATTTCCTAGTTGCACATCTTCAAGTATTTGTAGATTTTTTGTAATCTGTTCTTATGTCCTCTTCATTTTAGGTCTGTTGGACTCTTTGGATGTCTGCCCTGTGAATCCTTTTATATATTTTCCCACATTAAGGTGATTGGCACTGAATGCACAGTCCTAAAATGATCCTGTCCTCTGTACATCTCCTGCTTATGCCTCTGCTTGTGCAGCCTAATCTTTCATTTGGTAATTTGTTGCCAAAGCACTTGGCAAATTTGTCTTTCACAAATACCTTTTGCAGTCATTGCTGAAAGTTTTCTGCCTTACTCTGGTGCCAAAATGCAAGTTAGCTAATTTAAACTCTTGAAACACATTAGCATAGAGAAAGTATTGAAAAGCTTATTGGGTGGTGGAAAGCTTTCAGGTTAACTGTTTTGCATTCAAAGGTGATTGCAAGGAAGGGAAGGTGGGAAGAGAAGAATATCTGGGTAATCTCTGTACTTAAGGAAAACTCTGTGGTAGCCTGTGACTGCTGTAATGAGCCTTGGGGCCACTGGCAGTTGACATCTTTCATCTCCTCTGCCTTGCCCTGGAAGGCTGGACCACCACGAAGCAGCTACAAGATGAGTAGTAGAGTGCAAAATCTAATTTAAAAGTGTAGCTGCCTTTTCCTCCCCATCTTTGCCAAGTATTTTGTGGTGAGAGATCAGCATTGCTGCCACCCTGAGTGCTCCCCCTTAGGAGGGCACAGGCCTCAGCTCGAGGGCAGCTCACACACCCTTTGTGACTGCACAAGCACTGCTCACTTTCACTGCAGCTGGTGTTCCCTTGGCTGGCTCTGCACCAGGGTGAATGACCCTGCACAATACAATATGTCCCTTTTCTTAATAGCTGTCTTGTACATTTGTTTATGCTTTTCAAGTTATATCTTCTTTATATCTGTAGCTGAGACTGCTGCCTTCCCTAAGTCCTGGTGTGGGATTTGCTTTACTCTAAGGCATTTGGGTAATTTTACCAGTCTGTGTTTCCTCAGCCTATTCCTCAAGGCATTTTCCGGGAAGAACAGTAGTGAGATAAAATATTAAGGGGACTTACAAGAAAGATTGAGAGGCTTTTTACCAAGGCTTGTAGTGACAAGACAAGGAGCAATGGTTTTAAACTAAAAAAGAGTAGAATTAGATTTGACATAAAGAAGACTTTTTTTATTATGAGAGTGGTCAGACACTGAAACAGGTTACCCAGTGAAGTTGTGGATGTAGCTTTGTTTGGAATGTTCAAAGTCATGTTGGACAGGGCTTTGAGCAGCCTGATCTAGGGAAAGATGCCCCTGCCTATCACAGGGGGGTTGGACTAGATGGAATTCAAAGGTCCTCTCCAACCCAAACCATTTTATGATTCAGTCCTGAAAATAATTTGGCCTATTTGACAGGTATCTGGATGTTGAAAGTCGTGTCTGTTCTCTGTTCAGTGATATAATGTTTAATGCTCAAGTTGTCTGAATTCAGTTCTTTTTTTCTTAGCCCAGCAAGACCTGGGATAAAACTGTTTTCTTTCTGGGTACTAATGCTTGATTCAGCTGTACAGGTTCTCACTGCCTCTTTTGTCAGCCTAGGAGGATGCATATGGGAAGTGCTTGTTGCACCTTGGATTTTTGTCATATGCTTCTGTTCAAATGAATGCTTTGTGCTGTGTTTGCTTAGCTAGAAGAAGAAAGTGTCTCAATTTCAAGCCATTGGACAGAGTGTGTTTTGCAATCCAAACTTCCTTTTACCATACTGCATTTCTCTCCTTGATGGCATATTGATTTACCTTGCTCAGTGGAGTTGGGCCAGGCCCAACTTTCTGCCCAATTAAGTGCCTCAATGCCTTTCAATTTCACATCTTAAGCAGAGCTCAGACCTGCTCCTCCATGCTGGGATCAAGTTCTGCAACTGCAGGTTCTTGCTGGGCATTTCCTTTGGGCTCATAATGAGCAGACACGGTGCAGCTACACCTGGAGGTGAAACAAGCAAGGTCCACTGCAGATGTTAAACACCTTCTGAGCAGATTTGGGGTTTCTGCTCCTCCAGCAGCCTCCTGCTTTTCCATGCAGCATCATGGAAATGAGCAGGGATGAGCCCAGAGACAGATTTGGAAGTTTAGTTTATGGGTGCTTGATTTGTCTCCTCTATAGAAGGTGGCGTTGAGGGTGCACAGCCTATGGTGTCTTGAGGTCTGTTTCCTCCAGAAGTGTTCTTTCTTTCTTTTCTTTCTTTTCTTTCTTTTCTTTCTTTTCTTTCTTTTCTTTCTTTTCTTTCTTTTCTTTCTTTTCTTTCTTTCCTCCTTTCTTTCCCTACCAGCAGCCCATAGGTCAGAGTTGAGTGTGTGCTAACTGTCTAGATGTGGATAACCAAGTTGGGGCAAAACATCTGGTCACTTCTCTAAGGAATACAGTCCAGTTTGGTCCAGTGTTACATCCCAGATGTTTGCTGGTCAGAGGATGTGGCATGTAAGCTGGCCTGACTGATTGCTGTTACTACCAGAGGGGTTTAACCATCTGAATGGGGTCTGGGTGTCAGGTGAGCATGGGAATAAGTGAGAAAGGAGGTGTGGGAATGGCAGGAGTTGAGATGAATGCAGCACCTCTGCTTTCCCTGACACCTTTTGACATATCAGCCTAACTCACTGTCTCCTGAGGCTTCAGCATCTCATCAGGATGCTGGGAGAGGCAGACCTGCCTTGCTCCTGGCCACCTGCTTCCCCTGTGCTAGCAGCTAGCTGACCCCCTTGAGCCAGCTCAGCTCCCTAAATCTCCAGAAAATTAACTGTTTCTGAAAATGTGAGTTCTCCAGCTGTCTCAGCAGATCAACTCACCACCAGAGCCTGTCTCACAGGGCAGCAGGGAGTCTCCCACAGGGGCAAGGCTCAGACTGACCACTGCCCTGTGAAACAACCACCTTCCTTAGCTCCTTCCCCCAGGCTGAGGTTTGGTGCTTGACCAATGTCTTTAGACTGCCTATAAACTTAAGAAAACAGGAATTCACTGATTTAGCTGCACCTGGTGTACTGAAAGCTCCAGTGGAGTATTACAAAAGCTGCTTTGACATTCCTGCTATGTTTTTGACAGAATAGTTACTGTATTTTTAAGAAGCATCTTAGCATGCACATGGCCGTATTATTTACAAATTGCATTTGTCTAGCCCAGAACACTGCATTTTTTATTCAGACACTGTGATGCATTTTTGTACTACTTTGTTAGAGTATGAATTTTCAGTCTGAAAAAATGATGTCATTATCCCAGTTTCTGTTGCTCATACAGGACTGTCCTCAGCAGAAGACAACATTGCAGTTCATACCAACAGTTCAGCTTTTATGCAGTAATAATTAAAAGAAAAATTTGTATTTATTTATTGGCCAATTATCCAATTTTTAAAGATTGGTCTTCACTGAAAGATAAAATGAAGAGAAATGCAAAAGGAAAATTAGGTCATTAATGTACTCTTTGCTTCTAGCTTTCACTTCATTTGATTGTAAATTGTTTGCAGTAAAATTGCAAATTAGTAGCTTGGATAAAGCACTATGAATTCCTTCAACATCAGATTTAAATGAGGAAGAATTGGGCCTCTAACCTTCCTGGAGTATAACTAGCTGGATGCATTCCTACGGACTTATTATCCATTCCTCCATATTATTTGCTTGAACTCTCAATTGCTCACTGTTCAATGCACACTGGGATGCTGGAAAATGCCTCAGAAGATGTGAGATGGAAACCGAGGCAGTGGGATGCTCTTGCTACCAAACACAGACGTCAGAGGATGCGCCACATCCCACAGGAGGCTTCCAAATAAGAATGGCTCTCAGAAAGCCACGTTGCTTTCCAAGAATAGGGCAAAATTTACATCCTTAGCTGGCAGAGAGATGAGGGTTAGACTGAAAATAGGTTTTCTATGTTTTGTAAGAAGAGCAGGTTGAAATAGCCTTCCCTCCTGGAAAGGAAAAAATACTGCATGAACTTCTCAGTTAGTTGTCTCCAGCCTCTTACCAAGCACAGGAGAAGTGTTCTAAAATGTAGGCAAGGTAAATTTTGGTTTAGCATGAGATATTACTACTGTCACTTCATTTATTTTATGACTAGAGTAGTTCCTTTCTGTTTATCACACAACTACTCATTGCCTGTGAAGCAGTGTCTTTTGTTTCACCTTTATTGGTTTTACCAAAAGCCAAAGTGATAGGAAGAAGAATCTTTATGGGCAATATCCTGAATTTTTAGAGACTAGCTAAGGGGAGAGAGAGATCCTTTTATAGAGGGTCTGTTGGGTGTGTGGTGGCTGTAGCCAGCCTGGAGAGAAAATTTGGCGGCTGAAGGGACATCTGTGTGTGCTGGCCAGGTGTTTGGTAACAGGGTGCTTCTGTGATGCAGAAAATTTAAGCTCTGGTTTGTGTGCATAAATAACTGGACTTAGGTACTAATTAGAGATAATTTGTCTGGAAAGTCAAAAGATTAAAGGAACTCTCGACTTCCTCTCACAAAACTTTTGTCAGCATTGTGCTGTCTGATAAATCAGATTGCATAATGGGGGTGTCATGTGGATTTTTGGATTTTCCAAGAGCAAATCAGAATATGCTGATATTAGACCCAGGGTTTTTTTTCTTCTCTGGTGCACTCATTATGTCTATGGGAGAGCTTCTGCACCCTTTCCTGTCAGGTTTAGCTGCCTTTGTCTGCTGTGTGGTGGCTCCCATTAGCTGTGCAAGGTACTCGTCTGGTTGTCAGTGGGAAAGGCTTCTGCACCTCGGGCATTCCAGATACAATGCTTGTCACGTGTCCTGCTTTTTGAACTTTGAACCTCTGTCTAATTCTGACTTATTTTTTCTGATCCAGTGATCCTTCAGCCTGGAGAGGATGAACAGGAACACTCATCTATTGTCAGCCTGGTTCAAGCCATGGGGGAAGTACAGTGGTTGCTGTTCTGCTGTGTTTGTAAAACAAGAAGCAAAAGCAAAATGCTTGGCTAGAACAACAAAAATAAATTTTAAAAAACCCTTTGTAGCAAATAGTATTTATCTTTCTCACTGAGCAAATGCAGCCATACAATTTGTGAGTGTGATATACACAGTCTGGGCTGTGCATTGAGTGGGAATACGTTTACAGGGAGAGGAGGTTACCTGCAATTGTTAACAGTGTCATTAAGACAAAATGAAACAAGGAGATAAAAGATGGGTGGGGGGGGATTTGGGTTTGAGTTTTGTTGGTTTGACTTGTTGTTGTTGTGTGGGTTTTGTTTGGTGGTTTTGCAGCCTTTTATTCTGCAAAGTTGAGGATGTCTTATTCCTGACTTCGTTGCTCTGGACACTGTGTCCTTCTTAATAGTTGCTTATCCTTTTGAATTATGTTGGTTTAAGACAATGCAGAAGCCAAGTCTCAGATGAGTGCAGGGTGTCTGGGGCTTTTTTCCAGTGGGATGTATTGTATCACTAGAACAGTAAAATCTCAGCAGCACCAGGACAGTGTACCTGGTCCACAGTCACATCCTACGCTGGCTCCAGAACTTTTATTGCTTACTCTGTCAGTGCATATTAAGAATTAGTGAGCAATGTGCACTAGATTGTTTTAGACATGATTTCTATCTTATTCCTAACATCCCCTGACAGACCGTGCTATCCCAGCTGTGCTGTGTTGGTAGTACTGGAAGAAATATCAGCCACCATTGTGGAGTTTGGAATACAGGTTCATTTGCAGCTTCAAATTCTTGTTTATTATACAGAGCTTTATAAAAGAGCTTTTTAAAATGGACATCTGTCAGGATAATCAATTTCTGTCCAGAGGTGAATTTTCCAAAAGTAACTTCCAAATACTGCACAGATTTAGAAAATCTTGTGTTACCTATGTTTCATAACGAGGAGTGTTTTCAAAATTACCTTTACATACTAGATTTACTTAGGAGCAAGAAAACATAATTTTTAAATAAAATGTTGTATTTTGTCAGAAGGCAGAAGAAGGAATACTTGATGAGTACTGAATTAGACAATGAGGCTGTTGCTCAGCCATTTGTGAAATTGGTGGTAGACCAGTCTGTGCATAAGAGGGCATGATCCTACTGCTGTTGGACCATTTGAGTCATTTGTGGACCATGGATAGACAAACATTAGATGCAGAAAAAAAAAAAAAGAGAATTTTTCTGAGTGCTCTATATTTGCTTCTCATCTGGCATTATGTATCTCCTGTATATCTTGTATGTACAGAGGGGTGTGAAAAAGACTCCAGCTCGCCAACTCAGATCTTGGAACAAGGGAAGAGAGGAAAGCTGGCTCTGACAGTTCAAAGCAGAGATATTCACAAATGGAGAAAGATGAGGAAGATAAAAAATCTGGAAAATAGGGACATGGATGGTAAAACATGAAAAAAACCCATAGGGAACAGGACAAAGGAGGAAAGGAAACATAAGGAAATTGAAGAGTGAGTGTCAAAGAAAAGAGAAAATAAGAAGTGTAAATAGAGGAAAACAGAAAAATTATGTCGTTGTCAAGCCTTCTTTTAAATATGTAAAGCTCTAAGTATTCCAAGATGAGAATGTGTATATATAGAAATGAATATGTAGTTTGAGCCTTTTTTAATTTAGGCTGAAGTCTTGAATTTTTCAAATCAAATTGGAGACTTATGTGCTTAGTGGAGCCATATCCCATTTACAAGATGAACACATTAGTGGTATCTCACACAAAGCATTCCTCCTCCTTGTTGCTCCTCTGCCCCAGGTTGTCCCTATTGTGCCATATGGCAAACAGTGATAAACAGTGAGGCCTCAAGAGCTGATTCTGCTCAGAAATTTACTACCCACAAGCAGGTAAATCCACACACACCAGTTTCTGGGCTTGAAGTCTAAAACTGTGTGTGAGACTGAAGGATGGACACAAGGAACATTGTGTTACTGCGTTGTTTTGCATGAAATTGGAGCATTTGAATTGTTGCAGTCGTCAGCAGAATGGTAAAGACCATCCAGTGCATGCCTCAAGTGTGTGCTAAGTGGGCAATAGAAACACCAACAGAAAAATGTTTCTATAAAACTTGTTTATTTGGAAAAATGTGGATGTTAGTTAATTGAAACGTTCACTTCTGTCTACTGAGAACTGACAGGAGGAACACTGAAGCAGACAAAAAGCAGCAAACTATCTGAAGGAACACCTTTTGAGCCCTATCTAGTCTGCAGCATTTGAGTTCTTCCTTATTCCAAACTATACTGTGAACATTTAAAATCAGTGCTGAAATGTATCAGGAAACTTGAAAGAAAATGGCAGTTTGAAAAGAGAGGGGAATGTAGTACTCAGATTTTCTGTATATCAGGGTAAAGGAAACAAGCTTTATAATCTTTGTATATCTGTAAAGCTGTGGTACTGCTAGAAATTCATTTCAAACTGAGGAGCTCAAAATAAAACTCCAGTTTAGGAAGAGTGGTACTGCTCAGTTTACCACACTGATATTTACAACCACAGTCTGAATCCTTCTGTCCTTTAGAAATCATCAATGCTTTTGAAGGTGTGAGCAGCTTCTCACACTGTCAGATTTGAATATTTAATCTAGAGAATGAACTTGAGTTTAAATGCGACTCCTTTGGCAATGGAAACTGCCTTTGAAGTTTTTGGATCTTCTACATTCCACGTTTCCTGTTTTAAATTAAAAGAACAAAGCACTCTCAAATAATGCACTGCAAGCAGCCTGCGAAACCTGCATCTCAGACATGAGGAACCAGACACAAGGAGGAGGTCTGGGGGCATCTCATTCATCTTCCCATCAAACAATCTGCCCCAGGTAAGAGCAGTTCAGGTGAGCCAGAGCTAACAGGGTTGCTCGTATCCTCAATTACAGGGCAGCTCAACTAACGGCTTCATTAAAAATCTTACTCCTGTGCTTTGTTGATGACAATGATGAAATACCCCACAGTAGCCATTGTAGGATGTAAAATTATGATCTCTTGGAAAGGATCCACACCTTACCCTGGCCCCAGAAAGCCCCAAATTGTTGTCATCTGCCCTTCTCTGAATTCCACAGGTCACTTCTGATCCAGCTTACATAGGCCTTCCATGTTTTTTCACTGTCCTTATACCATGACCTCTCCCAGCTTCCAGGAGACAACTTACGATCCTGCTTTAACCATGAAGCTTCTTAGGATGTGCCTATTTTTTCAGGCATGATTGGAAAACTGAGGAGTTGAGATCAACTTTAAATTTAACTAATTGAACCAGGTCAAGAACACTTTTTTTCAGTCTAGGCTCAGGCTGGGGACCATTTTAGTGATACTGATGATGAATCTCTCAGTCTGAGATGAATGATGTCTTCTCATCTCCATGCACTAGACCTTGGAGCATTCAGTGTTAGGCTCAAGGTTGTGCTGTCCCTGTGCATTAAGTGGCAAAATGTACAAGGTAGATTCCAGCAGCACAGAGGACAAAAAACTCAGCTTATCTTTCACCAAAAGTATTGCTACTACGAAAGTTTGGACAAGATCAGCTTGTCAGTAGGGATCAGGGAGTTGAGGCTGTATCTAACTGAGGCAGAGGTGAGGACAAAGGAGAGCTGAAGGATGCCTTTGGCCAAGTCTCAGTCTGTAATTTAGAACCGCTGCTGAATTGGCAACCGCTCTGATTAATGATTTCTGCCATCTCTAGTTCTTGGGGAGATTCTATCCGAGCTCAGTTATGATTTTATAGGACTCTCCTGTCCCAGCTGGGCTAGAGCAATGCAGTGTACATGGGCATAAAGCCATTGGTTCTTAGGCAACTGCAGTCTCACAGAGTGCTGCAGCATTTCCCCTCAGCAGCTCGTGCTCCTGGTAGCACAATGCACCATTTCCTTGCCCTGAAGCAGCACTGCAGCTCCTGGGCTAGAGGGCAACTTGAACAGGGAGCAAGAGCCTGGACAGGCTACTGACTTTTTGGTGACAACTGGTTCATCAGACTCGCTATCTCAGAAAAAGCCTGGAACAGCTTTTATATAAAAATATCTGTTGTATTTATAAACCTGCACTAATGCTTGAAGAGAGGTGTTTGAAAAATTGTATATGCCATTTTCAGATGAAGTTTGAAAAATCCTGGTGTATATCAAATAGATCATATACTTTGTGTATTATCATAAACATCATGTATCATCATAAAATGCTAAACATCATTCCACAGCATGTGTATCTGCACAGTGACAGGGATCAAGGATAGAATAGCAGGAGATGGAAAGAAAGCATTATTCCCATTTTCATTAAAGATTCAATGGTTGGTATGGCTTGAATATTACCCTTTAAGTAATAAATCGTTTGTCAGAGAGACCAAAGATCATTACTGGTTTTTTTTTCTTTATTATTATTACTACAATTACTATTTGGCTCTTCTGTACAATTGCACAACTTCACTGTTTCTTTTTATGAGTGATTAGGTGTTGATTCACTGGTAGAAGATTTTGACCAGACTGATTGTAAGAGATTTGCATTTCTTTTTACTGGATTCCATAAGAGGTTCAGAAGAACCTCTCCATTGGAATGCTGAAAGAGTTTAAGGCATCTGAGCTTTTTGCTTTGGCAAAATCTTATAGGTGATATCAGGTGGATGCTGTTGGGAGGGGAGCTGGTTCTGATTATGAGTGAGGAGCAGGGGGTGCTGTGGGAGAAGATCTGTTATTCCACACCAGCAATTAGTGCTGTGCAGTAGGAGCAGAACTGTGATGCCAGTTACAAAATACTGGTCCTGAAGACCTAATGTCCACATGAATGTATTCTTGAGGTGTTGGACTAGTTCTGGTTTGGTCCCACATGCTCCTCCAGCGGCTTGAGTGCCTGGAGTGTGCTCCTGGAGAGCTGCTCCAGATTTCATTACACCCTGAAGGAATCCTGTTAGTGGTCTCCAAGGCAGCACTGTGCTCTATTGGGAAAGCTGCTGATCTGAACTAAAAATTGGTGTAGACACAGCTGTTAAATGTCTGGTCTTATCTCTTGAATAAGTAAATTGAGACCACAGGAACATGCTCTTGGAGGAAGAGGCAATACTAGTTCTGACTTATTGTTGGATAAAATCATGGCCCATTAAAAATTATAACATAAAAAAAAAACCCCTTAATGTTATGTGGTTTCACATACAGGAGAAAATAAGGAAGCTCTTTTTAGGACTAAAACTAAAAGTAAAAGGGGAATCAGCATGAAAAGAAGAGAGCAGAAATGCCAGAAACACCACTGCAGTTATCTCTCTAGGATAGCTGCAGTATTTTGACATAGCCTATGATGACTAAGCCATTGGATTCAAGAAGTGGCTGTGCATTGAAAGCATAATGATGTTACAGTCTTATACAATGTTACTTATACTCTTAAATGTTTTTATTTTAAAAAACCCCATACACTCCACCCACCTTAAAATCAAAATCTAATTACATGGAATGAAGATGTCTCCTAAGCAGTCTCCCTTGGAGCATGTGCTGCCAAAGAAGAGAGCTATTGTGAGCTATATTATGGTAAGTACATCAACAAAAGGGGGGTGTAAAGAGAAACTGCTCAGTTTCTTACATGTAATGTGTTTACTACAGGCCCATCTTTGAAGTTCTGTCACTTAAATCACAAAATTTCTGCTTATTGAGCTGTGTTGTTCAGATGGCTCATAAGCAACTCCTACAAACCTAAACAGACTTCACAAAATTAGAAGTCCTTAAAGCGCTAACACAATTAACTTTGTAAAGTTGTTTTATTGAATGGGAAAAGCTTTTCTAAAATTATTTTGAAGTACTGTGTTGTTTTTTGTATTTAATGTGACAGTCTTGACATATCTTGGCTTTGCAGCCAATAGTCTATCTGAACCTAAATCTGTGATGAAGGAATCCGAAAATATGGTTTGCTTAACAAGTTCAAGTTATTCTGTATTAATTTGAACATTTAGATACTGCTGGACCTACGCTGTCAACAGGAAAACTTCTCAATTCTGGTTAAGCACATTTTCCTCCTGGTCATACTGGATGCCTAAAATATACTTGAACTGACTTGTACACCTGGATTTGTTAGTTTCCCTCTTCTGTCAGTTCACTCTTCCGCCCAGATTTGTATTCCTGCCCTCCAGCACAACATTACTCAGAAACCTCTCATCCTCCTGCACCATCAGGCCAGCGCCTTCGCTCTTTGAAAACATGTTGTTGCAATTTCTACAAATCATGGAAGAAAATTACATAATCTTAAAAGCTATTGCTCTGCTCATTGCATTAAATATTCATGTTTCTACCCTTCTATTTCCATCCCCTCTCACAAGTACTTCAGCCCACACTGGGGCATCTTCTGCCATTGGGGGGGCTCAGCATCCTGGCCCGCACTCTCAGCAGAACCATGCAACATCCTGGCAATCTTTCACTGCCATTTTAGGAAAGGATTAACTCTTTGTTTTTACATAAATAATAGGCAATCACAGCTTTTATATTGTCAGTGCTTGCTGCAAGCTTTTTTTCCTTAAGCACCAACCCAAGGAACAGATTTTTACAATTTGGAGCTGCTCCGTCAGTTCGGATGGCTTTTTAATCTCTAGAGGCCAGATGGAAGCATGATCCTTCACCATTGCATGTTTTGCATAATGTAAGGGTTGGAATTAAATTTTGTTTGCACATAGTCATAGATGTATAAGTATATAAATATTTTGCCTTTCCATCCATGCATTTTCTCTTCAACTGTTTTGTTTTGGTTTTTTTTTTTTTTTTAATGACAGCCTTCTACAGGGGAAAACTGTCACAAACAAGCAAATGCTATGCCCTGAAAGAAAAGCTTACACAGAAGAAAACAATGATTTTGGTCAAGGAGATTTGAGACAGAACCTGACACTCAAGTGCTAAGTTTCTGAGACAGATGATGACTTACCTTGGTTTCAGGGCTCTGATAAAACTGCTGTTGAACTGATGTGGAATGATGTTATTTTATTATTTGTTTTGAAGCTTTATTTCAGGCTCTCCTACAACCCTAACTTTGATTTTGGTTGTATTTATGGATTTATTCCTTGCTGTCAACTGCAATCAACTGATTGAAATCCATAAATAATAAACATCAGGTTTCAATTTAAGATGCAGTAAAGAGACGCTATCGGAAGAAGTTTTACGTACTTTAGCAGCTTTTTATAGCTGCCTGCCTCCCCCCCGGAGCAAGGTCCTGACATGTTCCTCGTGAGAAGCAGTGAATGTCTCTCCTCCATGTTTGTCCAGACCCACGTGACAAATCCTACCTGGCACCTGATGGAGAGGACACTCACACACCTGTTTGTGAGTTATATAAAGAGTCCCAAGACATATTTTAGCATCTACCATTAAGATGACCAACTCGACCTGCTTTACCCTTCACAGGATATATAATATTAAATTAACAACTAGAAAATAAAAAAATTAAAAAAAAAAAGACATACTAACATGAAAAAACACATTTTATTGCACTTAAGTTATAAGAAAATAAAATTTCTAAGTGAATCAAACCATAGACACAATCCCTTTAAAGGTTGTTTTCCTCCATCATGTCAGGTTGTTACATAACTAAAATTAACCAACTGGAATCTGATTGTTTTAAATCAGACTATAAATAAAACAAAAACAAAAAAAAAAGGAGGAAAAAAGATCGCCTAGGATACAGTGTTAAACCACTTTCACAGTTCAGCTTGAGTTGTGGCTCTTGGAGAATGAGGCAAACCATTTGACTCTTTCTTTTCTCATTTTGTTTGCATGTGACATCTTTACAAAAACGTAAGTTTTTGCTCTGTCAGTTCCTCCCAGCAATAACTGTAACAGTTGTTTTTTTCTCAAATACTGTAAAACACTAAGACTGACCAGCAACTTTATTTTAATTTTTGTATTTTATAATATTTTTAAAAAATTTTGTCAGTTTTTTTTTTTTTTAATGTATGTTCATTCCATTCACCACAGCCCTCACAAAGAAAAATTTCCCCACAGAACAGGCTGCAATAGCTTTGTTCCAAGGAATGTGTTTTAATTTTTGCCCAGAAAAAAGAAAATAAGCTTTGCACACACACTCAATTCTTTATTTGCAGGCAAACTTCACTCTTAATTGTCTGAAACTCTTCCACTCTCAGCCTCTTAGAGGCACAGTTGGCTCAAGTTTCAGTGGCAAAAAGTCTTTTTCTGTAACCAAACTAGAGCAAATTTGGAATTCAGTCTGGGACTAAAACGTCACAGCAGAAAAAAAAATAAAAAAAAATAATTTGCTTTTCTTTCTTTCATTTAGCAGCATAAATAAGTTTGGCCACTGGGAATACAGTACAGGGGTGGGACAACAATCCCATAATTGAAGACCTACTTCTAGCACCAGCATTGCGAATTAAATCCATCAGAGGACTCTCAAAATCCAGGACAACTTGCCACCTCAGAGCAACTTATGCATTGAAGAGTGTAGATGGAAGCAACAGTAAATAGATTAAACAGAGGCTAATACTGTGATTGACATTGGCAATGGTTGGCAAAAACAAAAAAAAAAAAAAAAAGAGGAATAAAGAAAAAAAAGAAAAAGCTCTGATAAAACTGTACAAAACAATTCACAGTAATATTTTAGCTTTTCCACACCAGGAATGGACTTTTTTGTTTTTGTTTGTTTTTCTCATTGCAGATGCTCTCTAGTTTTTGAAAGTCAACCAGTGACTGCTCGTGGAGGTTGGAAGGGACCTTGGCGGGAGTCCGCTCCAACCCCCTGCTCGGAGCGGGGCTAAGGGACAGCGCGTTGCTCGGAGGGGCTGCTGGGACCCAGGGCGACCCAGGGGTGCACGAGCAGGCTCGCCTGTGCAGCTTATTTCAAGATCTTTGTGGTAAAATAACCTGTTAACAAGAACTGTAACTTTTTTTTTTTTTTTTTTTTTTCCACTCCAAATAGCTCAAGGAGCATTTGGAGGAAAGTAAAGAAATTAATTGCACCTGGTTTCGTTTCTAAAGTTGGATTTTTGCAAAGCTGCCCCGGTCAAAAGTGTAGCCTTTTTATGTGAGGAGACAGCAAAAGCCTCTCTTGTCAGTTATAGTTTGTCATCTTTGTCTTCTCCTTCGTAGTCTGTAGGTCTTTAGGATCTGTTGCCCCAAGGCAACATCCTGCACCACCAAGGACAAGGGATTTTTTTCCTTTTTCTTTTTTTTCTTTTTTCTTTTTTTTTCAGGGGGGAGGGAAAGGAGAACATCGTCTACACGTTTGGACAAATTCATCTTTCTGCCCTTCACTTCATATCGACGTCAAAGTCCAACACCAGCAGCTTTGTCTCCTCAGTCCCGTTGCGGCTCCCAACTGCGCACACCAGCTTTGTGTTAGAAGCTCTGATTCGCCACACGACGCCTCCACTGCCCCCGCTCTCCAATGTGACTAGGTTTCGGATAAATTCACCCGTTTTCAAGTCCCAAAGTTTTACAGTCCCATCATCTGAGCTGGTAATTACAAAGTTCTTGTTGAACTGTAAACAGGTCACAGCACTCTGATGCTTGTTGGGACCTGTAAGAGTAAACAAAAACATTTCCATTTGTAATTAATTAGAAAGCAATGTCAGGCAGTGCTGCATCTAGAACAAACACCTCGCTATTTGCATACAGCTCTTTCCATCTGTTAGAACTATTAGAGAACTATCTGTTATAACTCCTGGGTTTGTACATTAAAAGGTGCAGAAGCCTTGCCATGCTTTCAAAAAGTGAAAGCAGGTATAAAAAAAATTCCCCAGTATTTTGTTCTTTGTTTCAGTGATCTCGTTGTGCTGTACAACGGCAGTTGGGCAAACTGGACATCCATGAAAATGAACTCAACCATCCTCAATGAGGTGACCGCTGTAAGAGTTTGTCTTCAAGTCCCTTTGAAGTGTTATTATGGGATTACTCCATCAGTAAATAGTGACAGTTACATGCTGATATATATATTTATATGTTAAAGCCGCAGAGTTTGCTTTACAGGGAAATTTAATTTTCTGCTCCAGCCAGCACTGCTGCATATGATATATGAAAATTACTTAAGACCTTTTTTGTGGGGAGAAACACAACCATGTGTTTGTGTGCATGATGCCTGAGTGGAAACTGTCAACATGGAGAAAAAAAAGATCTTTCTTTTTACTGAAATAAAGAAAACATCTTCCACTTGCATCTCTTGATTTATTGCAACAGACAGTGTACTTTGCCTCCTGATCCAATTAAACTGTAGGCTTTGAAACATTCAAGTGACCCCTAAATAAATACATTGACTGTCTATTTTGAGATGTAATTTCCTACGTATTTCTGTGGCTTATTAGGCTAATATACCCATAGCAAATTGCTATCAGTCCAGACCATCTGCCTTTCATAATAGGCAAGTGATTTGAATAGATTAGATTAAATACATTTTGTTCTTCTAGTTCAGAAAAAGATCATACAGCTGTCATCAGAAAAATATTTAAGTTTTAAGTGGTCAGTGCTTGTTTCTTTGTATGTAATTATTTTAAAGTTTTTTGATGTAAAATCTGCAGAACAGATCACTGTAGGCTGCTTGATTTACATTAAGGTAGTTTTAACTTACCTTGCAATGTCTGTAAACATTGTCCTGTTTTAATGTCCCAGATTTTGACTGTAGAATCAGCATTCCCAGACACAAGTATATTGTCCTTGAGTTCCATTCCACTTGTGAGTGACTGGTGGCCTGTCAGAGTGTGAATGCAGTTGCCTGTCTCCACATCCCAAACTCGGATGGAAGTGTCAAGAGATCCACTCACCACATGGATACCATCAAACTACAAGAAAGGTAAATCTATTACAAACAATTATATTAGGACCTTACAAAGAAGGCTATTAAGCATTCAATTCACTAAATGCAAGGTTAGATACTACATATATTCAGAAATTGCAGTACAAAGTAAGAACTCAGTAGAGATGGCCACGTTTGATACCACAGCAGGTGCTTCATGGTCAGTGCAATTTTCTGTTCAAGACATGTGGGCTCTTGAGGGACATGGTTTGAAAAGAGACTCTGAGCCACTGGTCTTTGAAATGCAATAGATCTCCCTTAGACACAGCAGATGCTGACTACCCTGCAGTGTGCAACAGTAAGGAAAGTACTTTTCCTAAAGGAAAAGTTAAAAAAAATTAAAAAGCCAACCTTGCTTTTTACAAGTCTGAGGGAGTTTAAGCAGGAGAACAGCAACAACATTATTCCAGAATTATCTACACAAAAGTCACAGCATAAGAAAATTGAAGGAAATGTAATTGAAAAATGTGGAATTTATCTTTTTGTAAACCTAATTGTGTACAGTAAGGAAGTGTAACTTTCCAGTCGTTGTAGGGAAAACATACAGGCTAAGATATGAGATTCTTTTCACCAAGAGGACTGACCATGTAGAGAACAGAAAGGTGGAATGTATCTTGAGCTATAGTGACAATGACATAAGAGTCCAGAATTCTCAAAAAAGGAAAAAAGCAGTAGAATAAAACCAGTGGGCTTCAAGAAGGAACACTTGAAAAACCCTGGACTTCCTTCCCATGAGGATTTTATGTATCTGTTCTCTGAGGGGAAGAAGAGTTCAGGACAGTTGGCAGTTTCTTAAAGCACAAACTATCCTGTGTAAAAGAAAGATAGGAAGTATTGTAAATTACTGAGACCCACTTGGCTAAACCACAATGAATTGTACAAAAAGTAGACACTAGATCAATAGATGTGTATAAAAGAGCACACTGGGACAAAACCAGAAAGGCAGGGCACAACACAAGATAAAACTAGCAAGAGCCATTCCACTATTGTGTAAAAAGTCCCAACCAAAAACATAACAAAACAAAACCAAAAAAACCCACACCAAGAGGAAGGCCAAAACCCCCTCATTTATTCTCAGTAGGAAGGAAACACTGATTGAGGCCAGCTATTTAACTTCTTTTTGTCTCAGTCCTCAGCCATGTGAGCGTAGGCTCACAGCACTAATGCCAATAACAAATGAGTACAAGCTTTTGCTAGAATGGGGGAACAAAATCACATAAGGCAAGTTGTTTTAAGACAGTCTCAGAGACATCTGCTGCTATCTTTGAGAACCCATGGAAGATAGACAAGTTTTTGATTGCAAATACAATTCCTTCCTTTATAGAAGGAGATGATGGGATAGGGGAATTATGGATCAATCAGCCTAACTTCAATTTCCACAAGGAACTTTTAAGCCCTTAGTAATGTGGTAAGTAGCAGCAAACACAGATTTGTGGGGAAATTATCTTAACCAATATGATTATTTTTTTCTGTGATGGAGTAAAATGTCACGTGAATGTCTTGGTTGTATTTTTACAAAGAGGGAGACAAATTTGAGGCAGGGATACTATTACTTTGTTCAGAGTACTATCAGAGATACCAGAAAGAGTTTCAGAGAGGTCTGGCATTTACTATTTTCATTAGGATTTGAGTGACATTTGAAAGAGTAGAACTGACCAAAGGCAAAGAGTGTACAAGTCAAGTGAAAAGTGTGAAGATCTGAATTTGGCAGGGAATGAATGAAGGTACAGCTGCAGCCTGGGAGAAGGGAGGCTGGGCAGGAATCTTGGTTATATTTAAGGCAATCTGACACTACTTGTCCATGTGGACTGACTGGCACCTGATAAGGCAAGGAACAAACCCAGTTAAGGGAACTCAACTATCTGGGGCTGCTGTTTCTTATAAGACCCACAGCAAATGAGTATCTCAGATCCCTGCAGTCAGACATGGCTGGGCATGGCACCTAGATTCAAAAGACTGGAGAGTGACTGCCACACAGACTGCTTATCTGCTGTATGCACTGTGTTCCTGGTGAAAATACACTAAAAAAGACCCTCTGGTATCTGAATGGAAGGCATAAAAAATATTCTTTCACTTCTAGCAAGCATTGATAAGACTTTGACTGGACCCTCTTTTGGGTTCCCTGCTTTCAAAAAAGGATGGGAAATAATTTGACTTCAGATAAAAAGATGAGGACTGCCAGATAGCCCAACAGACTTGGGAACACTAGAAAATATTTTTCTATCCTAAAAAGAATTAAACCTGATTGATGTAACAAATTTTGAATTCTTTTTCCCCTTTCCCACAAACTAACTCTATTCCCTGTTCATAAGGTATTCAGGAAGAAAGGTTTAAGGCCGGGCATCCAGAGAAATTGATGGTGCTGCAGTGAAACAAACAATGGTTTGGATCAGTGAGTTATCCATGAACCTTGAGAATCTGTGGGTTACTGCAAAGGCAGGTAAGAAAGAGTAAAAAACTCAACATAGTTAGTGGTCTTTAACTGCTGCAGAAGGATCTCTGGAAAAATATTAGGTCTACACATGGGGAAATATTGAGATATAATAGAACCTGCCATGAAGGACTGGCTTATTCCATCTGATTATTCTATTTATGGGAGTTCTGCTGTTTGGGGCTACTTCAGGCTGAAGGACAGGAAAAATTGCCATCAGGCAATTTTAAAGAATCCTTCTGCTTCAAACCTTAAGTACCTGCAGCCTCCAGCTTGCCCTCCCCGACCCCCCTTCTCCCTTGTTTCAGAACATATTGATGTGTAACACAACCCAGTCATTTGATCCATTATTACTACAGTATCAGAGCAAGATATAAATATTTGTAAGCCAAAGCAAGAGGCAGTGGTGAAGATAAGGTAGAATAACATCTGTTCTCAAACTGCCCCATACAAAATAAATCCTCAGAATATTTTTGAGAGGTAGGTAGGTAGTAGAGAATTTTTAACTTGCTTGCTGCTTGTCTAGAGAACAAGCACTAGGCACTCCTCAGCATAAGAATGTAAGGGCTGGAGTTTTTGATAGATTTTGCTATGTATTTTTGGGAAAGGAAACCAATTAGGAACTTCGTTCATATTTAATATATTATGGGAAGATATGAAATACTTTATGAAAAATGTCTCTAGCACTGAGCTTCACTTTCTGAGTCACAAACCAGAGCAGTTACATGCTGAATGCCATTTCCCAAGTTTGAACTGTCTTTGTTGATTTCTTTTTCAAGTCCTGCCAGATTGTGGTGTGAACAGGCACAAGCATGAAATTAATTTCTTTTGCCTTTCAATGCCTGGAAGTGATGCTTTGACTCTATGAATGAACAAGATGATGTTTTGGGTTAGTAAAGGTAAGAAGACCCAAGACAAGAGGTCTGTGTGTATCTTTGCCAGCTTTGTGGGTAACTGGTGGGCAAAAGAGAGATGCCACAAAGCAGCAACATAATAACCAGCACCTACATTAACATGTTGCTGTTGAAACAGCCTGACACTTGTATTATCCAGCCTGTACTCAGAGAAGAGGAAATAGAGAGCTAGAGATTTACATAGGATCATTAAAATTTTGGGTTCAGCCTTACTGTGAATTATAGTTTAGAATTGGAAGATGGGACTAGAAAATGAGGATAAACAGATCTCCATAAATCAGAACATTAATCCAATAGGATTTTTGGCACACTGTCAATTGCTATATCCTCTGATTTATTTAAAACAGTAAGTTTGGAATTTCTTGAGGAAAGCAAAAACATAACTCCAAAATACATGCAAGATTTGAAAAAAAAAACCCCAACATCTCAACCAAACAACCCATCAATCCACAAAAAAAACGTAACTTGCTGGTATAGAGATTTGGGCTTTATTGTAAAAAAACACGCTCCTCTAAAAAAAACTTCTAAATTAAGACAACATATAACTAGTGTAACAAAATGAAAGAGGGGTTTATTACAGATGCCTCTGTATGCTTGTGGTCTGTATAATTCTGTACTAGGTACCCACAACTTAATAAACAAGATGAAATAAACTGACTTTAAATATTACTTAAGGAAACTAAAGCAGCAGATAAAAATCACATACCTGTAACGAGTAGACTCTGTTAGTATGCCCTTGCAGTGTGTGCAGACAGGTCTCTGTCTCTGGATCCCACACTTTGACCATAAAATCATATGCACCACTTACAACCCTTCTGCCATCATATTGAACGCACCGAACTGCAGCGACGTGGCCCATCAGGACATGCAAGCACTGGCCCGTCTCTATGTCCCACACTCGCAGCGTCGCGTCTCGAGAGCCACTGACCACCCTGCAGCAACGAGAACCCCTCCTGTGCTTAGCATTGGACATGACAGTACTACAGCAATCAAGCTTGGCTAAAAATGGGCTCTGAGTTTTAATCTGGGACATTAGATAGAGTTGGTGCACCAGCCACCAAGGTTCTGGCTTGGTGTGACATTTTAATGGGGACTCAAATGACTGGAGTGCTCTTCTTCCTTTCTCCACTCGCTTGCTCAGGATCTGTCTATTTGATATAATTAGCAATCAGCATTTTAAAAGGCACTTCATTCCTGAACAGCAAAACAATGCCATGAGAAATTCTGTGGACTGTTGTATCTACCTATGAAAGGTTACAAAAACATGGTGAGCTCCAGCCAGTGCTACAGGCATTCTGTTTTAATAACTGAGTTGACTAATAAACAAAGATCTTTAGAAATTTCACTTTTAGTAAAGTAACAGTTATTCTGCTTGACTTTTTTTTCAGTTTATACTTCTATAAGGCTTTTTAGGCAATAACAGAAATGAGATGGAATGAACATTAACAGAATTTACATAGAAAAACCTCATCGTTCTTCAAAAAAAGAAGAATTGCAACCAGCAAGCTCTCTGTCAACAGCTCCATACCACAGCCAATGTTTGTTGAATCAAGACATGGTTTACTATTGCAAAATTTATGTTATAATCAGTTAAAATTTAAATAAAATACTGCAGTGACAATACTTAGAAGGTTATTTGGTAAAATGAGTAAAAGTTTGTAGCACTGACAAAAGAAGAAATTATTCCGTGTGGGAGACTGGATCGTGGTGTAACAAAGAATTAGCCTTGAAATAACGCAGACTGTGACTTTTTGAAGTACATGACTCAATATCCAGTTCTTCATTTAGTATTCTTATGCTTCTGCTCCTATTAATCATCTCCTCCCTTGTGTTGATTTATGTTTTGCCTGGTTTGTGTTTCGCTCGGTGCTGGATGAGGTGCCCAGGTTTCAGGAGCACGTTTTGTGAGCACCTGTGTGTGAGTGCCAGGCCAGGCTGGGGCCGTGGCTCTGCACCAGGGCTCTGCACCAGGGCTCACCTTTTCTCGTGGAGGTGCATGCAGCGCACGGTGGAGGTGTGTCCGTACAAGGTGTGGATGCACTCCCCGGTCTCAGCGTTCCAGACTTTCAACGTTCTGTCTGTAGAGCCACTGATGATGATATTGTCCCTCATCTGGGATGACCACACTCCGCCTGTGTGCCCAACCAGTGTTCTCAAGCACTGAAAAGAAACATTTTCCCTAGTTACCCTTTTGACACAGGGGAATGGATACTTTAAGAAAAAGCAATCTCGGAGGAAAGAGTCGGCTCTCATAGCAAGAGCCAGAAGACCCCTGGAGACTTCTTTCTGATCGAACAAAAAAATTCCCCTTTTTAAAAAACACTCATCAGATTTCTCTCTCAATTGTTGGTACCTCAACTATAAGGAATTTTTCTTGTAATCTTTCCCTTGACAAACTGTCTTTCCAAATATCTCAATACAAGGACATGTTTTGCAGCCCTGAGTCATAGCCCTGGCATTTTTCTGAGTCACTGCAGGATTTCCAATAGCTTTTTGAAGTGTGTTAGAAGTGGAAAGAGCACACACTTGGTAGTTTTACCACCAATCTATAAACCACATATTTTTGTTGTATTTTTCTGTTTGTTTAGCCAAGAAACACTGCACTCTGTAAACCACAGCTACATCATAACTCCTGCAAAACCATGTTTTAGACCTTTTTTGAGACTTTACTGTTGCCTGGGAGAGAATCCCACACTATTCATAAGCACAGACTCCCTTCTCTGATCCCAAATGTATGACATGATTTCTCACCATGTACAGACAGTGTTTGCTCACACCTTCTTCTATAAAACCCCTGTCGGCCCAGAACAATGGGCTGTCTCTGTCTCCCAGCCTGTTTTCCCTACAAGTAATGACTATATATGCTTTCCCACCAGGCAGCAATAAATGCTAATTAGTACAGACAAGGAAAGATCCTTGCAAGACTCCTCTAGAAAGATACTCCATGAAGATTCTGCATTTACTTTAACAACATGATCTCTATAATTACCCATTTTCTAACCCATTTAAGTATGTGCCATGTTGATTTTTGCATTATTCTATTTTCTTCAGTTCTGTCATGGGGATAGAGTCTTTCAATGCACACAGCCATCTACTTCTACACTATTATTTTTATCAGTCAAACCTGTAACTGCACAAGAAAAGAGGTCAAGGTAGTTTGAGGATCTCTTTTTCTGTAATCTAATGCTAAGTGGCATTAATTGCCATGGCCTTCCTTTAACTGTTAGTTGATTCCTCTTGACGCAGTTCAATATTTCTTATCTGAGATAGGGTGTCCTAAACACCCAGTCTTTCAGTTTACTCCATTTAAACATTGATGCATTTTGGCTTTCTAACTGTTCTGTCCTGGATCTTCTCCTTGTGATCATACCTTTTGAAAGTGCACTAATATTATGCCAAAGGTTACTTTAAGGAAAAAAAAAAAATCAAACACAGATTATCTGGATCAACTCTAATAAGAAAAAACATAGCTTCAGTGGTAAGCATGAGTTTCTGCTAAAATGTTCTATTATCACTGCATGCTGTATTTCCATCACATGAATTTTCTTCCAAAGTATTTTTTTCTGCATCAGTGACAGTATAGTAATAGTAATTCCTGTTGTTAATATCCTGTTCTTTCTAGCATCCTTGAAAATGGTTTGCTTTTTTGTTACACTGTTCTTCAACAATTTTTAACCAGTTTTCTGCAATTACTGGTTCCTGGCTTAATTCACTGTTATCAAATCCATCTTTTTCAGTTCAAAGCTGATGTTCATTTCTACAGTTCTCTTTTTTTCTTATTTCATCCAATGTGCTCATATTTTAAGAAATCATCCTGTTAAAGCAGTAGGAATCCTTATTTTGGGCTTTACATCTGTCAAGGGAATTATTTAGTCATGTTCATTTGCACAAATCAACCTTTAGGGTTTCTTTATTTTATTAATTCTTCAGCATCAGTAAGCATGAGGGCTCATACAGCATGCTTCCATCTTTCAGACACAATTTCTGGCTCTCCTAAAGGTTTGGGGTAAATGGCCACACTAGGTTTTGTAATTACTTTCAAAAAATTACTGAACAGTAATTGTTAAGTCATGCCACTGTGCTTAATTTGATATATTTAAGGGAAGATTTTGCTTTTGGGAGTGTGGTACGTACAAAGAAAGTATTTTTCATTTGTGTTTAGGTTGCCCTTTTCAATTAAAATAGATGTAAATTTCATCATGGGATCCTTCATTAGACAGTATGTTGTGGGGAAGCCAACAGCAGCAGGGTGAGGCTGCCTATGGCTCCTAATTTTATTCTTACCCACAGTAGGATTAACAATCCCTTCAAGGATCTTCTGGGCATGCAATGACAAATGCTGAATACATTCAGCTTGCACATTATGAAGTGGATACCTTTTACATCTTAAACACGTTATCCTCAGCAGCTGTCCTGTTGTTATCTATACCATTAAAATCAAGCTAAGTGCACACAATACCAGTCGAAAAGGAAAATGTACTGTTTCCCCAAGGCCTTTTCTACATCCTTGGTCGGTCAGTCACCTCAAAAAAAAAAAGCTGTGGGCTGAGTAGCTGTGATGTTCTAACATGACTGAAATGCTCAGTACTGTCTTTTTGATTGCACATATTGTTTTGCTCCTCTAAGCCAGAATTAAATTATTGAAGCTTATTAAATTCCTGCCTGAGCTGGATCTAATTTAATAGGAAATATTTAAACCTAAAGCAAGTTAATTTATTTTTTTTTTTTTTTTTTTTTTTTTTGTGGCTCAGCAATATAGTAGCTTGGAAAGAAAAACAAACTCTGTATTTGAAATCTGAGCCAGTAAAATGAACACTCCATTGCAAAAACTTGAAAACAATAGAAAGAATGTTAAAACACAAGTGAGAAAAAGAGATCCAGAGGGGTAAATGCAGCCTAAGTTAAGCTTTAAGGAAGATAAAGTAATGTTTCTGTCCAAATTCTTTAAAATCCTTGTCAGAAACGACTCCACAAGAATAGCAGAATTGCCAAGAGAACAAGGATATATGCCAGCGGTAACATGAGCAGCATTGCAATTTCACATCAAGGTGACTTTTTTGAACTGGAGGAGTTTCTGTGTGGGAAAAGGCAACCCACATGTTTATCCGGAACATCTTCCCAATCCTGCCCCAGGGCGCCAAAGGCCACCCTGCCGCGCGGTCTGAAGGCTCAGCAGCGTTTTTGCTGTGCCACTGCTCTGCCTGTGGCTCATTTCCCAAGGAATCCAGCAGAGCATCCCCTTACCTTGCCTGTCACTGCTGACCACACTTTGAGCGTGTTGTCGTCGGAGCCGCTCACGATGCGGTTCCCGCAGAACTGCAGGCACGTGATCACGTGGTCATCGTGGCCCTTGAGCACCTGGCAACCAAGAACACAAAAGCAACAGTCACAATTTAATGCAGGAGATTAGAGAAGCAGGAGAAACAAACTGCTCTTCTGATTCATAAATTACAAAATGCTAGAGTTGCTTCAGTAATAATAAGGCCCCTTAATCCCGTGTGTCAAGTCTAATTTACCGCCAGCTGGGACCAAAGAAGGTGTTTCCCTCCTTCCATGGTGTGCTGCTGCATTGCTTAGCAGGCACACTACAGCTACTGTAAGCCTCCTGAAAGTACCAGGAAAAAGCACTAACAAAAGTGGGCTGAATTAGTAACTGGACACTGCTCTATTCCTCTGCAGTTATTCCATCTCTTTATTTTTCAGATGATTTTCAGTTGATTTTCAATTTACTGTTACCTTTTGTTTCAATTGTGAATGAAAAGGATGGGCTGATTATTTGCTGAGTATTTGTATTTCAGTGGTCAAGGCTGACTACATCTATTTTTTCCCCTTATCAGCCAAGCATTGTATTTTGTTAAATGCCAGTCAGCACCAAAGTCAAAAACTAGAAAAACATCAACTCAATTAAATGCAAACAAAAGCAACAATTCCATGTGCTGGGAATGTGGACTGGAATGTTGCTTTATAGAGGTGGGATTTTCAATGCTTGATTTTGGAAAAACCATAATTCTATATATCTTATTGCAATACAGCAAAAAAAAAAAAAAAAATCCTTAGTAGAATACATAGGATGAAGAATTTTTTATTTAAGATATCCAAACATTTTTTAAGATGTTTGTTCAAATGAAATGGCATTTGGATAATGCCAGAGGCTGTAATTTTAATAATAATTCCAAGATAACTTGATGTGGCATATCAACGCAAGAAACACAGAACCGTTGCCAGAGATGTACATAAGTCACGGCCAAATAAACAGCAGGATATAGCCATAGGTTTTCCAAGGGAATTCTTTTGTTCTTATTTTGTTATTTTTAATTAAGAAAACAGGTAAATTGCCTTAAAAAGCCATGAATATGGGTTTTCTTGACATTTCTGGCTGCTTGTTCATTATCAGGTTTGATTAGAGAGTTGCTATTTTATTTACAAAAGGTTTGAAATATTGCTTCATGTCTTCATTTGGAAAGGATGCAATGATAAATATCAATGTCATTAAAATAATTTTAACATTTAGAAAACCCCACAAACATCTTAACACGGAATGAAGTTATTGTGCTGCTCAATTTAGAAGAATATATTTAAAAATAAAGCATGAATTGATCACAGAACAGTCGTGGAGTATTTTTAGGTTGCAACGTGACCAGCTCTACCAATACACACATATACACCTATATATGTAAAACATATGTGTCTGTATGTTTAAATAGAAGTATTTCAAATCAATTTTCCATGATTACCTGTCTCAAAGAGGTTGGCATGTTTATAAGAATTCACAGAATTGTACAGAAATTCTCAGAAGAGCAGTGAAAGGGTTCTGCAGTATGAAACATAACACATTTCCAAAATGGTGGTCAGAATATAATTTAAAGCCAGGGTAAACTTAAACACGAATTTTTTTTTTCTGTAGCAATTCACTGCTTTTTGTGCATGGATAGTCTTGTTTGTCCAAAGGAAAGAACCCGAGCCACGAGCTGATCCTGCTTTGTTCACGGCCCAGAGCTCAGAACCTCACCTTGGGCGATTTCAGCTCTCCTCGCCGCCAGTTGGTATCAATCCTGTGCTGCCTGATGTAGGCGCTTTTCCACGGACTGTGTATAAAGCCTGGTTTTATTACTTTCCTCCTCTTGATATGTAATGGTTCATCAATCCCTAAAATGGAATATAAAAAAAAGAGGCGGGGGGGAGGGGAAGAAATGAGGCCATCCCACAGAAAACACTTTCCCTGCCAAACCTTTACTGTGACCCCTGACATTAAAATATGGCAGAAACGTAACAATCTCCTGCATGCCAACATTTGTGTGTCAGTGACACCACCCTGCTCCTCAGAGATTTATACTCTGTCTGTCCTTGTCAGTTCAGCATAATCATTACCATAATCACGACTGAAAATGCTCTAGTTCATCATTCCTTGCTGGCAACCTCCTAGCTTGGGTTTGGATCCCCCTTTCCGAGGCAATGCAGCAGAATATTGCCTTTTACAAATGGGTACTGTCTAAAAACCTCCTTAACCACTTACATGCTTATTCTGGAACAGTTCAAGAAGTCAACCTTTCTGTCTGTGGTTCTCCACTCTGGTCACCCATTTTCATCACCTAAAGTTCACTGTGACTCCTGATATTAGTAAGCTTTTTAATTATTTTCTTGATCTGAAAAGCTGAGTGCTTTTGGCATTGTCCTCTCTTGGCTGGAATTTAAGTATAGCTATGCCCTATGACTTGACACTTAAGCAGCAGAGCTTTGTTTTACCTTTGCTACTACAGATACAGCTTTTTTTACAATTCTCTCACCCTGCTCTCTTTTCTATGCAGCTCTTCTCTCCACTGCATTTTATTACTGGCAGGAGTCTTGTGTCTTGCCAGTATGTGGATTTCACTCTTCTGCCTTTAGCCCCCTCTCTGCCTGCAATTTTGAATTAAGGGCTCCTTCATGTTACTGAGCAGCTCACTGAGGCTAAGCAGGCTGCAATACTGCTTGCCTGTGCTCTCCTGCCTAGATGTATTTATTCTTACTTGTAAGCTCAAAAATGTAAGCTCATTCCCCTCTCAACCTTCTCCTTTTTTCTCACTCTGTGCTTTTAATGCATTTTCACTGAAATTTTTAAGAGGAGAATCTTTAGAGAAGATTTAGGAGGTCAGACACCTGCTTTCCATCACAAAATAAAACAAATTAGGTGTCCTCACAAATAGCCAGCTACAACTGGCGTTCTTTTGTTTTTTGAAGCCTTTGCATCAACCCCTCAGAAGTCCTTGTCTCCATAATCCAAGGCAGTCTGGACAGGGTCCTGTGTCCAAGATGAGACTGCTCTGGGATCACATGTATGTGGTCTTCTACATCCCCCTTTCCCCCTGGCCCAATCAGACTCCCTGTTCCTATAATTATCCTTAAAAATAAGAGCTTGCATTCTCCATGTGCACAAATACATGGCTATTTTCATGGGAGCGTTTTTCTGCCCATTCATATCAGTGCTGGAGCACCATATCTTCTTGAATTGGCATAAGCAGGATAATATCCATGTGGCTAATGGACTGTGTGTCCCTCTCCAAGCAAACCTTTTAGCACCTTCTCCCACTACCGTGTGCCATCTCTGCCTTAATTACCCTACAAGTGACATGAAATTACAGCAGCCCTTCTACCAACCACTGAAACAGTTTTTCCTCCACGCTACAAACTGCCAGGCTGTACTCCTATCATTTTTACACCTCAGCTGTTATTTCTTATATAAACACAATCCTCAAAAAGCAAACCCAACTGTATTCTAAAAAGATGCAACTAGCATACTTTATAAACAAGATACTCAAGTCTAAACTCTAGCACTCCATGGATTATTTCTACTTCCTGCCTTCAACAGAGATACATACCATGTAGCTTACAGCATAACTAGCACTAAATCTAAAGTCACATGAATTGCCTTCGTAAAACTTTACACTTATTATGTAAATGAACTGCACATTTTTATTATGGCAACACTTGGACAATTACATCCATCATTTTGCTCAGCCTTACCTTCCTCTTTGCATTTCTCTCTCCAGAGAAGATTATCTTCAGCCAGAATTCTCCAGTAACGACATGTCTGGGCTGCCTGCAGAAGGTCCCTGGGTTCCAGGAATGACAGCACATACAGTGCCAGCTGTAAAAAATAAGAAGAAAGTGTAGTTTCTGCACTGCTTTTGAAGAGAAAAGTGAAATAACTCCATTTACTATCACACATCAGGGGCTGAAATACAGAAAATTGGAACGATAAATTATTAAACAATCTCTGAAACTTAACAGACTCCAGTTTATTCCTGTGGGCATGTGGAAATATAACAATCATCATAAGTAACTAAATCCTTCCAGATCATATCACAAAATGACTCTTGCATTTGAAAGATAATAGGTGTCAGCTTAAATAATTACTACATTTTTTAAAAAATGTAAGCCACATTACTTTGAATCATTAGAAGATTTATTACCAAAGTAATTATGTCTAAGTTATTTTAGATAACAATTGCAACAAAAGTTATTTTGAGAGCTGAACTAAAAAGTACAGCACTCACCATGTGAGCAAACAGGGATGTACATTGTGATGAGTAACATCACTCAGAAAGCCCAAATACAGAACAAGTAAATGCTACATTCCCCAGAGCTCAAACCACCCTGCAGCCATAGGAAAGGCAGTGCAGGTATTGCTCATTTTCTGATGAGAATTCAAACACGCTCCTGGGTGGAGTTACAAGGAGCTTTATGGATTGGGATGCAGTAGGATCAAGACATGTAACTTTAGTACAGCTTGTTACCAAAACCACAGGGCAAATCCTAATGAGTACCAGAAAGTAAAATGGAAGATGAGCTTTTCCACATGACAAAACTAAAGTTTATTGGGAAAAATTCAGACCTTCTCTGACTGAGCTAAGCCATATAGTGACTACAATAAAACCCCCAAAATCTCCACATCTCCATGAAGCCTTAAACAGAGGCACATAAATCACAATCCAAAACTCAAAGAGTGTATCATTAAGGGTGTGATGACCAAGTACAGCTTTTCTACTTGACAGCAACAATGCAACTCCCTAGTCATGGGAAATAAGTGTAAGATGCAGGAAAGTCACAGGAAATGCAGAGTCCCTAAAACTCTGCAGAAAGAACAATATTGATAAACATTAATGCAGAGAACTACTAACATGCTCACAGTGGGGACTTTGTCAGTAATTAACAGGATGCAGAAGCTGTCAAGCAAATCAGATCACCCACTTTTACTTCTGCTTGCCATGTATTTTGTTTAAAACTTTCAATTTAATTTTTAGCTGAAGTTATAATGATAGATAGATAGATAGATAGATAGATAGATAGATAGATAGATATAGAAACAGAAAGCAGCAAAGACTGAAATTTACTGAGGAAGCCATAACTGCAGGCTGTTGACCTCAGAAGATTTTTCACTTTATTTTGCGAGAAACATTTAGTAATCTAGACAAGCCAGTGACTGAGCAGGAAATAAAAATTCAGCACGTCACAACTGCTTGCATTTTGGTTGCACACACACCTTGTTTGCAAGTCATCACCTGCAGCTCATGGGGAGCACACAGCACTCCACATTAGAGGGACCTGTGCCTTAAATGATGTGTTAGATCCTGTAGGCACCCCAGGCCATAGACCTGAAGAATCTTCTTCTCTCTTACTCAGGGAGTCAGCATTTGGGATCTGGTGTAAGGCTCTCTATTACTACAGGAGCAACAATTGTACTTGTCCTTTTAGACATTCTGTCTTCATTCCTGGCATATGAAATTACTGAAGTGTTGTTTCCTAACACATCACATAGACCTGCATGTGACAAAACTCAAACATGACACGGTCCCTTTCCAGTTCTTGCCAAATGTTCCTCAGTTGACAGCAGTTTGTTTAAATATTACTTAAAAATTACTATCTATATGGACATAGACATTTGATAAGCTGGTGTTAATTAAATCTATGAGCCAACTGATTCTAAACCAGGTTAAATATGGGTAACATTTATTTTAGACTACATTTATCTAAATAGTCATCAGTGGTCAACACAGCCCGCAGCTGACTTTAGGATTAGCAGTGGATAAAAGATGACAGCCCTTTGTCTCAGCGCACGGATCTAGTTATAAGAAAATTTCAGGTAGCAAAGATCTGACCTTTGACTGAACTGGATTTAGGACTACTCTCTGTTGAAGTGTTAATAACACCCAATAGTAAGCAGTCCCTTGCCTTTTTCTTCACTTAAACACACAGAACCAGCAACATTTCTATGACTGATTTCAGCAGAACTCTTTATGTATTGGTTTCTCAACCTGATTTCAATAAATAAGTAATTTGAATGATTATTTCTAAAGTCTCAGCAAGAAAACAAATATTTAATATTGTTAATTGTTATGATTAATAATAGTTAATATTTCATATTAACTGTTCGACTGCCATTTTCTTGGAAGGAAAAGAAACATTTCCATGGTTATTTGGTGCTTCTTACTGTCTTTGCATTGCACAGACAATGGTTTTGAAGCAAAGCCCTCCTGTCCACATCGTTTTCCTATTCTGGTTTGGTAACAAAATCAGTGCATTGCATCCAACAGCACTGGAGATAACCCCAGACGTTGATGCGGAGCGACAACCCAAGGGAGCGTGTTTTCACAGGATGCTGGCTTTGCTAGGGAAGCCTCTGCATGGAATTACTGACCCCAACAACTCGCTTGTGCCCCCACGGCTCAGAGCATCACCCCCCCCTGCAGCCAGCACTCAGCAGCTGGGGACAGCCCTGCTGAGATCTGGGTGAGGGAACAGCAGAGGGGAGAGATGGTGGAGTCAGCTCCATGGCTTTTTTTAACTCGGTAAATTTTGGTGACAGTGACCCGGGGTTAGGAAGCAAAAATTATTCAAGCCAACTTCACTGGTGAAGTCAGCCTGTCATGAAGCTACACATTACAATATTCTGGTTTCAAGGGGCAGGAATTCCACCAGAAATAAACAAATTAAATGTAAGTAGTTTACAGGGGGGGTGAAGAAACCTAAGTGAGGAAGTTTTACTGCTAAGTACTGTATTTCTTCTGTGAAAAAATTGTGAAAACTGAAATTATCAAATGATCTTTAGTTACAGTGTAACTAGATCACTTGTTGTACTTCAGTGAGTATTGCCACAAAATCATGCAAAGAGAACTGATCTCTGAGTTACTGTTATCAATTGTCTGGTAAATTTCCAGACTGAATAGATGCAGAAGTGGCAAAGTATCTTCTGTCTCTTCAAAATATAAGGTCTTGTTGCCTCATTCTGCCTCTGATGCTTTGTACAGCTTCTCTAGAAATATGGCAACGATGCTGAACTCTTCTCCTCTCCCTTTCCACTCCCTGAGAAGGCTGCTGCAGGAATTACTTCTCTAAATACTAATCTCATGTCCTGTGTACTAAGTTAATACTTCCTGCATAAATTAATTCCAACCCTTACAAATGCCAGCCAGCAAGGGAAGGCTGTGACACTTCCAGACTTGTGAAGATATGATAGTGTAGTAAAGGAAAGAAGGGTTTTGTACATGCAAGTATTCAAACATAGGATATATGCCAGAGAAGAGTGTCAAAGAACAGAGACATGAAACAGTCTTCAGGTAATAAAACCACGTTAAACATAGCAACCAAACACAAACACCAGAATAACTTACAAGAACTTGCTTTGCAAAGTGTTAGGAATTGAGACTTAACTCCTTAAAATCAATCAAGGTAAGAAGTACTATTTATAAGTCAACTAAAATACATTTATTCAATAACTGCAGCAAGCTGGGTTTAAAACTGCAGCAAACCTTGCATATCCACCCTCATATTCTAGTTGTGATGACATCACAAATTACACTTGTGTGGACAGCATTTAGTTACACACACCGAAATCTAAATCTCAGTTTAACTGGATACAACATGATCTGATTTTCAGTGAAGGATTTACTGTAAGGTGTCTGCTTAATTACAGTTTGGCTTGATCCTTAGTAAAAAGTGCTTTTCTGGGTTTACTTTTGGTTTATAAATTTTGGTAGAGATTTTAGGGCTCTGTTTGTCTAAAATAAACTCAAAAATAACATTAACAAAGCACTCATCACTTACAGCATTAAAAATAATGCTTACGGTCACAGAATAATGTGCAGAGAGGTCTTACATCCAGAGGAACCTCTGTGTGTGTGTGTGCCCTAACAGAACTAGTTCCCCAAAAAAAAGCACAATTGGCCCAATTAAGATAAAGAGATATTTTTAGAGCTATTGGGATTTTGTTTAAAGGGGTCATCTGTATTTCCAAGTATCTAAATGCTATCAAGAGACAGAGATATGTCAACCTGAAATTACAGCAGACATGTCACGGCAGTGTTCCAAGCTGTGAACCTCTAACATGAGTTTACATCACTACGTTGGCAAAATCAGCACACAAGTTTTCTAAAGATGGCAGCCAATGCACTTCAGAATGCAATATTACCCCATAATTCTCACCTCTTTTGGGAGCAAAGAAATGAAGTCTCTTTGAAACTGGGGCTCTATCACTTGCATCATGTGTTTTACTTGTGTTGGTTCACAACTATCAATGAGTTCATCTAAAGCAAGTAACTTCTCTGGTCCGCTCCAGCTCTGCAAGGGAAGAAGAAGAAAGAAAGAGTGAGCTTAGTTTAACAGACTGGTTTGGTTCATTACCAGGAAGTGCCACTGCTGTGCCAATAAGGCAAATTAAGTTTCCTCACTGAACTATATACAAGCATATAAAAAGCCAGGAGATAAATGCTCATGCTAATGACACAAAAATGAGGAGTTAATCAACACAAAATATTCAAAATTACTACACTAATTCATAAGCTAAGAAAGGATTTGTTATACGCACACATACAGATTGGCAATTAAATAGATAATAATATTTAGTAATAATAATTGAATTAATTAAGCTTCTTTTGAAGTTGATGAAATCTACACACATGCTACAGACAACAGAGGGGCTGCAATAGAATGAACTCCCTTTCTCTATTGTGCATTCAAGTGAGATGATAGCTTTTAATCTTCATGTTTGATCTGGTAGACCAAAATCTTGAAATAAGAGGAAAGGAAAGTAAAAAACTTTCTTGAAAAGTACATTAGCTTACTCTCTGCTTATTACTACAGTGTGTCCCTAAGTGACAATGTTGTAATTTCAGAATCCTGGCTATAAACCAATGCATATTTTGTAAGTATCAACTTACACTTGAATAAACAGGGAATTTTGATTGGTAATTTTCTTACTCCACATTTTTACTAATGGGTGCTATAAAATTTGAAGATTTTAATAAGGCACTCAATTGGGAGCACAGCAGATTAGGAGCATCATTTGTAGGGAAAAAAATTAGTAACTTAATATACTGAGGATCTAAAAATCATGTCTTAAACTCATTTGTGCTCATCAAAGAGCTTTGATTCGTTATGTGAAAACAATTTAAAGAAAAAAATTTACAGAAAAAAACAACAGCTACTGCTAGCTGATCTAGCAACAGAATTAGAGCACAAATAAAGCTTTAGAGAGAAAATGAGACATCACAATTTTTGAGAGCAGATTCACATTCTTATTCTCAAATGTCTTCTAGAGTGACATTTACAAGTAAATTAGCACATACAAATGATATTACAGTTACCATAAGAGGCCAACTCAAACTTAAAAGTGGAGGGCCAGATACCTTACAATTCAGATTTCTCTATTAGTCTGCCATAGATCTCAGGACCTTTACTACTCATGCTCTAAATTTGGATTTGACTCTGACAATTCACGCTGGTCTCCACAATACTACAATGTTACTGTACTGTGCAGTTTCTGCCAGAACAATGAGGCAAGTGAAGAAGAAGGTGAAATTTCTGAAAAGTGAATGCAAAGCAGATAAATACCCAGCTTTACTCGACGTAAAAAGACCACAGCATTGCATCATTTCTCCCTAATTAAAACATCAAAATACTTGAAATGTCAGTAGAAGTATCATTTACCCAAATAATGGCCATGGGGACTTTCAGGTGAGCCGAGTCCCTCAGGGCAGTGGAGGAGGCTCGGTGACGGAGCGAGCGCTCTGGGAGTGCCGCGGGAGCAGCCGTGCACAGCAGCTGCCTCACCCCACTGCCCTGCCCCTGCCCTGCAGCAAATGTGTGCCAGCTACTGGACAGCCTACCCCAATGGAGGAAGAGGTTCCTGACCTGAGCCTTGCCACACACTGTGGGCAATTGGTAAAATGGTTTAAGCTGGCAAGAAAACATTCCCCTGTCACCTGTGTGTATGCAGTGGCACCACGGGAGATGAGGGTTTCCATGTCTCACCCAATACCTCAGAATATTAAAAAGAAACAAGACTGTCTCAGCCAAAGTTGCAGCAGTGCTGTTGTAAACAGCTTTTATTATAAATTTCTTTCAATAGAAACATTTGCATCACAAACCCGTTCTCCATAAATCATGCACTGAAGAATTGTTTATCTCACCAACTTTCCAACTGCTGTTTGTTTCATTAACCCACAGCTTAGCTGGTGTTAGGTACAAGCGTTTGCAGTCTTTAATGTCATCTGTCATCTGTGTTTGAATTTAGGAGAATTAAAAAGAGGGAAAGCGATACTTGTGCTACTTCCTTATAATATAAATTTCCAAGGTCAGTCTACTCTTAATTTATAAGCAGCTACATATACTAAATTAGAATAACTCTACTTGAAGAGCATTGTTTGCTGCTGTAGCAAATGTTGCTAGCAGCTCCCAACATGCAATTGATTAATTAATGTTATGCTATCTTAATCTGTAACTCTCTTACACCTAGTTGGTTTTTTAAACTTAATACAGATCTGGACACAAAAGGGAAAAGATTCAGGAATGGGAAAGAGTTGCTAATGACTAAAAGCAGAACCCTCTTTTATCTGTCTGTCATCATTAAGGGATGGGTACAGGCAACTTCCTACAGATCTTCTTAAGCAATCAACTGCTACAAAATGTTGTCTCTAGGACATTGTCCCCTCAGTCTTTCACTTAAGCAAACAATCCTCCAGCTACAGTTAGTAAGGGGTCTCTGAGGGAAATGTCTGGCATGGAAAATTGGGAGGAAGCCCTGCCAGATGAACACAACTGTTTGCATTAATGAAGACAAGACTAGTAAATTCTGTTTCTGGGCCCTGTCGCTTGATCTGTTTGCAAGAATACTGCGTGTAGCTCATCAGGCAGATAGGATAAGGAGTAACTGTGGCTTTGATGAGAAACAACAGTGAACAAATGTTGCAAAAGAGAAAGAAAAAATAACTGTGTGCCAAACAGTTTGCAAAGTTTCAAACCTTGTAGATAGATGATCAGAGACTTTTGAGACAGGTGGCATTGTGACCAGGCACCTTGGATTTCTACCAGGCAATTCCCTTCCAAAGTGAAGATCCTTGTAAAGAATATACTTTATCTTTAAAATACTTTTGCTTAATTGTCTTCCTTTGATTTCCTTGTCTTCAAATCTGAAGTTTCATTTTAACGTAAAATTAAACTAAAGCCAGGGGTTCCCTTAGAAAAGATAACTCCAGGATTCATTCACATAGCCCTTGGGAAGCCAGCAGGGCCCACTGATACTACTCTTTGCATGATTTCAGAATCCTAAAGAAACATACCCCCTTCTTAGCTGCCATTTCCTCAGGAAGATGTTGGTTTGTCAGCCAAAGCCTTTTGGCTATTCATACCATGTCCTCATCCAGTAAAGCAGCTGCTGTAACAATGGCACTACCTAACTGAAAACTATCCCTTCTTTCCCCCTTTCACTACTCTGGGTAAATGTCTCCCCTTTCTTACAATCAATATAAACAACATCTTTGCTGCTTCTACAACTTCCTCATATCTTCTGTCTGACCTGCCACCTGTTTTTTTATCATCATCTGTTTCTACACCTCTCCTCTTCCATGACCTGCACTCTTCTATTGCTCAGCTCTCATCTGCTACCTTCAATTTGTACAATTACAGCTTGTAGCAATTATATCCTTTTGCTATAATAGGTATATTAAGGACAATCTATTTTAAAGAGTTTAACTTCAGGGTGCTGTTCTCCATTACTAAATTCTGTTAATGGAGGTCTATCATTACTGAAACCTGCAGAAGGGCTCTTCTTGGAGCCTGCTTCTGTCCAGCTCTTGGATCAGTTATCCAAAACCCTGCCATCCCCCACCTCGAGAGTTTCAGTCTGGATAAAAATAGCACATAAGCACATAAGAAACACCATCTACAGCTGTAGAGATGTACAGCAAGTAGCTTGTCACACCAGGAGGGACTCAGGAGCAGCTGGTGCTGAAGTCCCCTCATTAACCCATATCAGAGTCCCAGTCCCCAGCCTGGTCCCCTGGGCCAAACATTTGCAGCACACCATGTGGTGGACCTCGTCCACAGGAGCTGTGACTGGCTCAGACCCTACATCCCTGCTAGAGGTTGGATAACATAGAGTTTCTCCTGAAACCACTTGAACTTGTACGCAACAAAACTGCCACGAGAGCCAAAGGGATGGGCAGGAGACCTGCTCTAAGTCTGCAGGACTCCTCTGAAACAAACCAGTAATGGTGATACAGCCAAGAGGGCCATGGAGCTGCAGTGCAGATCTCTCCAGAGCTGCACGTAGGGGTTGCACAGAAACTCCAACCCTTGACCTAGTCCCACCACAAGACACAGAGCATAAAATGCTGCAATGCTGGTTATGGAACAATCTTCATGCCTGCTTCACATAAGAGGTGGACTACTCAGTTGTACATGTATTCATTCCTGAGCATCTTTGGAAGGCAGAATGGTAAGCAATTTGAATTTAGATGACTAAGCCAACTATATGTAAAAAAAGAAAAGGAACGGTGCTCTTGCCAGCCAGATATGGCAAAAGCATTTTGGACACTATCTAAACTGCTGTGAAAAAGAATGCTTCCAGTGGTAGGTAAACTGTTAGCATTCACTCGTTATTCAAAGTGATTGCCTATATTGGTGTGCATGGAACAACTTTTCAAAATCAATTTTCCATGAAAATGCCATTTTTTAATAAACTACTTTAATAAAAAAACCCAACACCCTAAGTATATGAAGTAGGAAGAATGGATAGCTTAGAAATTCTTAAAGCAAATACCAACTCTTAGCATCCAGCTGACTTTTTTTCCTTATGGCAAGCAATTTGGCAATTTAAAACTACTTGTAAAGGAAGAAATTTTAAAAACTTTAAAAACTTTAAATTGGTTGGATTTTGAAAAATTTTAAAAACTCTTAGAGTGGATTTTAAAAAAGACCTGAAGTCAAGAGCCACTGCAAACCATAAAAAATAAATAGGCCTTTAAGAAATTAACTGGGTTGAATCTAACAAAATGCCTTTCTATTCTTCTTTCCAGACTTCACTGAAATCCATACACAATGTTATTTTTAAGTGGAAAGTGCAACTATACAACTGTTTCTCCCTTCTGCATTATTTCATTACTTTAAAAATAAAACACTTAGATCAACTGTAAAACATAACACAGGAAGTACATATAAAAAGTAAATTTAAAAAAACCCTTATAGACCATCTTAAGTTTTCTTAATATTTGCAGAGTGGTCTTGATTTTATCTGAAAAGATAACACAGGAGAGGGACTGAAGGCCAACATACAGGTGAGAGTCCTTAAAACAGCTAAGTATCACTGGTCACTGCCAGCTTCTATGCCAAAGAACAGTTTTACCTGAAACAGTACACATCCCCCTAACATGCCTCTAGAAATTTAGCTTTAAAATTAATTGGCAATATATTTTCATATAAAATAAGAGAGCTATTAAGCTGGAGAAGCAAGTACACAGTACACGAGGAAAGCTCTCTCGTTCCTGCTTCTCTACAGGAAAAACTTTGTATTGCAAGAATGATGCTGCATGTGCCATTTAATCCTGCCCTTTGGGCAGAGCTACCTTCCCTATGAATGTGCTTTTATCATTTGGCTGTTTAAGACTTGCCCCTTTCATGAAACTCATGAGAAAAATAAGCACATAGAAAATGAGTAGGCAAGCAGATGTAACACTGAGATAGAAGCTACATGACTCTGAAAGCTTTTCTTCAAAAGCAAGGGACTGCCTTTTGTGAATACAATAAAAACTACCAGTGACAGACGTGATCAATAAGTGCTGCTCAATGATCTCCAGTTAGGAGAGAGAGGCCTCCCTCTCTCTCTCAATAGTATAGATCAGCATTTAGGCATTTAGTACTGCAACTAAGTATTCTGACAAGTTGAAAGTATCTAAATACATACGTATTAAAACACATTTTCTACATTACACAGTGTACACATTTGTCTACACAGGCAAAATTTTCATGGGCTTACAGACTACTCATCCTAACCAAACAGCCAATAGCATGGCTCTTAATGTCATGGGTGTCTGCACCACTCTTAAACACTTCAGCCTTTCACAGACTTTTTCAAAAATATGTAACTATCACTATCAATCTTACATGAAAGTAGGTTACACATTGTAACAAAATAGCTTTTGTTAGTACAAATGTTTTAACATTACAAAATGTTAAAATACACTGTAGTATTACATTACCATATAAATATATGTAGTACCATTCAAATAGGATTCTTAGGGGTTAAAAAGACATATTTCTATGAACAGTCTCAAAAAAGATACACCACAGTAATTAAATGTGAATATTTTTAAGAAACTGAATGATGTGTACAAAAATCTTAATTTCAAGCTTCCACTGGTTTAAGCAGATCATAAATGTGTAAAAATAAAGAGGAAAGAGGTTCTACATTATTATTTTAATGTTCAGAACTGACAGTGATTGAGATCAATGGTATTATGTGGCAGCATGAATCAAGCCAAAGCACACTTCTGCCTGCAAAATTGTATGATAGATACCTGTATCTACAATATTGTTCTTTTATCTTTGCCTGTTACAGTAATTGAAACAATGCCTGTATTTGTTAGTTGCTCCTTTTGAAAATGCTTTTAGAAGGAACGGTTTATTAATCAAGATAGGAAGACATAATATTTCCATTTTTCAAATCAATGACTAAGACTCTCCCCTGCTTCTTAAAAATACGGAGCAAAATGTTAAGATCTCCATGGTACAAGTTGTGGACCAGAAGCGGAAGCTTGCCCCAAACTTTGCTTGTATTAACATACACAAAATTGTCTCAGGTGCTCCCTGACTTGTGTCCAGGCAGATTTCAGTTTGAACCTGTGCAAATGGTCCATAGCATTGTCCTTCACATCATTTCTTTTGATCAGGTAAGTCATTTTTAGGTGTTGCTGAAGGCATTTTAAAAGGTACGAAAAACCTCTTCCTTCCTTCCCTCCCTCCCTTCAGCTGTGTACACATGTGCTGGCTGACATGTTCAGTACACAGAGATCAGTAAAAATACACATTGAGTTTCCTTTTAATCTATTTTTGATAAACTTTTCTTTCTATTCTTAGAAGACACCAGACTTATGACAAATCTAGAGCTATAACTGCACTGAAGCAAACCATGCACCAAAGCTTACTAGTCTCAAGCAAAAATGGCTTGAGGCCATGTAGGTAGCCCTTACACATTGGACAGACTTTGCAGAAGATATGAAAGCATTAAACAGGAAGGATTACATTATTAAGAAACCAGCTAATGCTGTTATTTTTTGCTGAAACAGGGAACAGGTATTCCTTAAAGCTGATGCCCATTTGTTATTGCAGGAGAACATGGAATCAACAGCAGAGACATTCTGGGATGTACAAGGAGGACCAACTCTACTGAAGCGCTCCCTTACATAAACCATGGAGGCAGAGCTGCTTCAGATGCTGATTTCTGCAAGCACAGTTACCTGAAACATTTTCAGCCATTCCTGGAGGCCGGAGGGTGGCTGCACGGATGTAATGCGGCGCCGCTGCTGTCCCTGGCCATTGGCTGCCCGCAGGTCCCCAAACGTCGTCGGCGTGGCGGAACATGGCACCAGCCCCGTGGTACTGCCACACAAACAAAAAGTGACAGCCACAGGTAAAACATCAAGGAAAATTCACAAGAGAACAAAAAATTCTAGTACATCATTTGCAACTATTACTTAAACTCTTTAGCTTCGAGCAAAAGCATTAGCGTGAAGAATTGTTCTGCTGGTCACTCAAGAAGTCAGTCCCTCACTTGGATAAATCTGCCTGCCTCTACCACTGCAGTGCTAGCCCTCCAACTAGGGGAGAAATAAGGATCACACTTCAAGGCTGAAAAATTATCACTCTGTTAACTGCCCAGCGAGTTGTGTGTAAAGATACAGGTTTACACATTCCTTTCCTTGCCAGAGTATTTACTTTCCTTCTGGGTTACACTGCTGCCTTCTGATGGGGGATGTAGGAAGCCAGATCTCAGAGTTCCACCTGTATGTGAATTGTGCTAGTGTTGCTTCATCTCCAAACAGAGAGGAAAAAAAATATCTATTTTTAGGTTTTAATATATTTTGTTGACAAAGAGCTAGTAATATCAAGCAGTTCTAGTGGCTTAGTGGTCTGGAATTGGGCTTTGAAATGCTCTATATATATATGGTCTTTCAAAGTTTGTGTGTTGATGGAATGACACAGGAATTAAAGGGGGGGGGGGGGGGAAGGGAAAAGGAAAAAGGGGCCAAAGGTGCTCTCTGAATCCCAGTTTGATTTTTTCACTCTGACATGTTAAAAACCAGCTCATTCGTATGGAATGGAGCTTTTAAAAGAGCTGGGATTAAGCTACTATTGGGGGACTCTAAAGAAATACAGCTGACTGTGTTTTCTGGTTTGGGGTTTTTTTGTTTGGCTTGGTTGGTTGTTTTTCTCATTTTCAGGATTGGTTTTTCTTTTGGTTTTTTTCTGGGTGGGGGGGTGGTTCAGTTTTTTTTTTTATACATAATGTAAAGTACTTCATTCATAGAATATCAAAGCTGTATTCTCTAGCAGGAAATATGGAACCCTAGTAGTATTTGCACAAGCATGAACACTTTAAATGTAGTGTGAGACTCCAAAACCCTCTGCTTTTTTGTAGAATAAACCCAGCTTTTTAGTAGGCTTGAGCTTAGAGGGTTTACTGATTTTTCAGTGGCTACAGGAATAGCTTTAAATGATGCAAGGCAAGTTCATTTTAATATTTACCTCATTATGCTCTACAAATATTTCACTCTACTCTTCCTTATTCTGAAGGACAATCATAGCATGTCCTAACATTTACCCAAACTGGTCAAGAAAAGTAAAGATTGGTTTGAGCAGGCCTATTTTTAACTGTTCATTTTGCTGAGTAATAACAGAAAAAGAAGCTGGTATGAAAACACTGTTTCAGAGATGAAGGATCCTCCTAATGGCATTTGTTTACTGACTTTACCTGTTATATGCAAACAAAGTTCATCAGCTGGTCAATTTTAGAGTCCCTGATCCTAGAGAAAATGGAAACAAGCAGGCACAAGAACTGCATCATTTGCCTACATATTATTTAGATAAAACCAAATCAAAGAGTTTAAGAGAGGAGGATCAAATGTTATTTAAGGATTCTTTTATGCCAATAACTACTCAAAAATCCAAGTAATGTCAGTTAAAAGTATTTTTTAAATAAAAATGTGATTTTACAGCTTAGTCATTCTAATCACCTGCATAGAGATCCAGCACAAGGCCTATCATTCAAGGTCCAAAATAAGGCACTTGAAATTAGCTTTTATTGGTTCTGAGCAGTATGTAGCCTTGAACCTGCCTCAGTAAACTGTTACACTTTACTTTCTTCTGCTGTAAACTGGTTCTTAGTAGAAAACAGTTATTCAAAACAGGATCTAAAACCTTCTTTCCCCTGACCTCAGATTAAAGCACAAAATACTTGTTCGTGCTTCATTTTTCCTCTATCTTTTCATCCCTGTGAAACAATGAGTCAGGTCTCTGTGGAAGCTGGACAAGTCCAGCAGTTCCTCTGAGTCTGACAGACATACTTGACAAAAAAGCATGCTTTCTTTGTTGCTGAGCTGTTTACTCTTCTGGGAGTGCAGAGAACTCCCAGTGTGTCAACTTAAGAAATGGTGGCCAATAAGAGAGTCCTTCTATTAGACTGATTCAGAAATCAGAAGACACCACCTGTAGGCTTGGGGGGATGTGGAAGCTGCAACAAGTGCCTCTCAGCAACAGCACATCACCTCCTTTACTCTGCTGCAGCACTCACACATCTGAAAAGCAACCCTAGGACCTGCTGCCTAGCTTTTCACTCATCACCTGATAAACTTCTTAAAGGAAGAGAAATAAAATATAAACTACGTTGCAAGAGCCATCAGTGACCGAACACTACTGTAGTGAGTACAAAAGAAGTGCCATTTCCAGAGAGCCTTGGGAGGCTCGTGGGAGGGACGATGCTTATAGTGGGGAAAAACCGCAAAACCGTGTAAATTCAAACAGGATGGGAAGCAGTGTGACATCCAAGCACAATTGTTATGGCAACTACATAGTAAGAATGCAGTTGTAAGGCGTGCATCCACAGCCCTGCTCCACTGCTGCTGCTCATGCTTAGGAGTGCTTTACCCCACGAAGCACCTGACGGGAACAGCAGCAGGTATTTGTGCTTCCTGGCACCACACAGGAGCAGCAAGGAAGTGGACCAGAACCCCTAACACTTTCACATTGTGGGTAGCAAGTACGTGTGTATTCCTGTTAAGATCAGATGGTCTGCTCTGCCCACATGAATTTCCATTCTCTCATTCCTGTTACCATAGCAAAGTGATACATTTGATCACAATTTTAATAGTCTTAGGGTTTATCGTTATGTCCCTTTTTAAAATCTGATTGACTTTATCCCCAAGAATGCTCCAGCCCTCAAAAAGTCTCTTAAGTAAATGGGCATGCTATATTTAGATTGAAACACAAACCTCAATTGAAGAAACGCAAGTCTGGCTACTTCATTAAAACTCATCTTCAGTTCACGTAATTTAAATTAGCAAAGCAATATACAAATGCTGATACCACCTCTTCTTTGCTTTACGGTGTTTTAACATTAAGAGGAGCTTAATTAATCAGGCTCAGCAATTGAAAAGACAGGATATACGCAGGAATCAGGATCCAGTGATCTGTCATTGCATTTAATTACCTTGTGTATTCTGAGACTTTGCAGGGTTTCTTTCCCAGAGAGAAAGAACGGACCTCGGAGCCATGGTCCAACTTTCTCTTCATCTGCAAGGTGAGGGAAAAAGAGTAACAACACGAATTTAGTTACACAATCAACCTTACTTATGTGTACTTCTGTAAAATTAACACATTTTTACCTTCTACTTTCATACCAGATTTCAAAAAGTTAAGAATTACTCATAAAATAACTTAAAGCAGCATTTTATTTTCTGAATTCAACAATATTTGATACATGTTTTATAGGGTGCATGTATATATATTACTGCTCTTTTAGGTCCAAAATCGATTGGAATTACGTTCTTTTAATTCCCAAATTGTGCAAAAGTGTGCAGAACTGTTTTAATTTATTTTGTGTTGGCTTATTCACTAAACTATTCTTTCTCTGTCCTCCCAGGAGAGGAGGGAAGGAACTAAACCAAAGCCCTACATTTTCTGTGTTCAGGTTCATTGCTTAGTCTCTCATTGAAATGGTTAAATTTTAGGTAGCCTGTCTACATTATAAACCATATTTATTTCAGGACCTCCAAAAATATTACTGTATATTTTCTTTTGTCTTTACTTTTGTTTTAAAGCTGTACATTGAAAACATTTATAAAAATGCAGTAAAACTGAGTGACAGATTAACCAGTATTTTTCCAAGAAGGGTAGGGATGAAAAACACTACACCCCAGTCTCGAATGTCACCCGCAATTAGATATGATCAAAACCAAATAATGAGCAGGGCAGCTGCTAAAAGGGGAAGCCAGACTGCAAAAATTACCAAAGAGATGGAAACTAATGAGAGCCATATTTATCTAGGCAGACAAATAGAGATTACTTTCTACATATTTGGGTAATCTTTAACCACAGACTTTTGGACTAAATGAGACATACGTGTGCCAAACGCAACTTCTGAGTTTTTGCTGGGTTTCCTTTTTTTTTTTTTTGAGATGTGATACACCACAACAGTTTAGCCAGCTGAAGAATGTTTACTGCTGTTTACAACTGTGAGCTGCAAAATACATAAACTGCTTGTATTACATGTTGACTTTAGTACAACCATTTGCTTCCTTTTTTCAAAATTTTATGTTTAAGATACAGTTTAAAAGTTGGCATCTTTCTTACACAACTGATTTGATCTTTTTTAATGTTGTATTATAGCACAGTTGTTTAACCATTTATCATATCAGTCTAGCTACCTAAAACAAAACAGCCCAAACCCAACAGGATTCTCTAAAGCTTATGGTCCATATACTTTTGTTGTGATTTTGGTTATTCATACTTTTAAAATCCCCTTATGGCTTTACCTAAAAATGGTCACTGAAGATCTTATGTTCTGTTTCATTAGTGCTTACACAGGAAAGCTAAGGCTTGTTTTTATGGGAACAGCTACAACACAACCAGAAGAGCTTGCCTTGTAGCTGTGTTTTCTTGCCCATGCCTCACATGGGACACTCCACGGCATTTCACCAGACAAGCCGTGAGCCAGAACCGCCCTGCATGCTGCCGAATCACCAGCCTCACCCTCGCTGCTTCCCCACGCCCCAGGAGGAGCAGCCCCCCCTGCTCCCCCCAAGAAAACCAGTTGCAAGGATCACTGAAAAATAATGGATACCATCTTTTATTGCTGTGCTAGGTGGGTGAGCCATCAAAATTACCGGAAGCATAAGTAAGATGTTTGAGAACAAATTTCAGTATTTGATGATAGACTTTTCAGAAAGGATTTTTCCTGTTCAAGAAAAATTTTTATTTCCAGCTTGCCTTTCTGAGAGGTTATCATCGTTGTATTCCTCTTCTGCTTCCCACAAGAGGAAGATGCAGTTTTGCAAAAGCACATCTTAAAAATAAAAAGTAGAAAGCCGACAGCAGAATAATCAGCTCTGGTGATTTATTCTTTTGCGTTAGCGAAGAAAACAACATACATTATGTTGCCTACTAATGATTTCACCTGTTTCTTTTGGCTGGGTTTTTTTCAGACATTTTTGGCAACTTTCACATGGGGTCCACCACACAGACTGACTTTCAGTATCTCAGAAGGTGCTAAGTAAATAGACGGTCAAAAATGCCGTTTATCATTTGAAGAAGATAAAACTTTCTCTACAGCAGAGAGGTCTAGTGACAAGATTCAGACATCAGTAAGGTCTCTGTGTAACCAAAACACACAAACCGTCGAGCAAACATCCCTCTAAACATTTAATTTGTCGCTAGGAAAACACAACTCCTTCAGACAACGTTTATTTATCAAACTAACCGAGACTGCAGCATTAAAAAAAAATTTAACTATATATATATATATAAAAATGAAAAGAAGGGGCAGCAAACTGCATTCCGCATCA
>VZRH01006359.1:105650-248153 GCA_013397555.1 Urocynchramus pylzowi
GAGGGACCCGCGGGCCCCGCCGGCGGGAAACCGCCCCCACCCCGCGCAGAGGGGAAGAAATTAAATTAAAAAAAAAAAATAAATATCCCCAGCGTTTCGTGGGCTTGGGGCTATTTCCCCCTTTCACCTTCCAACCCCCACCCCCTTCTCCCGCACCGCCTCCGAGGCAGGGGCTGCCCTCAGCCCTCGCTCTGTTCTCTCAGTGACACTCTCTCCACGGTTTTCCAAGCGGGTGCAAAACAAGCTCGTTTCCACTAATTATAATTATACCATCGCCCTCGGCGGGCCTGGCTGGACTCGTCCATGACTGCATTCCGTGGACAGACGCAAATTAGTCCTTCAAAAGTGCGGGTAATTTTAGAAAAATTTGAAATGCACTACAGTTTTGCCAGGGAAAAAGATGCTGAAATACCCTCTATTGGCTAGACAATAGAATAAACGGTTTTTGAAGATTTAGGAGTTGAAAGCCCCGAATCCAGCAATTATGTAATATACATTAAACTAGTAATCCAGAGCAGAGCCGCGGCGGAGCTGTCAGGCAGGAGCGGGGTTTCCCCAGCAGGGAGGCAGGCAGCCTTCCCCGCGCACCTGGAACAGCCTGGACGCGCACACGCTCCCCTCTCCCGTCCAAGGCAGCTCTTGGGCGGCACCAAGCCATCTTAGCTCGGGCTTCAAATCCTACTCAGGATTCTCACCTGTATTTCAGTGAAAGCGCAAGGAAAGCCCTTGGTAATTACTTGCTAAAGAACGCTCCTTTTTTGGTCATTCTTCACATCAACAAATCTGTCCAGCTCACCCTTACGGCTCGATTCAAGGGCATTGAAGTTCCTGACATACGGCTAGGCTCTCAGACAGATACCTGGAACCGGCACAGCAGCTAGGCAGCTTGATTTTTTTAGTTTTTATACAGACAACTCAAGAGCCTTCAGCTTCAGAAATTATTCTTTTTCTTTTTTTTTCCCCCTTTTCTCTCCTGCAAAGTTTTCTGCCCAAGTTTTCAGAACAGAGCATACCCTGAACATGATCTGAAGCTGCAGCATTCCCCTGTAATTTTCCCCAGGTGCAGTGGAAACTGGAGATGCTCAGCAGCCCTCCAGACCATGCACTTAAACCGAAGGAAGCATGTAGTCCATTCCTACTGACCTGAGGGGAAACTATCTTTTTCTTTATCACCCAAAGCAGCACAAAAAAGGTTCTACCTTTACAGAACACACATCTAAAAGAGTGGAAGCACTTTCTGTAAAACCCATTAGCTTCCTCATTGCTACTTTAAAAAAATCTCACATGTATTATTACTTAGCAATAGCTAAGTGTGGCAGGTGTTAGCACACCCAGATAAGGTGAAATCACTACCCCGACAGCACAGATTCTGCCTCTCTATGGTTTTATGTATCTCCCATCCAGCACTGAGTCCTCACAGTGTTTTTCATCTCCCAGTGAAAATGGTTCTGCCCATCAAATCTTGGCATTTATGCCATTATCCACTAAACTGCAGTGCTGTATATTTTATGAGAACAAAATGGTCTTGAGTTGACTTCATACCTCAGATATGAACAGAGCTGTACATATCCCAGGAGACTATTACTGCTTTCCTTTGCTAGCACATCACATGCAAAAAGGAAGGGGAAAAAAAAAAAAAAAAAAACAAACCACAGGCTGCATATACACATTAAATAATCACAGGAAGCAAATTAATACTCAAACCATCAGAGTAAGAAAGAATTTGAACATTATCACTGTGAGGACTTAGAAGTACTTTATATATGTGCTTGCCTAATGTCCTGTGATGCTTGCAGCTATCTCTGCCCCTTCTCCCATCAGTGAATGCACTCGATGCAGAGGGGGGATGATGGCTACTCTTGCTCCAGCACAGAAGCAGGAACAGGCAGGAATTCCCCAGGGATTAGCCTCTCCCCCAGCCCAAAGGCAAGTGTAATCTGACAGCATGGCTAGATTTATCTTTTCAACAAAATGTGCTCCAGAATTAAGCAGTCAATGAGTTGAATAATAATTAGAAATTACTATTTTCCTCTCTTTTGGAGTACTACTATTGCAGATTACTTCTCTTTTGATCATGATTGGCAGATATTCTCTCATGGTAAAAAATCCCACTGACTTAGCTACTAATCACTTTGCCACAGTCAGGACCCATGTAATAACCCCAACAATCATTTGCTAATGGTAGAAAACTTGGTATGTCAGGTATTTTATTCTGCACAAAAGGTTTGGTTTTTTTCGTAATTTTAGATACAGATATCACAGACAGACGTGACATTTGAACAATGACCATCTCTCATCTAGCAATCTGCCTTTCTCAGAGCAAAAAACAAAAATTGCACATGGTTATGGCTCTGGCTCTCACCTTTTTAGTATTTTTCTCTGTAGTGATCCCACTTTTGATTCTCCACAAATAAAGAAACATTCCCTCTATCTCAAACTAAGTTTGATAGTCTCTGGGTGATTTCAAAATTACTCTAGTTGGATGTTTGCTCTTCCCCAAAATGCCTAACCACAGCCTAGGCTCTTCCTAGTTATTGGAGAAGAACATGCTCCACCAAAGGCTGAGGGCACCTACTTGTTAGACTCCCACTCTAAATTCCTGTCTAGAAAGGACTTTCTCTCTCTCCCTTGACTTTGAGAACCACCCTGTCCTCAGAAAAAAATTGTGTAATGAATGCACTACACTCTCCCTTGTAGGAAATTAATTAAGGTTTTGCAAAAGCAATGTGGAACTGCCTAACCCGAGAAGAGTGAGGTCACACAGCTTCACTCTGTGCCTTCTGGGAAAATACAAAGGTGGAAGAATAAGACCCAAAACCCTGCAGGTGCTTTAGAGAGCCTGACAGCAAGTAGCAAAGATGATGCATTCACTTACATCTCTACCAACCCTGGAAATAATATTTACTACAGTAACTTAATGCCCCAGGAATACTTAATGGTATAAAGCAAACGTTAATCACAAATTAAGGCACACTGAGGAAGACTACAGTTTAAAGCAATGTTAAGAGAAAAATCAAAAGCTACCATGTTTCTTTCCCTGTTTGGTATACATTTAATTTCAAAGGTTGGTCTTACTTTGTTTAAGCTGACAATAATTTTTCAAGTTCTTAAAACCACAAACAATATACAATTAATGACATTTAGAAAAATGTCTACACCAAAATTACATAGTTTTCAGCGGACACAAGTCCAATCCTATTTCCCGTCAGTACTGCCAACTCTTAATTAAAAAAAATTCACAGCATCCAATTCTTTTCCTGTTGGCAACACTTCTAGCACCTTTACCAGTTTGTCATGTGGCATGCTGTAATTAAGACTGTCTATTACTTCTAATGAAAGACTAGAATGAATTACAGAAATCACCCGCAGAGCTATATAATCCTCAGAAGAACGGAGATTACAGTGCAACAGACCAAAGAAACAACATTTTTTGTTGGGTTTGTTTTTTTTTTTAAGTTGGAGAAACATTTTTGAGTGGAGAGACCACAGGATAGTCTGGCTGTGGTAATGGCCAGTCAGCATTTGGAAAAAACACTAGTGCTTAAACCAGGGAATGCAAAAACCGTAATTGGCATTTCACATACACACATATGTGCGTCGGGAGCATAATGTGTGCAAGAGGAACTGAGGAGCAATATGGTTTGGTATCTCCATTAATATTGGTAAATGCATCATTCAAGACAGTGCCAGAAGGGATTCTGTGTACTCTGCACATTTAGCAGACGCTTAGCAGACTGACTCCTTTAGAAACATTTCAGAGGGATTTTTGTGTGTTGTCTAATAGGATTGCAGGGTTTTTTCTATCCAGGAAATCAAACATCCTAAGCGGGAGGGGCCAAATCCTTAGCTGTGCAAGATTTACCCTGGACACAGTGAAGATGACCCAAGAAGAACAGTCATGCTTAGCTGTTTTCCCCTTTCTCAAATTTGGACCCACTTAGGCTTTAAACACTCCCCTTCTGCTCGGTAATCTAGTTTGGGCAGCTGCAGCAGCCAGCACTTTGTCTTCTATATTCGACCTATTCATCCAACTACATACTTCATTTAATTTGCCAAATGCTCCCATTCAGGCAAGAATCTGGCCCCACAGAGAGGTACTTCTGCCATCTGCTTTAGACATTTAACTACAGCTTTTCTTAGGACACCTACATTTAAAAGCCCAAGTTCCCATTTACTCAATGAGAAAGGCACATGCTAGAGTCCAACATGTGTAAGGTCTCAGAAAAGGAGAAAAATATTCCACACGATAGCAAGTGTTTGACATGTTTCAAAGTAATTCAGGGTGGGCCTTTCCACTACAAAAAGGCACTGCTATTATTGTCAGATCTTTTTCTTTTTGAACTATAATGAAATTAAACAAGTGACCCACTGGGATCATAGAAATCTCATGTTCTCACAGTTTCTCCCAGTTTAGTTTGGGCTAGGCAGCAGCCTTACAGGCTGCAGATTTGAGATTTATTAGTGTGCATCCTAGTTGCTGAGCTGGAGGTATTTTATGGGTAAATTCCAGACCTGTGGGCAGGGTGAGACAAAGGTTTAGCACACTCACCAGTTAAGGAAAATGGGTATTGGGCTAAGGAAGTTCAAGGGTACAGCGTGGGATGCACCTATCACACAGGTGTAACTGTGTAGAATATACAATTAGTATTGATGCCGCAGAACAGGAGAAATGAATTTAGGTGCACCAGTTTGTGACCAACAGCTGCTACATTACAGCTATGAGGGAAGAACAAAAGCAACTTGGCTCCCTGGAAACAGTTCAGATAGAGGAATTTCTGCTCAATTTATTTATAATGTGGGCGGCAAGCTTAGAAAGGTTCACTCCTGCATGTTTGCCTCAACACAGTTACAGGAAGAAATTTACACTTATGATCATGTGTAGTTCAAGTGTAGTACAAGTAATTCTGGACACTGCAATGTGCATTGACCAGCAGCTTAATGATAAGTGACATATTTTTATAATACTGATGAACTTAAGGTTCAGGAGGAAGCAGTGAAAGCAACAGTAACTCTATCATGGGAGGAAGGACCCAGAGAGGCATTACATTAAGTTGCATGAAGCCTTCCAAAGCTTACTTAAGTGGAGTGGAGAATATGTATTATGAAGTATGATAGGTAATACCAAACTGTTTCACTAACTGTATAATGTTTCTTGGCAAAGCATTTTGAAGACTGCTTTCAAAATGAAATTCCCCACACATGATTATCCGTGATTTCCATGCAAAGTAAGGTACTGTAGTGAAACAAAATTGTAAAAAGATTCTAAGCTTTGTTTCTGCAGGGAAGGAAATGGCATCAGAAGCAACTGAAAAAAATCAATTAATATTTATTTATAAATCCTGATCCTATTAGAATAGTGTGAACTTTTGATTACAAATACCATTTTAAAGGTATATATCTATAGCAGAGATTTCCCATAAACCAATTTCTTAAAATACTTGCCTTTAAAAAAATAGAGTTCTAAATACATTGTGAGAGAATTCAAAAGGTGTGCTAGTTAATGGCTGTAAAAAATAGCTTTGAAAAGGATTTAAACATGAAGTGCATATAACAGATTTCAGCATTAGATGCTTGTAATAAACTTCAAATTAGGTTTTAAGAGCAGGGAGATTTCACAGACAGGCTGAATGTAATATGGCATGGCTGTGTCTCCAGCAGAGCAGAACTCCCCTCTGAAGGTCATACATCCTGTCCTCTTTGCTGGTTCCCTGTAGTTGGGCACAGAACTTGCAACATATGCTTCGATGCTTAGGTTATTTTAAAGGAGTACAGCCAAAGCTGTCATATGCCCATTAATGAAAGGAACAGATCCATGCACTCTTCCTTGGTGATAACACCAGCTTAAAGATGTCCTAGGCTCACCTGCTCATTCCTGTCCCCGAATGGCTCTTGCCCTTATTTCTGCAGGAACAAACATCTGTAGAAATACCCTGTGAACCAGATTCATTAACTGATGCAGGGTGAAGAGAGATGGATTTAAGTTTTTACCCTTGGGGTTTTCTTTTTTCTCTCTTTTAGAACTAGTTGCTAGTTTAAATTTCTACCATGCTTTCACAAACAGCTGAGCCAGCAGAAGCAAATGAGCAATTCACAGGCAGGGCACAAACTCCTTGAGCCAGCTACACCACTGAGAAAAAGGTATGAGGAACTATGACCTGAGTGTCCCATGCAGAGAGGATAAGCCTATTATTTACACCTAGAGGCACCACTCTCTCAGCTATAGCTTCATGTGCATTTAAGCCAGCACAGCCACTGGGAAGAAGAAAAAAACCAAACAGTTCCTGCACTTGTGGCTGCCCTTGGCCATTCATTTCTATGCTCGCATCACCTTCTCAGGTGCCACAACAGACTTCATTGTCTGGCTCTGTGGTCAACTACAGTGGCAACTGACCTTGGGACCTTTTTGCTGGGCTATTTTCCAGCCAGGTGAGATTCCTCATTTCCCTCACTGCACAACCACACACACATGTGTGCCTGCATAGCAAGAGGCACAGCCCACTCTCTCCTTTTTAACCTCCCCCAGCCCCCAGAAGAGCTACCTTACCTTACCTTGAACACCTGCAAAACTACAGCCCTAGGTGAAAAGGCAAGGAACTGCGGGGTTTGGGCTTTGTCCTCCCAACTCAGAGCACTGTATTAGCACCAAAACAACTTATTTGCATGGAAAAATATACTTCAGTCTGTGTGTGATAAATGGAAATGGACACTCAAAGATTTACCACAAAACAAGCACAACAAGGTGAACCACAGGCAGGGGGTATAATGCCAACCTTTTTTAAACATGTCACGTTGTAACTCCAGGAAGCTCGTCTCATTAGAACTCTATATTATTTCACTGAATAAAACAAACAAAACCAGAACATTTTTCTTCCCAAAGCATTTTTCTTCTTGTTAAAGAAAAAGATAAATTAAAACAAAGTATCAGTGCAGCTAAGCTTCCTGTTGCTTTTAATTCCCTGTGACAGTAACCACATGCAAGTTTCCTACACAGAAATATATGGTTTGTTTTAAAACTAGCAATATTAGCATATAATAAACATTTTTTTCATAGTGCATATTCATAAGGAGCAGAGTTAAGGCTGATAATGCAACCTGCACTTTCACATCCTTCACCGCTTTCTGTGCAACAGGAACATTTTGAGTTGCTTTACTGAGTTTTGTTTTTACACAGTATTGTAAGATTATTCATTTTTCAAAGGAAGAAGGTATTACATATAACACATCTTGCAAAACAGTCTCTAATGGCAGCAGATCTTCATAAGAACTGCGTCTCCATTCATTGTGCTCCTATTAAAGTTAACTGTAATCTATTTATTATATCATTAAACTTAATATATTGTAAGATGAATTCTATTTATAGATGCAGTAATAGCTGTGCTAATCACTCAAGTTCACATTGAACCAGGCTGTGCTTCTGAGTCACAGCAGCAGTTGCTTCAGAGACCAAAGGACATTCCTAAATTTCCTGAAGTGGTGACCTTGCCCGTCACACACTGGGCAAGCCCAGGTGGCCCCGCAGAGCAGCCCCTGCAAGCCGCTGGTTCCCACCCTTGAGGAGGAAGCTGGCACCACACATCCCATCCACCTCCCTCCCTTGGCCCACTCTTCTCCCAGATATCCACACACACCACTGAGGTCAGGGCAGTGGCTGCCACACCAGCAACCAGAGGCCACCTGGGCACAGGGTATTCTCATGGCACAATGTGAAGGTGGCATTGCCTGGGGTCTTTTTAAAATAATTTTACCTTATATTCCTATCATAGTCATTTCACAGATTCTGCATGTGACAAGAGTCCATGAAGTTAGAAAAATAGAGACTGTTCTTAGGCACACAAAGCACAAGTCCTCCTTGCTGATCAACAGATGACAAACACAATAAAAAAAAATTAATAGGGATCAGTTCCTTTTTTCAATATTTCAACCAGACAGCTGAATTGTTTTGTTTATATTGACAAGAATGTTCCCAAATCAGAGAAGTGTGCATTTCTGCCTTTGAACACCAATGTTCAAACTGTTTTCACTCAAATATAAGCAGGTTGGCAAATCACCTTTGTACAGAAAAAGAAATGTGTGTTTGTACTTGGAAGGCTTACCAAAAATGTCTGTCCTTTGCACTGAATACAAATGGGGGACTGGTATCTACTGCTGCTTTCTGTTAAGTTTTCCTTTTCTTTTTCTTTTTTNNNTCCCTTTTTTTTTTTTTTTTTTTTTTTTTTTGAGATAGCTTAATTTTAATTGTTTATCTGGCATAATCTATCCAAATTTATTTACAAAATAGTTTTTGTTGTCATTTGTGGTACATGAGAATGAGAAGGGGTTAGTTGTGAGTCTTTAGGCGACAGACAGAAGAATTCCTGGAATTAGAGATTAAGCCAGAAGGATTTAGGAAGAATGTAAAGAAAAAACTATTAAAAATGTCAAATCTCTTTTCCTACCTGCTTTACCTAAAGGGGGTAAAAGGTTACAAAACCAAGCATTCCAAAGAATTTGAAATGACAAGAATGAGATGCTTTTACTCAAAAAAGCTGCTTAACAAGACAGCCTGTGCATGGTACATACTAAATAAGAGAGATTCTGTGGAAACAAACAGTGTCTGAGGTTGTGATTTATTATGCATTGTTATCCACCTGTGCACGTGCATCAAGTTTGCAAAGGCAAACATTCCAATGTTTTAGGCATGGCATCCTGGCATCCATTTTATAGCATCAAGGGAATTCACCCCATCATGTGGCAATGCATTGACTCCCTGTCCAGTGTGGCAGGCAGGAACACAGCCTGAGCCCCCAGGTGACACCCCACCACTGTGGGTAGCCAGCAGTGAGGAACAGCAGGATGCCACCTTTGGTGCAAAAGCTCTAGAGGAAGGTGAAATGTGATGTGCCAGGGCAGTTTGCTGGTAACAGAAGTGTAGGATCCTTGAGTCTCAGCTTTGGAGAGGTGATTGTTCTGTTGAACATGTATGAATTTCCTGGGCTCTCTCTGTCTTTTCCTCCTCCTTGTTTCTCTGTAAGCACCATCCCCAAGGTCCTCCATTCTCTTGCCTTGTGCTTCCTGTATCAGTATTCTGGCCCAGTATTTCCCCAGTAGTTTCATCCATCCTGCCTTCTCCACAGCATCACAGTCTAACAAGATTTATTGTCCCACCTTGTAACTCTTTTCCTTTCCCTTCCCATCCTCAACCATGTTTTCTCCCTCCCTGGAATTCAGAGCAAGCATTACCATGTTCAAGCATCTACAAGGCAGGGGAAGTCTGGACTGTAGGACACAGGATCACAGAATTATATAAAGACCTGGGTTGGAAGGGACCTTCAAGATCATTCAGTTCCAACCTCTCCCACTGTGGTCTTTGATGCCACCCACTAGATCAGGCTGCTCAGGGCCTCATCCAACCTGGCCTTGAACAATTCCAGATATGGGGCTTCTCTGAGCAACCTGTTCCAGTGCCTCTCCAGCCCCTAGGTAAAGAATTTCTTCCAAACATCTAACCTAAATCTCTCCTCTTTCAGTTTAAAACTGTTCCCCCTTGTTCTGTCACTACCTGCCTATATAAAAAGTGACTCTCCCTCGTTTTTATAAGCCTTCTTGAGGAATTCAAAGGGCACAGTGATGTCTCCCTGGAGCCTTCTCATCTCCAGGCTGAACAACCCCAGCTCTCTCAGCCTGTCTTCACAGAAGTGCTTCGGTCCCCTGAAATGCTTCTCCTTTGCTTTGTCTAATACCTGCACCAGCAAGTTATCTAGAGGATATTCGGTGTTTTCTCTGCCATTCTTGCCCACTGGAAGCAGCCACTAGAGGGAAGATGCAGTTCTGCCGACATTGCCTTTGGCTACAGAACGCTGGTGAGTCCCAGGTCAGTCAGGTCAGTCTGATCAGCACTATGACTGGAAGGACACAGACTCCTCACAGCCCAGAGTGTCTCTGGTACATGAAAATGGTCATTTTCCCATGACACACACTCTGCCCTAGCATTAAGCAGCAGTGGTGGTTATAAAAGGGAAAATTGCACATTCTACCTGCTTGATCCAGTATCCTTTTCTCACCAAACCCATGCCTATGGTAGAGCACAGAGAAGGGGATTTACTCCTTTTCCATGAGCCCTCATGATTTATTGCCATGACAACTCACCCCTCTCTAGAGGCCTGGGGGAGCCCTGTGAGCTGGTTTCTCCTGAGTACATTCTTCCTGCAGTGGAGGATGGATGCCAAACCTTTGCAGAGCAGAAAGGAATGCCAGGCATCCCGGGGTCACACCAGATGCTTTGAAGGCTTGCTAACCCACTGTCATTAACCTTATGCTGTGCAATTGCATGTCAAAATGGGCTACAGGCAGAACAAGCAGACCAGCAAACCTGCCCCAACGAAAAACTCTTCCCTGAACAGGTGCTTCCAGTCTAGAAACCACTCAGCATGCTTGCCTGCTTCTTCAAGAGACACAGCACTGCATAACTTTGGGTAACCAGTCCCTCATCCAGGCTGAGGGATGACAGTTGCTAATCTTTTTTTTTTTACACTGAATTTAGCTTTATGTACAACTCTTTATAACAGATGCTTCATAGAATTCAAGAAGTATGAAATAGGTGGCACATTTCACATTGTTCTAGAGATTTTTTCAAACAGTGCTACCTGTAGAAAACCTAAGAACTAAGCATAAAAAAAGAAAACTATCATACCTGTCCACTGTTATGTCTAAGCTTCTTTTGGGAAGGCATTTTGTTCAATAAAAGCTTATGCTTCCTTTATAAAGCTATAACATTTCTACTTGAATTTTAAAAACTACAAGTTAAAAACCCCTGTTTCTACCCTCAAGGAAAACTGCATGTTGCAACATTCACATAACCTCAGACATCACATATTTAACCATTTCTCTAAAAACTTCTGTCTACTTGCCAAATCAGTGTAATGGAACTGATGTGCTCCCTAAACCAATCCATTCACTGTGGGTTAAATAGCAAGACAGTTAACTAAACTCCTGGGTTTTGAAGCTTTATTTATAGACTGGATGGAGTAAATTAAAGATTTCAAAATTTTTTTGTTTGCTGTTCCATTCACTTGTAACCACAAAATTAGATGGCAACCGTGGTTTTGAAGTTTGAAAGTTTATGTAGACTCAGTATTTCACAAATCCAATTATTTAAGGAAATGCAGTCCATCTAATGCTACTGATTTACCAATTAAATGTTACAAAATAAAATGCCAAGGAATAGTCCATGTCACCAATGTGGTTTGTTGTACAGGGAAGTATCTTAAAACTATTTTAAAATTAAGAGGAAAAAAATGCAGAATATTGCAAACTATTATTTGAAATTAGCACACTGGAAGAGAGATTTAAGATTCTGTAATAAAGCCTGTACAAATATATGTCCTAGTTCTTATTCCTTTTATTTTGCTGAAAGCAACTACTAAAGCTTGTTATTAGCTATAACATTGCTTAAGCAATGCCAGCAATGTTCTGACAAATCTCTAGGGATTTTTTTACCCACTTTCCTTTTATTATCATACTCCATCTCTAATATTCAATCAGTGCCAAACTGGTTTATGTATGCCAATCTTTCTCACAGAAATGGAAAAATATCCTGCTGTATGTCATAGGCCTGCTGATGTGACAGGGAGAGGCTGAATGGAAGTGGGAAAGGGAAGCAGGAGGGAGGAGGATGAGAGCACCAGCCTGCAGTCTGGTATTTAGCAGAAGTCTCATTTTTTTGATCAGAAAGTTGGCAAAAAAATCAAAGAGCAGACTAGCGTTAGTTAGGCCCCTTTTAATTTAACCTTCGACACAAGCTTCACACATCATGAAGACTCTTCCCTTTCGTCTAATTTCAGACACAGAACAAACTTGTGCCTTGAAAACTGGCCAGTCCTGAATCCCCATTTTACTGCCTACCTTCAACAAAACGTGCTATGAGCCACTGACCAGATCATTCGCTGATGAACCTAAATTTCAATTTCTGTGCAGTTATTTAAACACAGCCCACTTGTTAGCTGAATTTCCCCACTGGGAAAAGATCGTACAATGTTCACTTTTGTCCCTTGTAAAATCATAGACAATGTTTAGGAATGTTTGATTAAAAAGAAAATTCTGGGAAGAACTCATTTGCTGCTTGTGTAAATATAGTTCCTCATTAAAATTTGATAACAACAGTCTTAATGGAATACTACAACCTCATTCATGCTTTTGAATAAAGTGATTTAAATTGGCATGAACACAGTTTAAATACACTTCTTCCCAGCTAACTGTTGGCAGCTTTTTAACGGCCTGCAGGGACAGGTATGACTCATGCCTGCTCTTCAAAAACTTTTTTAAAATGCAGATTTTTTCCACTGGCCTATTGTGCTTTACAAGTAAACTGAAAGAGACTAAAATTAGAAGGCAGACCACTACCACCAGAGGGATTAGGAACTCCTACGCTATGCTGATTCCAAAAGCTGAATTGGTTGACCTGTACTAGACTCTTTTTTTTTTGGTTCCTACTATATTTCTGGCCAACTTCATCCAAAGTCTCTCCTGGTTACAAATGATTTTAATTCCCCGTGTTTAGGAACAGCGGGTGGTCTCTGGATTTGCATGCAACATTGCACTGAGCAACCCTCATTCTCTGCTATGTGAGACTGAAAAAAATGAAGGTGTTCCCCCTAAGTAAGCCAGCATGAGAACACTACCTGGCACAAGTCATGTGGCAAAGCTCTGGGGTTTTTAAAACAACTGCAGCAACACTCTTTTCATGTGCCTTATGCACAGTATGCTCATATTTACTGATTCTGATTAATGCAAAGAAAGTTTGGTGGACAGCTAGTAAAAGAAGGGAATCCAACAGCCTCAAGATGAGACTGAGCAATCAACCTGTCAAGGAAAAGACAGCAGAGGATACTAACCTTCCCCGTAATTCAGGCATTTTAGGCAGTGCAGACTACTGGGTTAAAAGCTAAAACAATAAGGTACATTTCAACTTAAGATAGGGATGTCAGCCTCCTTATCAGCACAGTCCTTCAAAGAGCACTCTGAAATTCTCTTCCTTTGAGACAGACAAGCCCCACATCTGTGGCAAGATGTGTGGGCTACTCAGTCCTGAAGAGCACAATAGGTGCTCTCAGAGTTGTATCCTCTTAACCTGAAAAACTGAACAAGCTTTGTGCTTCTTCATACAAAATACCTAGGGAAAAATGTTAAGTACTTAATTTGCTATATCACAGAGGAAAGTTAAATGTGACTCAGCAGGTGTACATACTGAGAATCAAGAACATTAACACTAACTGGGCTCTGTTCACTTTCCTGTTCATGATAGCTGGTTACATTACCATATTATGTGCATCTACTTTAGGAATGGTGGGATTTTGCTTTTACAGCAGGTAGACAGCTGGCAGTTTTGTGTGGCTCTCTGAAAGGAGCTACAGAAACGTGACTGGTAAGCTGGGTTAGCTGTTCAGTATTACAGGCTAAATGGGGAAAAGAAAAAAGAGGAAGACTCAGCCAGAGCTTGCATTGATCTAAAGCATGGGTCAACAGTTCCAAGACACAGAAAATCCAACTCATTTCCCATTTCCAATTTCCAGGGGACATCTATTACAATCTAAAAGGTATCTGTTTTGAAGAGTTGTGATACTAACACTGTTTTCTAAGCAGAGGCAGTGTACACCAAGGTTAAAGAGATGGCTGTACCAAAAGAAATCTCATCTCAGAATTAAAAAAAATGTGTGAGAAACAATCATAATGCCCCCTTCACCTCCACAAAAACTATACTCTTTTGTTGCAATAGAAAGTGGAACTCTTAACTTAAAAATTTAGCAGATGCCCAAGTATGAGAATGGGGATGGATACCAGGCTAAGGAGCTGTCATGAAGGCTGTGAAAACAACCAGCACACCAAATCCAACCCTCTCGATCTTTTGGAAGGGCATTTTCTATATCTGCAACTGGCAGCTAACATTTTTCTGGTTTTATATGTACCTAAATATATAAATAAGCAATCAAAGTGTTTTCAGCTCCTGACGAGAATTTGTGCTCAAGGGTATGTGACACCCAGAGAGATCCCAAGGAGTGGTTCATATACCCTTCATCTTTTCTCACTACTGAGGTACTGGCTTAGCCCTCAGTGAAATAGAATGTGTAACTGGTCCCCAAACAAGGCCCCACCATGCAAGCAGCCAGCTGATGGTATCAACAAAAGAGTCAAAGGCTGCTGCAGTTTTGTCCAGCCAGACCACTGCCACATATCCAGCTTACATTCTCTAACAAAATTTCGAGCAATAACACCTAGATCTGAACAAACCTGGTCCTGCCCAACCAAAAACTTGGTCTAAAAGAAATTATCAACTGTGTTTTCTTCCAGAAAACACAAGAATTTCAGGAAGGTAAATTAACCATTTTGTGCCCCTGACAGGTCTTTCTAAACCTTTTACAAGTTCTTCCAACTTTTCATTTCCCTGAAACAAAACCACAGTTCTCAGAAATGTTCTGGAAGAACAGACAACTAAGAAAAAATTTCCCAGTGCTCAGATGTTAAAACTCCCTCCCCAGTCTTAGTGTCTTCAAAATGTTTTTAAATGGAAGGGAAAAGAGGAGTAGCTTGCAGTAGTTTCCAAATAATGCAGTTATACTACCTTTTATCTGTATGGCTGCCATCATGGAATTTTAAGGGCCTTTGGGAATGAGGTGCATTAAACCAGTAACTGAATTGAGTATATTTGCTTCCTCATGTTAAGTTAATTTCAAAAAGCTCCTAATTTGTTAGCATTTTTCAGAGCGATCTTGAAGCTGGAAAGGAAAGGAACAGGCAGTTCAATGTGTATAACAAAGGTTTGTCAAATAACATCAATATTCCTCATAATAAGATTGCCCTTTCAAAGTAAGAACTACTTAAGAGATATGGTAAAGACCTCAAGATATGGTAAAGAGACCAAATGGAGCAAGGGGCTCACAAACTGAGGGATTAACCTAGAGGTGAAACGGACTTAAAATTTGGCTAGGAATCAAGACTGCTTCTTCATGTTGCCCTTCCCACCTTTTGGTTGTAAACAAACTCTGGGGCCATGGCTGGGAACACCAAGGCTGCAAGAACATACTCTCCACATCAATGCCTCTATGCAAAGCAGAGGATGACTTCAGACAACATTGGTAGAAATTGGATGTAGACAAGAAAATGGATCTTTAGGAAGAAGAGGATACTGTGCTTTTACCAGTTCAAATCCCATTTTCAAATACACGTGAAGATGACCACTGACAAACATGCTTTACATCAAGAACAGTTCCAGATCAGAGGCCCAGCTGCTCCAGAAGCATTCCTTATGCCTACTGCTATCTTCTCCTAAGGAAATGCCCACACCTCTCTACAGACATTCTTCACTGTAAAACAGCATACCTTCCATAAGCTTTTCTGAAACAATCTTGTCAAAACCAGCTCTCAAAATGGCTTGCCCCATGGGCATATTCTCTGCTGGATATAGCTGTACCAGAAGAGATTACTCTCCTCTCCTTAACAGATTTCAGTCCATGAGCTAAATTGGCTTATACAACTATATATAGAAGTAGATCTTTGGCAATAAATGCACGTTTTTCCCCTTAAACAGGCTAAGAAGTGATGACATGAGCAGCTTAAGTGGCAGATCTGAAACAGCAGAAGTCTGCTGGCAGGATGCATGACAAATACCTGCAAGTAGCCCAAAGGGTGGCAGTTTATCCAGCCAGCTTAGCTGAGCTGGAAGATGACATGCTCACAGTACCAACTGGTCACAATCACAGAAGCCAAAATACATTGGATTCCTATCAGTAGGATAAGTGCACTGAATTCACTGGGGCCTCATGGTACTGCCAGGATTTGACCCAACATTTTATAAGCCCGTATTACTGCTGCTTTAATCATTAAAACCTCCCAAATCCAATACGTGCAAAGAGTGGCACATCTGACTTCAAAAGCAGCTTTCTTTGAGAAATTCGAGAGGCAAATTACTTAATCCAACATCAAGATATCTGTCATGAAATTCAGTTGTGTATCCACTGCTGCAGTTACAAGAGCTTCTTCTGTACTGGCAGTCCGACCTCATTCACACATATACACACTAAAGCCCCCTATTGTCTGATGGGACATGCCAAGTCATCTGTTCCATATGTGTTTTCAATAAATAACATAATAATAGATACACAAACATCATTGCTAAAATACATTTCAATTATTCAGTTCAAAAGACAAGTTAGTTGAAACCAGCCTTTGGTCAAATTTATGTTTTTCTTTTTTTTAAAGGAGTCCTGAGTTCTGTTTCTAGTGTTGCTACATGTGACTGTGCAACACCTGAGCCCTGTGAAGGGAAAACTCTAGTAACCTACACAGAGGATAGATATGCCAGGGGCCCAAGTTCTGCTGAGATTTACATGTTAGCAAATATACATGGGGTCAGCTTGCAGACAGCTAACAGCAGCTCCTTGAAGTGAAGGCTTGGATTCATGGCCCCTTGCTTTCTCAGTGTAAGAGACAGGTTGGAGAAGCAGCAAGAAACAGCAGCAAGAGGTTTAATACTACTAGCAGATAAAGCATAAACGTTTCAGAAACCCTTGATTACATGCTCTGAACCCACTCCACAATGATTCCCTTACTATCAGTCAGGACAACTAAATTAAATCACACTTTCATTCTGCAGGCATAAAATGATACATCAGCAAAACAAACTCTAGTAACTTTTTATTGATGTATTTTGGAGGTGGTTTTAGTTTCACCAGATGGAAAGGCCTTCCAGTGAAATCATTCTGCTCAGATATTACTCATAACATGCATTTGCACTCAAAAGTTTCAACTTCAAAACCAACTGACTTTTATCAATGAGGTTGTGTTCTCCAAACACATTGATGAAATACCTAAAATATCTTCAAATCACACATTTCTTTCACCACTTTCCACAAACCTCGTACCCCCATACCAATTCACAAGACAATTTTATTACAGGGCCCTTTCTCCTGCTGTAGTGATGACAACAGAGCCTCCCTAGGACTGTGACTACTCTCCAGGCTGACACTTAGCTCTGGTGCACTGGTGGAAGCAGTTCCCACTGTGCCTCAGTGGGTTACAGGCTTTGCCTGTCATCTGTCCCTCATCCTCTCCCCTGCAGCCCCCTGTCCCCACCTGCAAATCCCCTCTTGTACAAACAGCCCAAGCTAATCCACTCCAACCAAACAAGCCGGGTTGGCAGAGCCTAACTAGTTAAAATATTTCATTTTGACAAACAACATTGCCAGCAGATTTGAGAGGGCATTTCCCTTAAACAGAAGGGTTGTTTACCTGAGCTTACCTAGGCAAACAATCTATAAGGATTGCAGTGACTGCAGTGGTGTAAATTGAACTCCTGGATTTTGCAGACACGTGGCTGTGGATCGCTAGCGTATTCCTCCTACCGGCTGTGCCGTGGGAGCAGAGTACCAGGAACAGCTGGATAAAATAATACCTTAAATTGCTGCAGCTTCTTGCTAAGACTGAACTCTTTGCCAACAAGTGCTTTTTGCCCACCTTAGCTGTAACCAAGTGAAGGGTTTGGTTAGCAGAGAAATAGCAGGTAAAATTAGAACTTTCCAAGCCATAAGACTTTAGGGTTACATCAGCACAGCTACTACACAAGACATCATCACTTCTGTGGAAAGTACTCTGGCAGAAGCAACAATGCTCACTTTTTGTTGAACCAGAAAATCTCTGCATGCTATCATGAAGGCACAGTCATCATCCACGCAATTAGCCTGTAAGTGTAAGCCCTCACAAATGACAATACCCTCCTCAAAAAAAAAAAAAAAAAAAAACCCCAAAATATTTTGACAAAGCCTAATCTGTTTACAGAAGTTGAGACCATCTACTAACTGACCTGAAGGACACCTTTAGAGACTCTATCTGCAAGCTCTTTAAGAAATCCACTCATGCACAGAAATTGGCAATATAAAAAATCCTAGGAGGGAAAGTTCAAATATGCAAAAAAGTACAAAGTCAAAGACAGTACAAAGAGTTTACAGCCTTCTCTCTCTCTGTGTGGCTTTTTTTTTTAACTTCTGTTTGAATACCTGATTTTTTTTTTCCTTATTTCTGCTCACTGGTAAATAAACAGAACAGGCAATTCCTTTCCCACCTATTTCAGCAAAGTCATAATAGTAAACTATTTTTTTGTTTGTTGCAGCAGTTGCAAGAGGTGAAAAGTTATTACTCAGTGAACCTAGTGGATTTATTTAATAATTCTTTTATCAGTAAAACTATGTTTTTCTTTAAACATGATAGACTTCTCTTGAGATTAGAAAGTTTCTCTCTCCCCATAAACAATTTTCCTTCCATTTTAGCTATTTCTTGTGCCAAGATGTTTGAAAAAGGCAACTTACACAAATATTTATGTGTAAAATCCTCATGATAGAAATTACAAAATTAACTTTACAAATGAAAGTGACTTTCTTCATAATCAGAGCCCAGAATTTAATGCTAATATTTAAAACATATAAAAGAACTTTACCACAGAGAAATATAACACAACATCTACCTCAAATGTCAGAGACAGTTAACTTTTCTTGTATGTTTGGAAAAGAAATCAAAAGAAAACAGTAGGAAAATATATTAGCTTTGCTTTTTGAGAGTTGAGAGTAAAGAACTTCTATATTTTTGTTAACCCGTGTCATATTCAGCCATTATAATTTATGTCCTTTTAGAGTTCCAAAAATGAATGGGAACCTTACTCTCAGAACACCAGAAGCCATAAAGACAACACAACAAAGAACTGAGAATGTGATGGAACAAGTAATGAGAGCGTAAATCTGAAGTTCAGTGCTTCTTTCCATTATCAGTGCATGGTAATTTTATGCTATTTTCTGCTGAGGCTCCTTTGAACAGAACATTGAAGAGTGATTACATGTCCAAACTTTAATAAAATGTCAAAATCCACTGCTTCATTGTATCTGCAATTGTGATGGATTCCTCCTACACATGGGATAAGAAAGGATAGAATTTTGTATTCATGGTGCTCCAAGCACTATGTTTTAAGTTGGAGCTTGATGTAAATCAGTTATTTGCCAACCAGAAAGTCATTATTATAACCTCACATTTTAATTAAAAAGGCATTTTTGCTCTTAAAAATATGGCTTCAGATCTTGAATACACTTCTAGAAAATAAAGATTTTTAAAAATTCAGTGGCTCTCACCACAAAACAAATCCATGGCCAACATCATGTGTCACCACTACAAGGGATACAGAAGACAGCAGACTGGGCTCTTCCCTGTAGTTTTAACTCTGCTTAAACTGAAATAGGAGAAAATACCTCCCTTTTGGAAAAAGAAACTGCAAAATCTCTGGTTTGGCCTCAAAACTTCTACCCTTTACAGGCCAAAGCTCACGCCTCCAAGCTCTGAGGTCTGTCCAATACCAATGGAAAAAACAACCATAGGCAACTGGGGTGGTCCTGCTTCCACCTTCCCACCTCAGGTGGTGTTGTCAATGACAGATGGAAGATGGAAACTACAGGCAAACCAGACCTGGCACCAAAGACACATTTGTCCTGCTCTCTGGAGCTCCCACCATGTGGGAATTCCTACAGTCAAGGTTAACTATATCCTAACCTGCAGGGTAAAATTCCCCCAATTATTTTTTATAGCACAGATATCTTCAGACAAAACAGAACCAAACTTTTACTATTGATTTCTCTCTGTATTTTGGACAGACACTTTTTTTACAATGAGACTGCATGTGAAAACTTGTTACTCAAAAGAGATACCTTTTCTACTCATCCTACTGTCTACAGATGGTGACAAAAGTAGTTCTTCCTACCTACCACAGAAAAAAGAATCACTCTTTGAGTTTCAACAACCAAAAGCATTGTAAAGATTGCATACAAGCTATGCAGTTCCCCTTGTAGAGGGAACATATCAAAGAGAAGACATCTGTCAAGAATGCACAGCGAAATGTTGACAGCCAATCCAATGGTATTTAGTCAGCTTTTGCACACTGGCTGTTGCAGGGCTGAAAAGCAAATCTTACCACAACCTTCTTGCCAGGAGATTTAGCTCTCCTCTGAGCTGGGCTCTGATGCGTCAGAGAGGAAAGGATAATTGTTGTATTTTCTTTGGAAACAATGCAATAGTGATTGTGAGACATACTTGTCTGAATTAGATGTATAATACCAAGTCTCATAAGAGACACTCTGAACTTATAAAGCTTGCCTGGCAGTGATAGGAGCTATTAAGGGGTCTGCTTTAATGGATAAGAAACATGACAACTCCCACAGAGAATCAACTGGTGCTGTGCTGGAAGGACTGAAAATGCAATCCTACCGTTGCACTGGTCCTCACAGAGAGAAAAATGAACACATGGTTCACATTAGGATCTCCAAAAGTGTCCATCCTGATTTTTGTTGAGAAATACATGAGGGAAGAACTTCGACTTCTTACATCCCTTCTGAAAGAACTTACTGTAATTAAATTAAGCATTTTTTGTATTCCCCAAATGTAGGTCAAAGAGCATTTGCAGGTCCAAATGTTAATCATCATTTTGAATATGATGGCACTGAAAAGAACCTTGAAATAACAGATCTGATTGGTGAGGCAGAATCATGAAGCTAGTTTGCCATCATCTTCATCAGCCTGAATAGAAGTTGTCTGTGTTAGTCCTGTCTGAAAAATGACATATTGCACCTAGATTATTGCCAGCTTTGTGAGACAACTCTCTCTTAAATCCTGACAAGTAGGGAGACCAAATAATAATACTAATAATCTTATTGCTGCCCCTTGCCCATTCCCTCAACATAAAAAGGTTGACCAGCAGCCTATTGAGGGAATTACCAGGGAGGATGGGTACCCACAGACCAGGTGTCACCCCAAAATTCAACTTCTGCCTGGTAAATCATGCTGTCTGATGTACATTTCTCATCCGATTTACAGCGCACTCTGCAATAGGAAATTTCTGTCACCAAGAGGAAGGTGACTGTCTTTCTACCTTGGAAATAACTGAACACATGATGGCTATTACTTATAAATTCCTCATCAGATGATGTTTTCAGCTAACCAGAATAAATTTCTTAGCCACAGTTTTAAGACCTCAGTGTCTCCCCATGTTGCAGCTAATGGAGGCTCACTCCCCCTGGTACACAGTGCCTAAACTCACATGGACCAGAGTAAGTGCTCTCCATTATTCCCAGCTGACATCCATCAGAATAATTTGTCTGTCTGTTTTACAAATGGGGGATATCTTTGTATTTCTCATATTGTCTTCACAAGGGATAGGGTATTTATTTCTTTGCAATTCCTATTTTGAATTAAGGCCATTTTCAATTCTTTTATCGACATTATTCTCAGAGAACAACTCATTCCCCGTGGTTTTCTTTTTCAGTGTAGGCCTTCAGGCTGACTTCTTTGACACTGTATATCCACTCCACTTACTAGAAACCACGATAGGCTGAAAAAATGCATCCATTTGCTTCAGCTTTCCATTCATACATGTCCAAAACTAATGTGAATCAGGACTTTCTTCCCTCCCAAAACCAAATGCAGGATGCAGCAACAGAAGTGACTTTAACAGTCACTAGTCACACAGTAAGAGAACAGTAAATGGGTTTGGTCTTTATGCTAAAAGACTTTCTGAAGAGACTTTATAGCACCATGCTGTGTAATTCCATTCTGAATTTTTACATAAGGTCCTTGGTAACCTGAACATACTTCCAGGAATCACTCGAGATCTGAAGCAAGATAAAAATACAGCATTTGTGACTTCTGCACAGCTTTACATAATATATTTACAGGATCACATCCAAGAACTTTATTTAAACAAACTTATGGACAGCTACTTGGTGACTCAATGAGTGAAACTGAAGAAAGTGGCACCAATGTAAAGCAAGAAAAGGGTATATGTTAGCAAAGTGAATTACTGCAAGGCTGGTGAATAAAGCAACTAACAACCTTCCTTCAGGACTTTTATGCTGTTGCAGGTATATCTTGCCTTATGGTATTTCCACCTGCCATACACCTTGTTACGCCTGTGTTTCAACAATACACATGAAGGGCCAACACCACAACAATTTCCTAATTATTTTAATTTGCCTCATTTTTTGGAGAAGGCTTCCTAATTAATATTAAGCATCAAAAATGTTTCCTCTTGAAGCTTCACTAAGCTCTTGAGTTTAAAGAACAGCTGTTAAAACAGGCTCCATGGATACAAGACTGACATTTTTTTTTTTTTTTTTAAACTGGATAACTTCACTGGTTTGGATGATTTGTCCAAAACTCAACACTGAAGGCTTCTCAGGAAAGTCCTACAAAGCAGAAATATTTCCAACAGAAAAACTGAGCTAAAAGCCTGGCTTTTACTAGGGAAGCAGAATTTTTTTTCCCAAAGCAAAAAACTTCAAGAGGACATTCTCTGTTGCCAGTAACTGACAATTAGGTTTTGCCCATGGGCTGCAAATACAATGAAGCATCCAGTACAGAAGATCCAGGACCCCATCATGACAAAGACAGAACCACAATGCCTCTGAACACTGTGAAGTTTCAGTAATTTCCATCCTTTCTCTGAAAACTGTCTTTGATGTGCTTTCATTGCCACTCAGTTGCTTCAGATGTTGATTGCTCATTACACTGATTTCTCCACTGTTTCTAGTTCACTGAAGGCTTTATCATGAACTTTTCTGAAACAAATCAGTATAAAATATCTTTAGTGGGATGAGGTTTTGGATGGAGCTTAATTCTGTTTCATCCACAGTGGTGCCTGCTCTCTGTCTGCTTATTAGCAAAGTTTCTTGTAGCTATCACTGCATCTATTACCTTATGGGCACTTTAGATCCTACCACAAACTTTATCATAAAACTCTCATGTAGACAGTGTAACAGCCAAAGACAGAGACCTGGAGATCTCTGAGTCCATTCAAAGCTGTGCATCTGTTCTGAGCACCAAATATTCACCAGCCATTAGGTAACACTTTAGTCTTTGCATGCATTATTTTTTAAATAATGTGGGGAATACAAACGATATACCTATAAAAATTACAATGCAAAGGAGTTCCATACATTTTTCAAAATATTTAAGGTAGAAACCTACATTTGAAACAAAAGGTTTTCCGAGGTAGATCTCAGACTTTAAAATGTAATTTGCTTTTCACAAATCCCAGTCATTTGAGATTCCCTACCACAAAGATGACATCGTAGATCTGGGAGATTCTAACTTATTATTAGATTAACTATTATAACTAATAATAATTTTGTATTTAATACGAAAAACTTATCTATGCACTCTGACTTCTTTTATAGCAAAACCTTAATTATTTACCATCCAAATACTCCCACTGAATTAGTTTTACATATGAACTTAATTCAAATTAATGTTGAAGTTACATGATAGTTAAAAACATCCAGACTTAGATGATTAAGTTCTGTGTTACCACCTATCCACAGACTCAAAAGTACCTAGTCCTTTCTGCTACGGAAGAACAAGCTGCCTCATTAATTTACACTTGTCCTTCTTAATTTAGTTAAAAGGACTTCTGAAATATACTCACACAGCCTTTTGTTCATCTCTACCCATCAAACCACCTCACAGGAAACCTAAACTGAAGCCACAAGGCTGGGCACAGTGCTGAGTGGGGTTGTTACTCAAGGAGCTGCCCATTTGTCACACCTGGACACCACGCAGCATTTGTACCATGGCTCCCCCGTGTTTAGCCGTGCCAACAGAAGATGCTGCTGTCCCCACCGCAGAACCAAAGGAACAATAAATCCACTTTATGTTAAATTAGCTGGGTTAGTGCAAATCACCCTTTTAAATTGGCTAAGCTTTCCTGGCTGACTGCTCCACAGCCAGTGTGGGAACTCTGCTGGCTCCAGTGAGGCCATAATTACCACCAAAGGGGCAATAGGAACCTGCCTGGGGGAGATGAAGGTTTCCAGTGGCACGGATTTTAGCCAAGTGAACGTCTGTCTACAACCTCCAGCATGTGATTTTTAATCAAAGTAGTGATACTAGCACAGTTAGTGGCAGGAGGGCCTTTACAGTGACAGCAGCTCTTACATCTGCTCTTCATGCACCACAGATACATGTTCACTTGGCCAGTTAAAGACGTTTAACCCCTGGGGATTCTACCACCTTTCTGCAAGAGGTTACTGACCTTAGAGCTCTGCTGCTCTTTCATCTCCTTCATGCAAAACATTTTGCAGGTAGCTTAAATCACTTTTGATAGCCTTTTAAACTTAACTAACTTTGCCTAAAGCAAGTTAGATCATTTACAGGATCCATTTGCCAGCAAAGCTGAAGGAAGGAAATAACTTCTGGCAGACTACTAGACAGTACTGGAAAAAGAGGGAGAAAGCAGGAAGGTGGGCTGGAGGCAGAGGTGTGCAAATAAAGCCTCCAGGAATCACAGCTGGATTCAGAAGATGGCAGCTGTTCATAACCTCTTCTGGTACTTTCTTATAACTGCATTTGAAGACAGATGTGTGAAAGCAAAGTGCTAGAGTTTATAAATTCAGGGGGTGGAGGGGAACTACCCCTGCTGCAGCAGCTATCATGACAGGGTCTTTCTTTGGCCATTACTTTTTTTTGCTGTACTTCAATACACATCAAAAACTCTAATAAATTATATTTGATTTAAAGAGCTTGAACAAGTTGCAGTTAGTGAATTCCCCACTTTGCTCTTGACAAACATAGAGTGAATGTGCTTCAGATGTGGAAGCTAACCAGCGAACAGCATTTCACTTGCAACTCAAAACTCATATAAAGCTGTGCTTAAATCTTCATTATTTTTCAGTGTAGGCCTTCAATGTAAATCTTCAATGTCCTCAATGTAATTTTGAATGAGATCACTAACTCATTCAAAGCAGAACTCTTCATATCACATTTTAGTGAGTTAGCTCACACTATACAGAAGCAATGGAATTTTGCAGCTGAACAGTGCTGTTCTTTAAAACCCCTTGATGTTTTGTAACTATTCTTGAAATAAAACTCTGGTCAATAGTTAAGTAGGTAAGAAGCATTTGGATTTCTTCTCTCAAGAACATAAAAATGTGGCCTGAATTGTACATACATCTGTTAACTAGTCTGGAATAAGAGCTCATCTTCTCACTGCCAGGCACTGGCTTTACACACTACAGTTGTTTGCTGTGCTGCAGGACCAACAGCTACAAATACAGCACACCTCCTTATTGTCAGTAAAGGAAGGTTTATGAGTAGTGGCAGAATTTTTCACTGTCCCAAATAATACAGCTGGGATGGGGGCAGGGGAGGAGACCAAAATGTTGAGCTGATAAGGTTCCAGGTATAGCTGGTGTGGTGGACATTTTAGGTACACATCTGAGACTTGCTGGTTCTCACTAAGCAGAAAGGGCAGTGTTAGTAATGAAGGAGGAGTTTGTCTCCAATGGCAAAAAAAGAGGTCAAACAGGGGAAAGAACCCCAAGATTATAGCATCCCATGCAATCAATAGCTCTATTAGACTCTATGGTTTTATTGTCCCAGGCTCAATGCTTTGGAAAGCATTCTGTAGCTTTTCCTGGAGGATTAGGACTGAGAGGGTCAGAGACTGTGTGGGTACTCTGAGAAATGTTAACCCTCCAGAGTTTCCATCCTTCATCAGCTGTCAGAGCACTCCATCTGTGTGACTGCTTAGTCACCCCTGGGCATCCCAAGGGGCTCAGAGCAATGCCAAAATGCACCGAATTCCAGAAGGAAGCCAGGAATTAGATGATCCTGTTACAAGGGCCATGCACTAGAGCCACACAGAGCTGTGTTAGCACATACCAATTACCTTGTATTTCAGACAGTAAATGATTAACTTATATGTCTAAATGCAGAACACCTGTTCCCAGCTTGCACTTAGCCTCGTAATTTCCAGCTTCCATTGCAGGCCTGGAGGAGCAGTCCCAGTGCCCTAAAGCTTGTTCTCCCTTCTCAGACACAGCAACAGAGCCAGTAGAAGATGCACTAGCTCTAGACACAAACTTTGTTCAATGATCTCTTCAGATCACCTCAGCCAGTGCAGTGCTACTCATTCTGCTAGCATGAGAATCAATTTCCATGTGTATGTAAAGGGTTGGCTTCTGGCAAAGTTTTATATAATTGTACATAATGCAAAGTTCAGTCACAACATCAAAAGGAAAATTATTTTTCCTTCCATGAGGCCTGGGATTTTGCTGTTTGTTTGCTCATTTGTTTTGGCAACAGCCCTGATCGTGAACACAGTATATACAATCCTATGGTTTTTTTTAAAACCCACAAACCAAATCAGGAGATGCTGAAGGAAATGAACTGTGAAGTGGGGGCAGCAGGATAGTATCTAACATTTTTGCAAACAATCCATTTGTCACTTTCATGGACCTGGGTTAATTAATATTCTATAAAGGTCTTCCAAAAGCTGAATACCTCTCAAGTTCTGAATTCATGGGGCTGACCTTAGACTTTCTCAGAATGATTTTTAATGCAGTCTGTTATCAGCAAAACCCGTTTAAACACATGCCCCATCTGCCAGTACCCCATTTGCAAAAGAGCTTCTTATACTTGCAGACAGTAAAGCTTCTGCCTGCTCCCCTCTCTCCTCTAAATACCAGCTGTATGGTAATGAGCACAAACAGCTGAAAAATACTGCACAGTAACAAAGCTGGTACGAAGCGGGCAGAACAACGCATCCACTCAATGAGGCAGTTGTAGCATGAATTTAGCAGATTAGCTATTGAACAGGGGTGGGGGGAGGTTTGGAAAAAATGTAAAGGGTCTACACAGATAGCAAGAAAAGGAAAAGAGACCAAAAGGGCACAGGCTACCAAAGAAAAGCCCAAATTCTAAAGTACTTTTGTTGAAACTGCATGAACCAATTCTTGAAATTTTCTAAGGCTTACTCGTCCTGTACTAATGATATGCCAAATGCTATTCTGATCATTTGCAAGTTCGGTTAGTTTTTAAAGGAGGCAACTTGTTAATGACAGTCTTCCATTCATTAACAAATCTCTTCATTGGCTGGGGGTGGGGGAAGTCCTTAAGAACAGGAACACACTCTCCTACTTCAGTCTCTGGTACTTTCAGCATGTGTGACCAACAAGAACCATACTATCTATTAACTTTTTGCATAATAGCCCTCTCAGTCTATCCATTTTTTAAAGACATTTATTTAAATGCTGACAATATTCACGCTACCCTCCAGACACTGACAAGCTTTTTAAGCAGTGAGCATAAAAGACACTTGCTTTTAAGAAAATTTGTGTGTAACTGCATTCAGCTGACATGCATACAAGGCATGCAGTTGAGTATTTGTTTATACAAGTAGCTAATTTGATATACACTGTTTGCATAAAGTCTTAAAATGGCACATGCACTTTTGCACTTGAAATTACACACATCTGTCTGGTGGCAGATGTGAAAGATGCATGCAGCTTTGATACATAAAGCTGATGTGAAAATACAGGACTTCTTTTCCTGTTTGCAATTTCCCATCGGCATCTAGCGTGTTACTGCTGCTTTTGAAGAATTGGAGCCTAACACTTTCAAAGAAAAATATGGGAAAAGATGGTGTATTGACACTGCCCAAGCAAGTGCTCTGTCAAAAGTTTGATACATAGGGTTTGGAGGCTTTAAATTCCTAATTAAAAAGCCTTACTTTTACAATTCCTCAGCATCCTAACATTTGTCCTTAGTGTCAAGTAAGTCTAGTAAGATGTTTTTCAAAGATTCATCCACTGAGACATACTGCAATAAAAATACTATATTGTTGCTAAAAGTAATGGAAAATGAAACCTCCTATCTGGGAAAAAAAAAAAGTATACTTACTTCTAAGGTCATCACAACACAGCTCCTAAGAAAGCAAACAATCTTTTAACCTTTATACATTGCACTTAGAGAGTTAAACAGAACAAATCATCTACATTACTGGCTTCTGTTCACTGCTGATCACAGAATAAACAAAAACAAAAAGAGAAAGCAATTTTCTCAGGGCATGAAAGAGCTTGTCATGCAGCTATACAATGGTATTCACAGATGATATTTTTATTGCTCATGTCTACCATAACCTTGTAGTAATAGAAGAAGTAATAGAAGAAAAACCCCCACTATTGACATTCACTGTAAGTCTCTACCTAATTTCAAATTTTAATGTAAGTCAAATCTATTGAATTTAGGTTAAAGAACGTGTACTTTGATCTTTCCTGCAGAGTTCTAGCACACATTAAAAATATTTTTCATCTTTTAAGCACCTTCAGGAACTCATAAAAACTTAATGGAATGAAAAAAACAGGTAACAGACATATTCAACATACAGAGATGCATAAAATGTTAGCTAATGATTAATTAATCATAAATTACTTGCTGGCTAAAAAAGTGTTAACATTCAGTTTATATACTTATTATTAGTCATTATAATTATCAGTGATTCCCATAATTTTCTGTACTTAAAACTTGGCACAAATATCACTCAATTCTTATTTTAATTCTGCTTTCTGAATTGTTTAATATGCACCATGATGAAAGCTGTTAGCTTAAAAGCGCTAAGCAAATTAAAGTGGTTTATTATGAGAGAAGGTACAACACTTGAAGCCATGCAAAAATCAACTGCCAGAATTATTTTGTTCTTTCCAGAAATATGTATTTCTTCAGCTCATCAGCACTCCAGGAGGAAAGAATATGATACTACTACTTGCTATGTCACTAACCCAGGTATGCCTTGGTATCTTCAAAGGAGCCTGAGCTGCTCAGTATCATTATTTAACTTTTCAGACTATGGTCCTGAGGTACTAAAGAAGTACCAATGAACAAGGAAAGCCCCACTTATTATAGAAGATTCAAACTGGAATGGTGAAAGATTTTTTTTTTCATGCTTCATATAAAATTTTCTAAAACTCTGTATCTTATGACTTAGAAACAAAATTAAATATTCACAGAAAAAAACCCCTGAAGTTGTGCATAAAAAAACCCAACAACCTAACATAAAATATTCAAAAATATGCAAGAAAAAGTTTGTCACTGAAACTGGCAGAGCTACACTTAGTAATTTTTAGTTTAACCTCAAAATCTTAATTATTTCTAGCATTTGGACAGAACACCAACAGTCAAAAATAATAAGAGTGGAGTGAATGTTGGCTCTGTTGAGAAAAGTGACATGAGAAATTATCACAGAATCACAGAATGGTTTGAGGTGGAAAGGACATCAAAGATCATCTTAGTTCCAATACCCTTGCTACAGACAGGGTGCCACCCACCAGATCAGGTTGCTCAAAGCCCCATCCAGACCAGCCTGGAACACTTCTCAGGATGGTGCCTTCAAAATTCCTTTGGAAAACCGACTTCAGTGCCCCACCACCCTCACAGTGAAGAATTTCTTCTTTTTATCTTTTCTTCCTTATATCTGAGGATTATACCTATACTCATTGTTTCAGAGAACACATCCCAAGATTAGGACCCTTCTTTTTGCAATGGTGGTTTCAACAGACATTGACAGAATGCCTCCTTTGGATACCAATTTATTCTACTGGGTAAAAATATATCAGGCATCAGTTCTGTGGGATATCAATTAATTCATATAGAATGTGCCATTCACAAGGAATAAGTACTTCAAATGTACTTTAATACTCAAAGTGAAAAAAAACCAACCAAGCAAAAATTGTGTCAAAGTTGCTTTGTTGATACCCCTTTTATATTTCAAGTCCAGCTGTACCCTGCTAGCACTTGTCCATAATCTTCATGTGCTTTTACCATGTGGAAGCCTTTAAACACTAAGTCATAAAAAAAATACTGAATAATATCTATATTCATGAGTATAAACAGTGTCAAGGAGAAAACAGCGACTCATTTTAAACAACAATGTTCTTAACTGTACTGATATTTCCAGAATATTTCTTTATCTTAAAAGAATTATCATACTTTCTTACAAGTAATGCACATATACACAACTGATAAAATAATCACATTTTAAATATGACATTCCACAAAAGATTGAAAAGATGAACACAGAGGAAGATTCATCAACAGCACTACACTGCCCCTTCACGTCCACTACAGAAACAACACCACAAGCTGCATGATGTAAAAAAAAAATCACTCAATAATAACATAGTAATTATGTTAAATGACAAATTTCCTAAATTTTTCTATAGGACAGCCCCTTGCTCCCCCAATAAAACACACATACAATGGAGGAAAAGCATAATAAAATCAAACTCTTTCTTTAGTGGGAAAAGCACCTGGTTTTCCCTTGATATGCATACTTAGACCTTCTCATTTTAAAAAGGTATAAATATTCCACCTTGGTTACACAGGGGATAAGAATCGATGAACAAAACCAATTCAGATAACATTTCTTTGGAAAGAAAAAAATACTAAAATGGATATACTTAGCCATGACACAAAGTTTTATCTAAGAATGGTACAAGAAAGCTTCTATCAGAATCAACTCTTAATGGCATGAGAAAGTATTTATGGGTATCTAAGCTACTTGATACATCCTATAAATTCCCTCAACTTTTTAAATAATACAGTTTTTCCCCCAAGCATCCTGTGTCTTCTAATTTAAAATTCAATTGCTATTTTGCTTGTCATTTCATTTTAAATGTGTTGTTCTGATAGATGTATGGGTTTTTAATTTTGGTAGCATTAACTAGAATGTCAGTCAGGAACTTCTGATTGAATAAAAAAAAGGTGTCCCATATCTCCATGAGGCAAATCTCTCAGTGTATCATCAGCAGATGCATTCTGAAACCTCTCTCAAGCCACGACAAGAACTTGCTGTTCTTCCTATCCCTTCCTACAGTATGAAAAATTAGCTTAAATTAAGTACAAGATGACAAGGACTGTGCTCAACACCATTGTGATCCAAAATTATACTTTTCACTATTAAAGAAAAAGGGTACACAGTGAGACCACGAAACAAACCATTACATTTCAAAGGCCAAATATATTTTTTTAAAGAAGTAGAGTGGTAAAATAAAAAAAAAAAAATGCTCAAATTACTTTGTGTGCTATAAATGTTCATATGGTACATATGATAAGCATAGTCTTAAGTAGAAAAAGTGCCTTACAAAACTCTTTTGCTTATAAAATATCCTAAATGTATTCTGCCCATTACATTGGTATGATAACTCTAAATAAATTATATATCAGAGTTCTTACTTCCAGGTGCCCTTTATTAAAGCCATGGGACATTTTAGACATGCTGTAGTTCACAAGAACATAACAAATGTTTCTCTGGGTGAAGCTAAAGAACCCACCTAGCTTAACAGAGTCTGTTCATAATTTAATTTTCTCATGGACTAAACCCTTGTCGACCAGGCTATTCAAGCCACCTGCATACAAGCACAACCTTTTCAAGGAGGAAGAGAAAAACTAAGTTGGCCTATCAACAGTTATGAAAAAGGGTGCAAAGCATTTCTCTGAATTATGTGTTTTGGAAATTTATGCAGAGAAACTTCGAACCTCAGTGCAATTTGCATGCTTCAAAAAATGGTAAAAAGGATGCTTAAAGGATTTCCTGTTTTTTGAACTTACAGCATCCCCCATCAGATTTTACTACATTATTATTGCTGTGTCTTTCTGAGTTTACACATACACCATGTATTTAAGAATGCAGCTTTACAAGGACTTCTTACACAGATTCTTAACCAAGGTCAGGGTAGGGCATCCCCTTGCTAACAAACTGCTACAAGAAGTAGTTTCTAATAAAAAAAGAGATGATAAATAATGGCATGCTAGGTATAGTAAAAACCATTTTCCCACTGCCATAAAGATAATATCCAAAGAAGTCTCTAGTCACAATGGGAAAAAAAAATTCAAGCTTTCTCTTCTGACTACATGCAAGTAGAAACAAGGGTACTTAAAAGACAAGTTTGAAGTTGTTTCATCATAAATCCTGAAAGGTAGTTATTACAGTTAGTGACAGTATCTGGGCCATTATGTATTTTATGTATTTTATTTTCTCCTCTGGCTATGATTTTTTTACACAAGTGTCTCTCACCACAGTATCTTTCCCTAAAAACACATTCTGAGCTATGAAGTAAAGCTGGATCTCAAGGGAACCACCATGATCTCTTCAGGGGTTTCTCCTCTATGAAAGAGGCTGTGACAAACAATTTCACTATTGAGCTAATTGAGAGGTTAATTGAAAGGTTTTGGATTAAGAACAGGGGTTGTATTTCTATTCTACTAATGGCACCTAGAGGTCAGACCTCTGTAAGTGCAAATAATCCAGCTTTGACTCTGCAAGCAAGGCACAAAACAAGATTCAAAAAAGGCACTATGGCATAGTTTGCCTGTCCAACACTTGGTGTCAGGTCGTCTTTACAAGAAATTTATGTATTCTCAAGTCATGATACATTCTTTCTCAAGACTATATTCCTGTTGGAGAGACTTCACTGTATAATGCACAGTGTCACTTTTAAAACTGATGTGAAGTTCTAGTCAACTGGGACTATCACCCCGGGAGTATTAAAAAAATACTTCAATACCTTCCACAACTACAAAGATATTCTATTTTGCTGCCATGCATATACAGAAACAGCCATATTTTTAGCAGTACAGCACTGGCTGCTTGGTACTATAGCAACTCATTTTTCTGTTCCACCTTTTGTCAGTCTCACTTTTTGTATATCTCACATCATTTGTAGCCAGCCAAGCAATGCTGCATCTACAACACAAGCCTGGGACCGGAGTGGCACTGCGTGGCTTCCTGCACCCTGTGATAATTACAATAGTGCTCAACAGCCTCTGAAATTTGGAGCATCTACCAGGGAAGCAGAAAATGCCATTTCCTTCAAGCAACCACTGTAAAGGAACTAAATCACTGCACTGAGACCACAGCAGTGCAGCTCAGGTTGCATCTGTAGAAGACAAATCTCTCAAAGTATTCAGTGTAATCTACCAAATGCTTCTGACCACTTTCAATTTTACTTTCAAGTGAGAGTCAGATTTAGAGATGTTTGTATTTTTAAGAAAATAAACATGGCTGTAAATTGAAGCTCACACATTCTCATCCTTAAATGAACAAAGAAAACACATTTTGTAGTGGCAATCACTCATCTGCTTCTGTCTTGGTGCTAGATGCATTCTGGACCAGGGATGAGTGTGAACATCCCACATGTCCAGTTCTTGAAACAGTCTGTATTACCTCAGAGACATCCAACTTCTAACTTGCTGCAACCAGACACATGACTAGCACTCAATGCAAGTATTTTTTCCATTTCAGTTTAACAGAAATAATCCACTCCTGTTTTCCAAGTCAAACAAGGAAAGACAGGGTTTCCTAGCAGCAGCTGTTTCCAAGTTTGGAGACTATGACAGCAGCCCCAAGGTGAAAGAAATAGGGAAAATAAGGACATAAGGCAAGATTACCTCAGTTTCCAGATTCATTTATGAAGCTACTGCTTACAACTATATCTTGGTTCTTGTCTCCCCTCTAGTGTGTACAGAACAGAAAATGCATACAGAAGTTGGGAAAATTTTTTATTTCATTATTTTCAAGACAAGAGGACCAAAGGACTGAAAAAGGAAAATCAAGCTTCCTTGTTTATAATACATTATAAGACAACATGCAAGGTTCTTCCCATTTAATATTTTTCCTATTAAAAAGGAATTCTTGTTTAAAAAAAAAAAAAAACCAAACCAAACCAAAACAAAACAAACCCCCAACAACTGATGACTTTAAAGACAGAATATAAGATAATATTAATAGAAGGAAAAAATAAGAAAAAAAAACAACTTAAGTTTTTTTTTCTGCTGGATAATAGTAGCAAATTTATCAATTTGTCCATTTGTGAAAACCATTAATGAAGGCACACCTAAAAGAGAGCAGATAAAACCTTTGTATTTGATATGGTTTTTAATACATCTGTGACAGATACACCTAATCTAGGACAGAGCCTTATGAAGCAGTACTGATGCTACTTATTGGCAAGAAGCTAGAAGGAAATCTTGAAACCCTCCCTGAAGGAAAAGCATCTGTATCTGTGTATGTATTCTGAGGGCTGTTATTAAGTAGCATTAGATAACGAGATGCTACGACTCCCCAGTTCTGAATGGAAAAAGAAAGGAAACAATTGCCTACCAGCTATAACATTGTGTGCTACAGAATGAAAATTATATATTGTATTTCGTATTTCTAAAATAGACCTTGAAGTTCACAAGCACTGTCAAAGGAATTCAAAAGTTCAGAAAGGTTTTTAGCATATTTCTTAGTAGCAACTGACATTCTTTTAGAAATACAAAGATGGTTGCATATATTAGGTTTGTAATAGGGCAACATCTTTGTGATCCATGTCATTACATGCTTTGGAATGCCATATCCAATATCTGGCACACTGATCCTTCAAAGACAACATATGTTTTATGTCCTCTCTACTGGAATGCTCTCCTAGTAAGCTTAAAAAGAAAAAAGAAAAAAAGAAGAAAAGTAAAAGAAAAGCAACAGTTTAGTCTCAAGACTCCAAATTCATTCCCCATATGTTCACATACCATCAAAATATGAACTATTTCTCAAAACCCTGTACAGAAGTTAAAACTCCTAGTAAAGAGAGTTCAAAAGATGGACAAAAAAACCATGTGTGTTCCATGTTGCCTCACAGCAAGGCACTGCTTGCATGAAAATGCACAAATAGGTGTCTTGACTTCATGGGTCTGAAGGATAAGCAAAAAAGAAGAAAAAACTCTAAGATACAGGCAATCTGAAATTAAAATTGAAGTGGAAAATAGTTTAAACTACATTCATAACTACTACATAATGTACTTTATTTTTCAATAATTGTCATATGTTTCATCCCACTGAGATTTCATTTGTGTCAATATAAGTACCTTTGTAAGAAGGATGCTATTTACCCTCTTCCAAATACATTAATATACAAATACTGTCCATTATGCACACAGTTGTTACACTAGGTTAAAAAAAAAAAAGATGGTTTTGTGTTTATATCACAAAGATTAGTTACTTCAGAGAGAAGCCAGTTCAATTTAAAGGTTTTTTGCTCACTAACATTGTTCATGCTTAAGTAGTGCAAATTTGAATTACAAATCTTAAAATCACCAAGAAAATACAAGGCCTTAGGGCCAATTACTAAATAACATGTTTCAATTTTTTTATCAACATACATACACAAAAGACAGAATATGCTGAGAGCAAAGAAACACAGATGTCTCTTGAAAGATTAGTTTTATTAGACTTGCAGCACCTATTATGATTGGGTAACTATGTATAACCTCGGGGGGGCATAAATTGTCTACTGGAGCCCAAAGAATAAACTGAAAATTTTCAGCAATTATGAATTCATGTGGTCTGTGTGTCCACTGCAAGGGGCTGCCAATGCTACTTGTTTCTATAAATTAGGTCCCACAAGTCAGTAAGACACTCCAGAGGTGCAAATTACGGGTTTTACTATTTTTACACTTCAATGACTAGCGAGAATTTTTACTGCGGGTTTCCCTCTGCATCAGGAAGAGAAAAACTGGGGCAGGGGCCATGAAGGTTTGCACACCCACCTCTCCTCATTGCCATGTTTTCAGGAATTAATTAATTCCCTAAGGATGTCTTGGATGTCTTGAAGCATTTACTTTCTCCACACACCAGAAAGAACAGGTCACGTCTGATGTGAGCTCTTCGTAAACCAAGAAAAGTAAGGGCTGGACCTGCTAAACATGGCCATAAACGGACAAATATGCAGTATTTATGGACATTTAAAACATTCACTTGTGTGCTCAAATTAAAATGGGCCAGTACTTCAGAACAGGAAACTATTTCCTCTTCACCCACTCAGAAGTTTGGATGCCTTCCCAGAAATCTCAAGACTGGCGCAGGGCTTAGTGCTGCGCCTGCAAGACAGCTGCATCTGGATACAACCCTTCATGGGAATGCACAAGACAAACCAAGGCAGACAGGTTGAGCAGATGTAATTAATGGAGGTGGTGCCAGAAAGTGATCCCTGTTAACCAGATGCTCCAAAGAAATTCCTCTCAGTAAGGCGGCACAAGAGGCAGGCCTTTTGGAAAGCTACTTGAGCCGTGCCAGCAGATCTCACGGACACCCACGATCACTAACGTGGCTCAGAACCAAGCAGCGCAAGCTGCCTCCTCTTCTTCTTCTGGGAGGGAATGGCTATAACTCCCTGAAGTATTCTCCCATGATGGCCAGCTGTTTATGCAACTAGAAAAGGAAAGTGGACTAGAAGCTAAAGGAAATTGATATACAGCAAATTAATCTGACAATTAAATGGAATAACTCCAACAAAATTGTTACAAACATTCTCATACGTGAGGGGCATGGTGTGTCTTGGAAAAAAATCAAGAAACAAACCCCCAAAATGAATCTACTTTTGCAATTTTAATCCATGTAATATTCATACTAATTAGGCACCGACCAAATTAGCTGCTGCTATTCTAACCCATTTTCTTTCTGAAGTGAAGAAGCACTGCTATGTATGTGCCCTTAATAAATCTGGATATTAATTGCAATTAGTGTCAAATTCTCACAGTGCAAAGTGACCTCAACACATAATGACATTTCAAACATGATGAGAAAACTAACCATTTCTATGAGAAGCAATTTTATACCATTAGATGAATCTCAGTCAGAAATAGCACGGACACCATAGATCCTGCCATAGGTTAAAGGGATGATGCAGTCTCGATTCTATAATTTGTATTATTAGGTTTTTTCGTCTGTTACCTATTTCTTGCATCACTGTGAACAGAAACAGCAAATAAGTGGCAAGCATACATGTCTAATAAATTAAATGAACAGAAGCTTATTATTGTTTAACACAAAAACATTCCTCCCAAGGAGAAAGGCGCACAAGCATCTATTCTGAATGCTATTCAAGAGAAGAGAATTAGTACCAACTATGAGAGTTTATCATCTGCCTGGAGATAATAAAGCAAGGGTAGGCAGTGGAAATTGATTGACATGTAGTATTTTAATACTGAATTTATTATACTTAAAGCTAAACACTTGTATTTTGAAAATCAAGTGATAGATGTTGTAGAAGTTGTAAATTTTTTTAGCATGATGGCTTATTTGGTTCTTTTAGGGAATACAGGCAGTTACAGATAATTCTTCATTTTCTTAAAGGTAGTGCATGGGCAGAAAGGACTTCCCAGAAGTGTTTGCAGGATAAGCAGAGAGGCAAAGAACAGGAACAGGGTGGGTGTAAAGAGACAGGAAAGAAAAGAGAGATGATCTATAAATCTATGTGGACAGAATAGGCAGCAGACAGCAGAGGAGCTGTTCGAAAGCTTGGTATGTAGACAATGGTTTGGTATGTAGGATTTGGAGAAGGGAAGGCAAAACAAGGGAAGACTGCGAGGCCATGAAGAAATTCATGGTAAGAATTCAGTCTGAAATTTCACTAACAACGTACCACAGGAGAAATGCAAGATGGAATGTAGCAATGCTGTAAATATGTTAAAATTGCAAACATTCTTGCCAGCTGCTGCTGTTATCATGAGAAGCAATCTTGTGTTAGGGTTTATTAATAGCAGCATGCTTTGGAAGAGACTGCCTTTTTTACTGACAGAACACTGCACCATACAGATTTTCTTAGAGCAACAAAATCTTAACTGTTTAAATATAGTAGTGAGTACCTAAACACATGATAAACAGGAAAAACTATGGCACTAAAAATATACCAAATATACCTCTGTGTCACTTTCTATGCTGTTCTTTTTCAATTTTCAAAAAGCAAAATGCTGTTGGGAGAGTATTCTTAGAAAAAGATCAGTATGGTATCACCTACAGGTTCCCAGTCTATGAACCAAGGAACAGCTTTCTGCTTGCAGCAGCTAACAACACATCATGCTTCTTTTCCCATTTCATCTTCTGTCCTTCATCTCTACAAGCAGTAAACTCTCTGTGCAGGACAATTTTGCATACAGCATATCAGACTTATTATATCTTAATATAAATATATTATATTTATATTTATATAATAATATTATTATTATACAAATAATGTTTGCAAATAAAACTATGCTTTTTAAACCCATGTCTCTGTACATAAACAGGGGCATCTCAATCAAATGAGGAAAGATCCCACATGATACCATCAAGGATCAGTCTGCTGCAACTGCTTACCATCACTGCACACTAGCTACATTATAAACTTAAAAATGCAATTTTAGAAATTCCACAGGAAGTTACGTATATTAAAGCATCTTGTCTCAAATTTCCTTGTTACATATTACAGAGTCCTAAAATAAGTTTTTTACTTAACTGCATCTTCTGCAGACAAGTTGCTTCTTTTTCACAATTTACAAACAAGATTCTATTTACTACCTTGCATATGCAAAGCCATGCACCATATACAGACTTAATAAACTATCAGAAATAATGAGCCATCTGAAACAAACAGGAGAGAAAGAAGACTGTTTCACCAAACAAAACATAAAATTTTACTATCTTTGTTACCTTATTATACTATTTCCTGCAAAAAAATGTTTTCCTAGCTAATAAAGAAGTTGAATACATTAGCATTTACCAAGTCTTTGATACGACATAAACTAAGCTGGTTTAAGGAAGTACTGCTAAACATAGATAATTCATAAGGGATGAACATATATAAAAGAATTTATTTACACTTCCATCATCATTTATGTATTTTAACTTAGTCTCCTTCTCACTTTATCAATTAGTTTAGGGTCAGCAGAATTTTGGTTGTCCTTCAATATATTAGAATATGATCTACAAAACACAAATGAAAAACACCACACACAAATCTCACTTGCCTCTTACTTCCAAGTGTTACAGTAGCAGCAGAATTATTAAAAATAGGTTTACTGTATTCCCTTCTTGCACAGTATCAAAGCTTTCATGTGACATATATAACACGCACTTCTCTTTCACAAGCATAAATATTTGCAGTGTATCAGAAATGCACTACAGTTTGTAACTATCATATGATTTTTAAAGAAAAATCATTAACCTACTTCATAGACTGTATCTTTCAGTATTAAGAAGCAAGTAACTAGAGATGTTCTTCTGAAATGTGATCAAGCTACACATAACCACACAAATGATATGCAGCCATCTCAAACCTCTTACCAAGAAACTTTGCAATCAAACTGGTTACTCAAAACATATTTTAAGGAACAGAACACATTAAAAGAACAGGCTTCCTTGACTAAAAAAAAATAAATAAAGGGAAAAGTCATGTCAATTCCAGTGCTTTTTTCCTGGCATTTTGAAAAATATGAGTAACGTTATAAAATACCTGAGCAGCATTTAGAAAGACACTGCTGTTGTTCCTATGCAAAACTGTATTTTCAAATGTGGTGAATAAGTTTTCCAGAACAGAGGCCCACTTTTAACAGAAGATGAATATCAATGAGAAACTGTAGGGAGAAAACAGAATTACAAGTCCAAAACAAGATGAAGGGAGAGTGAGATAGAGTAAACCAGAGCAACAGACAGAGTTTGAAAGAAAAAGTCAGGCCAAGCAGTGAGTCTAGGAATGAGATGGGATTGCTGCTCTGAGGAGTGGAGCTATTTAAACTGGCCAAATCATCATTCACTGAAGGAAAGGGTTCATAGCATAAGGAATGACAGCCAATTGGTTGTGGTAAGTGGCAGAGATTCAAGAGCACGATGCTAAGGCTACAACCCTGCTTATGACTTGTCTGAGTGTCATTCCAGTTCAGTCTGACATTCTAGTTCAGTTTGAACTTACACTCAAAATCTGGGGAACACCAGAACAAAAATTACCAGCTAAAGTTTATTTGCTCTCTTTGTGTTTCTGTACTAAGGATAGTCATGACACAGCAGAGCAATATTTTCATCACAAAGGAGTCTTCCCCCATACCTGAAAAAGATATGCTCAGGAAATTAAAGTGCCTTCATTTGCCTTCATTTGTCCCTCCTTGCAGAAGGACAAAAAGCATTTGCCTAGTGATAGAAGGGACTGTAAAAAGAGAAAAGGGAGATTCATAGTTAAAGCAATTAGGTTTCAAAGCAATACATTAAGTATTTAATTACACATTTCATGAGTTCCCCTCTGGCATGATCAATCAGCAAAGAGGCAGCTGGGTCAGTTTATGGCATCATTGTTGTCTCCCATTCCCTCTTCTGCTGGATGCTATAACCTCCACAGTTTGAGACAACAAAACAGATGGACTTTAAACAGGTAAAAGACCTTTCACAAAGTCAACCCAGCATGTTTGAATAGCTCAAAGAGCATGACAATAAAGGCTTCTAAAGACATCTAAACAATTGGGCACAAGGGAGAAAAATCGCCCGGGAAACCTTTCTTCTGATACCTCCTGAAGGGAAGGGACTGACTGCAGAATCATCATAACATGCTTTTAACATCTGCACTCCTGCAGTCTGTAACAGACAGCACTGCTCATTACAAGAGGAAATTGAAGTTTTAAATGCATCAAAACCACAAAGAAAAACATTTTAGCTAGTGTTAAATATAAATGAGTTTCCGATTGCTGCTTTTATCTTGGCCAGAAATAGGTAGAACAATTTAAATAACACTGTTTCTCAAAGAGCCAGTTTGGTGACAGAGGATCCCTGAATATTCTGAAAAAGCAGTCTTTGGGAGTGCTATGATATGTGTTGCAGTGCAGGTTTGAAAACAAACAAACATCCCACCCCCAACCAAACAATAACAAAAACTCAAGCAAGTTGTCCAACTGTTTTTGACCCACTATACCAGACTGGATTAGGTATGCACAGGTTAGCTATCAATTTTATTTTTTCCAGGGGATACAGGGAACAGCTGCTTGAACAGCAAACTGAGTGCTTCCTCCTACAAATGGCTATCTTAAGCCCAGAGCTGCTCTACCATCCCAGTGAAGGGCAGGGCTAGAGAGAAGCCTATTTCTGCCTGTATCTTGTTCTACAAAGCCAGAAACACTGGCTACATCTGACTGCATGCACAGTTTAAAAGACAGATTTCAGTAAGGCTTGGCAGAATTCTTGTGAGCATTGCCTGGGAGATCACGGGACACTTCAGCTGAGCCAAGTTGAATCACCCTACCTTGAGCTGCCCAGAGGATTGAGGATCTGTACACTTCTTTCCACTTGTGTGAAACCTGTGTTATTCTCTCTCAAGTACAGTACAGAGTAAGTTTGTTTGCAAACAAAATTAAAGAGAGAATTGCAAGAAAAAAGGGTGTAGAAGATAATTTTTAGACTTTCGCTGTCCTGTATTGATACAATAAGTAACATACTGCTTTTTCTTCAAGAAAAAGCACTTCACACAGGAAAAACATTTATTTCCCTTGTGAGAATAGATGAAAGGCATGGGGAAAGCAGATTCAGAGTGGAGACACTGCATATATGTAAAAAAGAAAAGAAAAAAAAGAAGACAAAGTTCATTATCCAAGACTATTTAACTTCTAAAGGCATGACCCTCTAGGCAGAATGTTACAGAAGACTTTACCTTCTTCATTTCTGTAACTATTCAGTATTCCTTTCTTTCCACTCAAGGCTATCTTCCTTTTCAGTTAACTTCCTTCTACTAAACTTTGAAGTACTTCTGTTTCATTACACAGATTTTCCAAAACTGAAACACCAAAAATAATAAAAACAAGAAAAAAAACCCACTATAAATTATGAATTTAAGAATGAAAAGTAACATATCTAGAAGATAGACTTTATTGTGAATATTTGGAAATCCAGAGCAATGAACACACCCCTTTATGAAAAATAAACATAGGTCAAGAACAAACTTCCTCTCCTGTTAAGTATCAACTGATCAGTCCATGATCTGTACTTCTCTGACAAATTTTCTAAAAAAATCAAGAGAAATTGAAGTAAAGGCTAAACCAGCTTTGAAAGAAAGCTATTTCTGACAGCCATTCAAAGAGATATCTTAACATCAGAAGTTATAATGCAAGTTCCCTGGCCACAAAGCCCAGAAACAAAAATTCTCTTGCAGAAGATGCAAGCATTTGAGAGTGCTCTGATTTGTTCACTGACAGACTCTGAAGACTACCTTTAGCTTTACATTAGAAAACTGTTAACATATACATATATATGCACACACACATGAACATTTTCATATTTTTTTTCTTTATGCTCTTCTGTCAGTCTCTTCTTACCAAATGGTGAGAAATTCCAAGGGATATTACTTTTTTTTTTGTTTAAGAGGCAAATAGATAAGTGTTTTTTTACATTATTCAGAACCTGTTCCAAAGTATCTGCAGTACAGGGAAGTATAAATGGGAGGATATATAATTTCAGAGAAAGCAAAACAGGTTTTTTTGTCCATTAAGTACCTTCTTACTGTCACCCATGAAATAAAGTGCTGTATTCAAGCAAGAAATATGATTTATTGTGGAAAAATTCAGGAGTACATTTCCCTGAAAAACTGAAAGGACAGACTACTTGGTTTAACTACTGGCACAAACACTTACATAGATTGGACTGACAGTGAAAAGAGTGCTTTGGTTGTTTTAACACAGAAATAAAGGGATAAAAAACCAAATCCAAATAAACAAAGCTGTTCATGCATAAGTCACCAGTATTTTAAATACACTACTAGCATACCTGTCAACCAGAGAAAGAAAGGAACTGGAATCTCATTCCAAGTGCTCTACTGTAGTAACAAATGTGTAAGACCAATGGACACTTTTTTATATGAAGAACACAGGTAAAAAAGTAATGCTTCAATGCTCTATCTTGTGTTCACTTAACATACAAATATGTCCTACAGACAGAAGCATTTCATTGATGAACTAAGCTGATGAATTGCCAAAATTTGGTTGGATGTATTTTAAACATACACATGGTGAAACATACACACATACAGGAAAACTGTTCTCACAAAATCATAGAGTAAAACAGAACCTTTGGTGTTTCTGAGATTACAGACAGTGAAAATGGATACATTTATTACCTTGATTTTTCCAGCTTGGAATACCACAGGGTGCACACTGAAACCCCTGCTTTATAACAATTCAGTGCTACTTTAATCCACTTGAAATGAAGGAACGCTGCAAGTGAACAAATCACTCTCACAAATTTTCCAGCTTATTAGCACTTCTTAAAAAGATACATTCAATGTGATAAAATTGTTATACAGCAAACTTCAAGAGGATATTTCAAGACAATTCAAGAGAAATTTTAGGGAAGAAAACCTTGGAAAACTAAAGAAGGAAGAAATCTATTTGTTAAACATAGCTTTTCAAAGAGTTGAGAATTACAAGACTTCAGAAGGAAAAATACTTCTGTTAGTGGTTTAAGAGCATTACAAAGGAAAAATTGCATTCTTAATTAAGAGACCAATTTTTTGTCAACTGGAAGTATTTACCATGGCAAACAAAACGTGGCACTTGATTTTGGAACATGCGTGACATACGTGACTATGCTGTAAGTATGTTCAATGATCAGCTGCAGTTGCATCGCACTGAAGAGCTAAATGATATCTGATACTCCAAGTGTGTACCAGCTAAAAGGTACTCACTGCTTCTCCACTGTATACTGCAAAATCTACTCCAGTGCCTAAGAAAGATGTGTCAAAGGCTAAGGAGGACCACAGCCACGTCTGTGTTTGGTGATCGTGCATCGGTGTTTTCCTTGACAGCTTTGTAGGAATACATAGGTTTACTGTGTAAGTACAGTACTTTTATAGCTGTGCACTAAAGCTATTCTCAAGTGCTACACAAAGAATGCTATGTAATACTATTTTTAACTGGATTCAGATTAGTGGTATTGCAGACAAGTGTTTTAACTACTTGAGCAAACTGACAAAATGCAAAAGGGCAAACTGCTAAGTCCTGTGACCATTTATAGTGCACTTCTTGATAGAAGCCCAGTATAACCAATGCAGAGGATGCAGAAGCTATGAACTGTCAGCTCTCATAACGGAAATATTTTTACTCTCAAGGATCACAGAACACATTTTAAAGATGTTTTGTTAGGTGTAATGTACAATTAAGGAGGGGAAGAAATGAGTTCAAACAAGGAGAAGGTCAATATTAAAGTCAGATCAGTGTCTGAATGGCCCAATCATACACTCACCCAAAAAATGGGGGGCATTGATATATTACCAAGTCAATAACCTGGAAGAAAATAATAGCTCATGTTCTAAAGCACATCAAACTAAGCTCTGAAAATGCAGTACTAAATAATTAAATGCATTACTTATTAGATGAAAAGTAGAATTTTTAAGAAATAAAACTTGAAGCTGCATAAAGACTCTGCGTCAAAACTCCTATTTTGATAAAAATACATTTTTGGTTGTTGTTATGTTTAAGAGAAGAATAAATCCATAAAACAGAAGTATTGACTCTCTCATCTGTTGATATGAAGAATTAGATTGGGTTTTACTATCGGATTTTTTTCAACATGCAGAACTTGTATGCAACCCCTGTGTGTTAGCATGGAGAACCCAATATGGTAATGGCTGGGAGTTACGTGCAGGCTTTGAGTGCTGCAAGGCATGGGACTAAAGGTGGAGCTCTCATATTTTCCACTATCAGCAGCCATCATACTGAGAACTATTAGTTTCAGAACACAAGACTGATGATAGCTTAGCTGGCAAAACATACATTTACAGCATTTCTAAATTTTCTCCTTAGTCCTAATGTTTAAAGAAAAGTAGATGCTGAAGACCTTTCTAAACCCTCCTACAACTAAAACATTAAACTGACTGATTGAGCAGGGTGTAGGACAGGACAAATGAGATAATTCTGGTCATTTTGGAACAGTGCAAAATCTTGAGAAAACTGCTCTGGATTTTGGTTGGGTTGTTATGGAGACTTTTTTGTACCTGTGGTAAGTTACTGTATGATCATATTTTTCATTACAGAAAATACACACATAAGACACCAGCATTCATGTTCCAACAGTACACCATACTTACATAGCCACAAAAGGACTTGTGAAGCATATCTACTAAACTTATCTTCTACACTGTATACTGTGCTTTTTCCAAGACAAAGGAACTAAAACTATCCAAAGATATTCCAAATGCTTATTTTCAAACAGTTCCCAAATAATAATAAAAAATTTAAAACACTCTATTAAAATACAGAAACTTACTTTATCACTTTCAACAATATGAAATGTTCCTATTTCGTGTTCAGCAAACACATATGTATAACATCTAATTTCAGAAAAAATACTTTTCTGAAATGCACATGATCCAATATTAAACAGTTGTGTGTGTATATATATATGTGTTCTAAATTTTGCATTGTTGCAGACTGACATTAGATTGCTGCCTCCAATGTATGCCATGTACCTTTTACATATAAGAAACATTTTAAGACATTCCAAACAACATAGTATGAAAGAAATCAAACCTTCCAGGGTGACCTTGTCAAATTTAAATTTTGTCTGTGATTTAACTAAGTTTGCTAAAAAGTACTAAGTTGACATTCAAAGAAAGCGAGCATATTTACGCAGGATGAGCTAGATTTTAAAACCTGCATCAGTAAACTGAAACAGTATTTATTCAGCAGCAAGAGAAAATGCATATAAATGTATTTTAAGAGACACTTAATTCATACAGTTCCTGAGGCTGTAGTATAAGACCCGTGATAGTTTGTCAGGCTAGGATTGTCTATATATAAACTATATCGCAACCTCCACATAGTAACATGCTATTTTTATTTTATGTAACAGTAAAAAATGTTATCTCCCTTACTGAGTTACAAAAGTATTAAAATCATATTTCAAGAATTCTTACTAAAAATGTTCAAACATTAATTAGTTTAACATTTCTAAATTCTCTAATTTAATATTCAACAAGTCGCGTATGTCACTACAATTCAGAACTGAGTTCAATGAATTATACCCCAAACTATCAATGAATTATACCCCAAACTATCTTCATGACCTAGAAGACTGAATAACAGCAAAATACATTTATGAGTGCACCTATTTTGTACAGCACTTGTTTTCACCTACACGGTTTACAGCTATAAAAGAATCACTGACATGTTCCTTTAAATGAGTAATAGCTAAGACAACATGTACAAATTTTAATTAAATTAAAGCACAAGAATTGATGAAATAAATTACCAAAGAGCTCCTCTACGGCACCCTGAGTGAATAGATAATAACAGATGTAAGTACTTCCTCATGGAATGAATGCACCATGACAAAGCACTGAGCTCCAAGCCAAGTGATGAAAATCCAGGTTTTAAAGACTTTTACACTTACCCGCCTACGGCAGAAGGGCAAGCCCTGTGCAATGATGCTGATGCTAAATATCTTCATCACGGTTTGGTGGGGTAGAGGTTCTTTGGCACTTTTAAGATCAACAGGAACCAAGCCATGGTTGATGGCAGTTTTCCCAGGTTTGGACATTTTATCGCTCTTACTTTGTCAAGTCTACTAACACTGCAAGAACATTGCTAAAAACTTTGCTACAAAGTTGCGGGATTTTTTTTTCTTTTTTTTTTTTTTTTTTAAGTTTCAGATTGGTGAATCAGCTCCTCACAGCCTGCTGCCTCTGCCTCTCAACCTTCTCCTGCCAAGTGTCCTGACCTGTCTGCTGCTCAGTGAAGTGCAAGCTATCCTAGTATAGACAGGAATTAAACCACCAAGGGGCAGGCAGACTGCTCCCGTCAGTCAAACAGCTGGTGGACCTCCCCTGCAATGTCAGAAGAGCCCTTCTCCAAAAAGGGATCTGCAGATTGAAAAAGAAGAAAATCATAACTGCCTGGAGTTTTAATAAGCACAGTCACTTACACCTGCACTTTAAAGGAAGAATTTTCTTTTAATTTTGTTTTGTTTTTAACAAGCTGCTGTTATGCTTTCAGAAGGGGAATCCAAGGAGATTGCAACCTTCAGAGGGTAACAGTGTTGCTGAAGGATCAATTTTATCACTCCCTGAGCAGATTTCTTCTGGACTGTCAATAAAATTAAATGAAAAACTGATCTGGACTTTGCTGTTCCTCAACCATGGTCTCTAAAAAAAACCATAATATATTGTCCAAAGTTAAAAAAGGAAATAAAAATGGATTTTAAAAAATTGGGGGAAAAAAAAATGAGTGTCTCCTAAAAATTGGTACAAAACTAGCTCATTTAATAAAAATAGATGTGACATTGTGATTTTTAATTCCTTCCTCCTGGCCTTCCTTACTTAAGTACAGGTACTCCAGTCGGCCCTTCCTCCTCTCTCCCTGCCACCGTAGGGGGAGCAGCATCCGGGTGGCTTTGGCTCCAAGGGTGCAATGGTACAGTAGTTTTCCCTCTTCTGGCCAGCTCATTTCCCATGAGTTTGGGTACCAGTTTGCTCAGGCCTATCCATCACACCAGTGGAAAGTAGGAGGGCTCTTCCTCCAAGAACACTTGAAGGATGTGGGGAAAGGTCTGCCTTCCCTTAGCAACCAACCCAAGGCCCATTTCTCAGGAAAAAAGTTCTTATTCCACTGAAAAAAGCTACAAAGCAATGTCTATTACCCATATTTTCCACAATTAGTTTACTTTCATTTTGAATAATTTCTTGATCAAATTAGCTTTCCTAAAATGTCTCCATATGTTCCCACAATCCCCTTCCAGTGCCTATACTTGGACATGTTTCTTAAAAACATATTTGTATTTTGAAAACATTTTTTAGCAAAACTAAGTAGCAAGAAACAAAAGCGTGTGAAAATGTCTTATGAAACTGCTGATAAGAGATGCAGAAAACCATCAAGGCTCCTGTAGAACTGAGTCAGTACAGTCCAAAACAGTGAATAAATGACCATTAAGAAATCTTACAAGTCTCTTTATGCACAAACCAGCAAAGATAATTAACTGTACAATTATGTGAGGGCAAAAGAGGGAGTGCAGTAATGCTTTAATGCTTGGAGCACAACAATGTAACTTCACAAAAGACAGCATTAAAATATGACTGTATTAGCATTTCCACTTAGCCCTTTGTTTCCCCTTCAAAAAGCCAAGCTGTAAGCATGTCTCATTTGCATATAGAGGGCCTCCCTGACCAAACATTTGCATGTGGAAAGTTTTTTATTAAAAAGAAAAAAGGAAAAAAAAATCCTAACATTTTATTGACGGTATAAATACATTACAGTAAGCACCTACTTGTAACACAATATTTTTTTCAGACAAACAAGACAATCCTTATTTCTTTACAGATGTTGCATACAGAAAAGCTGTGACAGAATGCTGGGTAGCACAGTATTTTCTTGCACAGATGGCTGGTTTTTTTCCTTTTCTACCACCCCATTCATATGTTATTTGAAAGCACATTTAGACATAAATTTTCTTCTGAAAGACTCTTTACATTTCCTACTTCACACTTCCTGCTAAAACTCCAAGAAACAGTTTACCATTAGTGTGTACACAGTAGTAATGGCATTACTTTATAACTTCATTCTGAATTATTTTGTATTTTATACAAATACTAGGCTTTCACTGGACTGGAATGCTTCAGAACAAGCGTCTCAGAATCTCGGTTTTATTCAAATAAGAAAATTTCACTGAAGTACTCCAAAGAGGGAAAAGACCTGCCTTTTGTTTTTACTTTTAATAACTAAAGGGAAGAACAGGACCAAAAGCTCAAAGGAGATCAACCCACATACCGTATTGATGTATCATTCAAAAAGAAGCAACAGATCAGTTTTCCATTTCTGATGAACTAGTCACCAGCTCAGTTGTTCCAACAAAGTGTGAAGTTTACCAAAATGAAATATATCATGTAATTATATAAACATAATTTGAGATCAGATCAGGATCAGAGACAACATTCTGTACAAAGCAAGCCTTATGTTCTCCTTTAATAAATAATATTTTGTTTAGCTGCATACAGAATTCTCTGGGTGCACTAAGAGAAACTGAACTAACTGCTGAAACTGCTGAACTAAATTCAGTTTTAAGAGTATTTCGTTGCACAATTGCTGAAAGAATTTGACAGTGTGCCAGACCACCAACTGTTATTAGTTGATACAAGAGCCTAGCATCTTACTACTTTACAGGCTTACTCCCCCACTTTTTTTTACAAATATTAGCTCATAACATGAGTGTAAAACAGGAACATAACTTGGCCCATTTACAGATTTACATACAATTGGAGAGTAAACAACACTCAAGTATTGCGTTCTCCAAGCACTGCTCACCACACCTGTTCCAGTCACAGATTATTCTCATACCTCTGAAAAGACAAAACTTGGGATTGTCAGCCCTTCTTTTGTGGTTTGAGATAAAGTCCCAAGGGTACATTGCTTTTTCCCCAGGAACTTCCAAACTGTTCTAGAGTAACTCCACTACAGGGACACACTTCCAGTTTAAAAAAAGGATCATGTTCATAATTATTGTAGTCCCCTTTTAGTAGATAGAGCCATGGCAAAATAAGGCACTTTTTTTTGTCCAATGTGAAATTACAGACCTAGATTTCATACTTAATCATAGCAATAAAAAAAAACTTTAGTTGTCACCTGTGCCTATTTTCCCCTGCTTTTTTTATCACTGTCCCCCAGAAAAAAAAGATTTACATTAGCAGATGAGATCTCATCCCAATTTTACTTCCACTTATCATCACTCTAATTTTTAGTCTTGTATTTGCTACACTTTGCCGACTGTAAGTATCACTGTCTTACAGTAATGTTTAAAGGTGCCAGGCTAATGCTGGAAAGTTATAAACTTTTAATAAGTGAAAGTCCTTAGCCAGAAAATGAAACACAGTCTTAAGTTAAGAAAAAAGACAAAAATGGTGAAGGCTGACTAACTCAGAAGTGTCAGAAATACATTGCATACAGTAGATATCACTTATTATTGTATTTGTACAATACATATGTATTACAAATGTAATTCTAATTTAAGCTTCAAATGTAAAGCTTAAACAGCCACTCTGCCACTTTTATCTTTAAAAGTGTGTACTTTTGTATTATATGGGATGAGAACATGTATAAACCTGACAAATGTGAAATTATGAAAATTTGAGCTTTAATGCTTTGTAATACATCTTACTAATATTCTGTTTCTAAACATAGTTGGGCTGATTTCCAATGGTGCTCTGAGTGCCTGCATGTCCTTTTAATCAGAAGATCACATTTGAAATGAAATCACATAAAAGTGCCTGTAAAACTAGTATTTTTAAACTCAAGGCTATCATGGGCTTTCAACTAACTGTAAAGATAAGAATCCAGAAGACTCCTCTTTCTTTTTGGCCAGTCCAGTGAAGACACGCCTGTAAAATGAAAGCACGTACAAAGCAGCAATAATCTTTATACCTTCCAGTCAGAGTAATTCAAAGTCAGCTTTTTTGGGGCTGTTTATCAGGAAGCAAACATTACAAAATCAACTAGTTTGCTCAGTATACTGAACTCAGGAAGGCCATAATTTTAAGACATGGATCTGTGAAATTATCCCAGCACCAAAAACCAGTTCATGCAAACTTCCCAGAGTTTTCTTCTAGAGTTGTTTTGCATACTAACATTACTGGAAAAAAACCTAAACAAAATCATGACATTTTAATATGGTGATGGAACAGTACAAGACCTACAGAGATGTGAATGAAGTATTTGCAAGTATAGAAAAACTAAAATGCAGATAGCAGAACCCCAGACAGGTTCTCCACAGTTCTTAACATCGGTGAACAGCTGCCCTCAAATGGGTAAAGCAGAGAACTGCAACATTTCAAAAGTCACCTTCTCAAATTAATCATACTAACATAATAATCCTTTGAATATATTTGATAATTTATTTCCTAAAAATATCTGTAGCAAGCTCTGGATAGCTGTAGCATACAGAATGCACTATAATCTACATTCTATATAAGCCTTATTATTCAGTTGATATTCATGCTGGTCCCTGCCCAGGTCTAGAAAGACTGAGAACCACTTTGTCAGCAGAGCAAGGCAGCCTACACAACACTATTAGCAACCTACCCAGCGACTGTGGTCCCAGGTTTATTTATGTGAGGGATTTCTAATACCAATATACAAGCAGTTTTCAAATGACAGATTGTATATTAGCCTGCTTTGTGCAGATTAACAAATAAATTGTATAGATAAAAGGCACTGCTGAACAGAAGCTAACTGCAACTGTATGCATAGAAAAAAAACCCTATTGCTCTAAAATGACTCTGTTGTGTCCAAGTTTACCCAATACAAAAATCTGTACATATAAGAAAACATAATGAAGACTGCTGAAAAGGCTGTGAAGGAGGTCAATGGGGAGGAGAATTTTGATCTTATGAGATCAAAATATCCTAAAAAGCATACACTTGGATAGGATGCAAAAGGGGCAAAACAATTAGTAAAACATGCAAACTGATGGCTTTCTCCATAGTCCATGAATAAACCTCAAGTGTAGACCTGCTGTAACACAAGCAACAGAAAGAACAAAGTCTGACTCCAGGTTAGATTATTGTACAAATTCAAATTGCACTTGAATTACACTATAGCTTCTCCAGGGCCTTATGGTCCCACGGTGTCAGGGGACCTACATGGAAGCATCCCTCTGAACAGTCCAGCCATAGCAAACCTTTATTTCAGGCTTATGTGTCACTATGAGTGTTGACTGATAAGTGGCTTCTATGGTGTAAAAGAAGGAACAAATGTTGACTGAACCTGTATGGTATGAACCATGGTATGAACCATGATCACAGTAAAACCCAATTCCACAAGGATTCAAAGATGCCTAAACAGGTGATGGTCACCTTGTAGACTTCCTCCTCAGCACTCTCTTCCATTTCCTACCTACCTACCCTCGATTTATCTCGCAAATCTGTGTAATCTTAATCTCTCTTTTTGCCAAATCACGTGAAAATTAGTCAAGAGATGCAGAAATTCTGGAAAGGATGACAGACAATGAAAAATACACATAAAAGTCTCAAATCCACAAGTTTTATCTTCATTGGCAACAAAGCTTAAGAACACAGTGAAGAAAGAAGAATCCAGATTTTCTTAACTTGGATTAACTCAAATGAAAATTCCTGGTTATAATTCTGGCTCAGAAATCATATCAAGGCATGGTCATTATAAACTGCTGTGTCTAAAAGAGATATCTTACAATTTTTGCAGTGGAACAGCAAGAAGGACACCTTTTGTAACTGCTGGTGGAAGATGGTACAACTTGTATAATACTCCTATATTGAAAAAAAATTATGAAGTTTCAAAAAATATACATAAGGATGATGGTAAAGCTGCTGTCTGGCAAAAGACTTCACACTGCACAAGACAGCATTCCCCAAAGTCCACTAGCAGAGGCCAGGGAAGATGAAATATCAAGCATATCAGCAAAGGGGAGATCATCTCATAAACATACCTACGACATATTTTTCATGCCTATGTGCATGCTCATAACTGTTTAAGCATCCTGGCATTTAAGTGTGAGTGCACAGAGAAATAAAATGAGACTCTAATTTGACCTACTGGATTGAAATACGTGTGTATGGGGAGCCCAGCAGCAAGTCACACTAACCAATAGCAAGAGTTCACTACTCTCAGTTTCTAATTGGAAACACCAGTTCAAGTGAGTTTAATGAATGTCACTCTGTAACAAAATAAGATCTCTACTAGATCTGTTCAATCTCACAGCTGATCCTCTTTATAGCTGAAAAGAAACAAAAACATCCAATGGAGACTCTAAAAGAGAAAAGAAGACTAACACTTCCCCCCTTCTATCTTTGGCCAGTTTTTCAATAAACTTTTCAATAAACTGGCAGTAAAATTTGTCAGGCTTGTGAGCTCTGAAATAAGTCCAGTAAGTAGGAAACCTGAAAATTCTCAACTCTGGTTGTTGCTAAGTCATTTTTCCACTGGATAGTGACTGTAAACAGCTCACAAAGCAGCCAGATGCATGAAGAGACAAACAGTGTTTAGAAATGGAGAGCAGTCAAGACCTCCACCTTTGGGCAAGAATGAGCTGCTAAATCACCTCTCTTTGTTCATGATCCCTCAGCATGTGATACTGATGCCAAAAAGATGACAGCTTCCCAGGCATCTCAACAAGAGCAGCATTCCATCTCAAAAGAAAGGGAGGGGAACTTGCAGGTACCTGCAGCTATAGGAGTGGGATGTGCCCCCAGTCACGACAGTACTACACAATAGAGCACATTTGCATTCACACAAGGTAATTTTTGTCAGGTCTCATGAAGTGTTTATGAAAACATAGACTGTCTAATAAAATGCATATTGATGAGACTATACAGTATCAATACTAATGATGTTGTCATAATATTAAAAAAATACTTAACCATGAGCATCTAAACAAAATAATGCCCACCTTACATAACCATTTTAAACTGGAAGTCTCCATTATCTGGCTTTACTCTATAAGTCCCCTAATTTTATCACTGTATTTACCATACTATGGGGTGTCTTGTTGTCACTGTCACTTTTTTAAAAACCGTCTTTAAAGCATGTGTCTTCATTTCTCCAGTGAATATTTCAGAAAACATTCCAGGTATGCAACAGAAATCCAGCTGCATCATCTTGCATTTTATAAATATTCCAGAAATGTCTGCTCAGTTCTCATTGGCTATACATGATTTGTTGGATAAGCAAGTTTAACTCTTTAGTCTAGTCAGTGTTGCAACAGCTGTTAAAAAGAATTTCTACAGCTGCTCTGCAGGAATTTATTTGCTGACCACTTTTTTATGCTGGTTTTGCACCTTTAAATAAAGCTGAGACAAGAATTAAGAACTGCAACAGGTAGAGAAGTCATGCAATATTTAACACTGGATTAAAATGCAAGTCAAATTCCCAGCTGAGGATAAGCTGGGGGAAGGGAAAGCAGGTGGTTTTTTACTAAGGAGGTTGTTTTTATGAAAAGGGAAGATAGGAAACTGAAAAATTATTTTCCATACTGCAAAATTCAGCTTTTCTTATCATTATATCATTCTTCCATGCAAAATGCAACATTTTAAATGATAAATTCTCTACTTATATACCTACACACAGAAAAACACACAAAGCAGTACCAAAACACTTAAAACATGTTTATCAGCTTCTGAATAATGCACAGAAAGCAATGACAAAAATGAGGTTTGGACTTAGACCTTTCTTTCTATACATTAAATGGGAAAAAGAAAAATCCCCAAAATATCAAAAAGGCGTTAAAAATATTTCTGCCACCCTACACACTTACACAATTTTTTTTCTTCTGTAGCAGAATTCTGTCCCAACACTGTTTATTCAGCATTAAAAAAAAAATCCTGAGAACACTCTACGGATTAGCTACACTGCCAACTGCCAAAATAAAAGGCTGAACAGTGCAAAGTATTATTGTTTGTATGCTTGGAACAAAATGGTTTTCAAGGCCTCTTTGGATACGAGACTATTTTTCTTACCAGCACTGTAAAATACACATAAATACACATAAATCTAACAAATGCAACAACTGATTGTTACAATGGCATTCATTTGATAGCACCAAATTAAGCTACATAATCCTTTTCAGCTGGTAACAGCATACTGCAAAGGGGTGTGAGGCTATTTATAAAGATCAAGATATGTGAAGTAAAGAATGCTTAGAGCACAGAAAAAAAAGCAGGTAGTATGCAGAAGGGCTGGCATTCTTGATTGGTATGGTTGGCCAAATCCAGCTTTGAGCTTACTGGCATTCTGATACTAAACCCTGCCAAGAAAGACATGAAGTGCACCAGCACCAAATTCTGATGGGCACAGTGTGGGAAGAGTCAGAGTCTGTCAAGAGCCTGTCCTCCAAAACACACACACAGGAATACCTGCACACACAGGGTGCAGCACACTTGCTCTAAGGCATAGAATACTAGTGGTTTACCCCAAATCCAAAAATTGTGCAGAAGGGTAAGTGCCTCTGAGTACCAACAGAAAGTTGCTGTGGATGAAGTCCAGCTTAAGTTGAGGGACAACATTATTACATTTGGCAAGAACAACTGATCCATATTGATGGATTTCTTCCATTTCTTCTGATTTCTTCCATTTAGCTGTGTCACTTCTACTTTCTTTGTTTTATTTTTACATATTCATTTTAATTAAATCAATTATTTCCCCCATGTTTTAGAAAATCTGACCAAGGTACCACAACTGAAGGAATTATGACATTAGCAAAAAGGGTGTTTATTATTTGTTGTCTTTAATTTTTTTTTTAGTACTCAATATCTTTCAGCCAACAATGATCATGGTAGCTGCCATCCTTAAGGGACACTCCATAAGTTAAATGAGAAGAACGAAGGGTCTCCTGCCCACTTTGAGACATTGCCTGGATAAGAATGAGATTTGCACTTACAGGAAATGTTGCTAATACTTTACTTGAAAGAAGTGATGACCTCTGATGATGAATTAGGTGGAATTTATCCCTGCTGGCAATCCGTGGTGGCGATAAGTACATTTTCCACTTCACAGAGGGGCCAGGGATTGAACAAATGTATTAAAATTTTATAAGCATTAACTGAGTAATATGTCATGACAAAGCTGAAAAGCATAGCCAGTGTCTTCCAAGACTGAATTACACTAAGTATTACTAAAATTCACAATTCACTCCTTTCACATTATGCAATATACGGTCAGGACGTAAAGTCAGTAGAAAACATAATCTTTTAGTAAGAACAAAGATTTTAAAAAGCCAGGTTTTACAAAGAAATAGTTAGTTTGGACCACCTTTTTGGAATAGAAATCTCTGCACTTCTTTAGTAATTGTGTCCTTCTCAGATCCTCTCCCTCTTCCCAATTCTTGTTATAAACTAAAGAAACAAAATTTAAAATTAGCAAGAAGAGCGAAAAGGAGAAATAAGACAGAAGAAAAGATGCCCAACAGCAATGCTTTCCACTTGTATTTCACTGATTATTATCAAGATACTTATCTATCCACTAGAACTAATTAATTTCTCCTTTAAAATCTCAATACCACTTAACTGTATGTAATATTACATCAAAAGTTGTACCATACAGAGTCAAGGCACGTGAAGATTTTTAACATAAACACATTTTATAAAAACTTAGTGAATTCCTGAACTTGTTTGGCCAGGAGAGAATGGGCAGAAATCTCCCAACTTCTGCATGAAGTTTAGACAGCATCTTCATTAACCACACAATGGAAAAAAAGGAGAAGAAGCTTGTGACAAAAGGAACCATTTATAGAAACACCTGTTCTAGGTTTTACAGGGATTTTTATAATAGAAATTTCATCAACAAACCAAACTGTAAAACATTCACATAAACAAAACATAACAGCTCATCAATAAGTCTACACAAAATGCACAGTATATTATTACTACACAAGCAAAGCTGCATGCACAGATCAGACACCAGGCACTAGCAAAGAGGAACAGTTCATGTGTCAAAAATCATCCTTTGTGGATGGACATTTGATGCTGTCTGTTCAAACATTCGCTGAGACAGCTTGGAAATTTTGTTTTTAAGCATTGTACCTGTTCAGAAATCATTAAACTAGCAGAGAAATTGACATTGTCTAGTTTCTCTCCTTATACTCAAGAATTTATAAAGGTACGTAAATTCCTTCACTGTGCACAGCTTGCTGAATAGCCACATGTTCTGGAGATAATGAAAAGTCTCCTACAGAAATAAAGGACATACTGTAATCTGCAAATAGCTCTGAGTGAGAAATATATCAGGAAAAAATGTTAGTCCTGCAGCAGGCATTAAACTTAGTTTTGGTCTTCAGATCAATTTCTACTCCTCCAGTTCCCTAAGCTAATTTCAGATGCCATGATTTCATAAGTATAAACATCAGCAAATGCAAGAAGTGTACTAATCATAACTTGGGTTTTTTTAACTTGCACTTCAAATTCGTAACTAAAGGAATAAATAACCATTTGGGAAAGGATGTGTCAATAAAACCAAAAACTAACTCACCAGCAAAAGTTTTACTTTCTCCACACTTTGATTCATCATTTACATTAAGTTTTATAACTAGTTATACCAACTTCAGTAAACTTTCAAAAGGAGAAGTAGCTTAAAACTGACAGGACAACAGCATCCACTGATAAATGCTCAAGAAAATACAGCTGTATCACTACAGACTGGAAATATTTGGGCTAACAATCACATCAGGCAATAGCATGTGCCACATAGTCAAGAACAACAAAAGGAACAAATGGCATATTTAAGTGGGGCAGAGCTCCCAAATATATTTGTTGGACAAGTCACATATCCTAACAGAGTGAGTATACTGAAGGGATTTTGAAGAACATTTGTATGATTTCTACTCCCTAATATTGTTGTCATATAATTGGTGAGGCAAAATAGTACTACTGCACTTTTCTTTACGTCTTTCTTTGAAAAAAAAAAAAAGCTCATTCTTATTTTGACAGCAACAATGCAGAGCAAAAACCATGTGGGAGCTGAACCGACATTGATTTCAAAGTCTATGAAAAAGTGTGGGACAACAAGATGCTGCTTCAGGTAGTTATCATGAAGGCATCAATTTAATTAATTCTACATAAAATAAACTGATATGGAAGTTTGAGTAACATATGCAAGTACCTCCCCAATATTTACCTTTAGGGAGCAATGCCTAAGCCAAGCAACCACAGGACAATTCAAAGGACAATTCAAGTATATACCCTTGGTAATAACCACATTACTACAAACATAGCCCACATATCTATAAGCAAACTTCATGATCCACTTACAGAGTAGGAAAAATTAGCAGGGCAGCAAATTTGTAACACATTAGTTTTGTGTACAAGTAAAGGTATAGGAAAATTCTACTTAGAAAAGTATAGCTAAACCCCCACAAGCCTTGAGCAGCAAATGAAATCACAAATTAACACCAAGGAAAAGCATAGGAAGTAAAAAGTACTTTTCAAACAAAACACTAGTAGAAAAGCATGCTGCAGGTTAGTAAAGTTGGAGAAGTAAATTGCTATCTACAGAGAAACAAAGAATCTGCATTCCTTCCATGGATGCTTTAATATTTAACAAAACACATCTAATGACAGTTGTGTAACCTTTTCAAATGATCCTGCATGCCTGGAATGATTAGCACTAAACTGTGTGGTATATAAATGAGAAAGAAATCAAAGGTTAGAAGTGTTGATTTATATTAATCTCCAAGTATGAATATTTCTAAAGTTATTACTGCCCAATACAAAAAACAAGGCTCTGTATCAGAAAAGTAAAAAGAAAATATATTTTATAACAACAAAATTTGGTTGAAAATAACTAAAGTGGCATGATAATGCAAAAGTAATTCCGACAGGCAGTTATGAATCACAGACTCGTTGGAAGGGACCTCTGGGCATCATCCAGTCCAATTCCCTGCTAAAGCACGTTCACCTGGTGCAGGCTGCACAGGATCATGACCAGGCAAGTTTTGAGCATTTCCATAGCAGGAGACTCCACAGGCTCCTTGGACAGCCTGTTCCAGTGCTGTCACCCTCAAAGGAAAGCTTTTCCTCATTTTCAGATGGAACTTCCTATGTTTCTGTTTGTGGTCATCTCCCCTTATCCTGCCACTAGGCACCAAGAAGAATCTGGCCCCAGTATCTGAAAACCTGCCCTTAAAGCATTTGTATGCCTTGACAAGATCCCCCTCAATTAAAGAAAAAGAATAATAGGAAAAAGCAAGAGGGAAAAAAATACTGTCAATGCTTTTTTGTTGCCTTTTTTCAACAATCAGAGCAATTTTTATGTGTAGCCTTTAGGCAAGCTATAATTCAGTTTAAAACCCTTTAAAGCATTAACTGAAAGGTATGAAGAATCAACATACCTTGCATGTGAACCTTGAAAAAACAATAGGTAAAAAAAAATCAAATTTTTTTTGTAGTATGAAGTTTTTTCTCTTTCTCTTGTGTACTCAGAGCAGAGAACTATACGTTGCACTCTCATCACACAAGCCACCTGAAAATAACTAATACTTGTTCTTTTAAAGGAAACATTCCTACATCATCTCCTATACTGGAAACATATTTCTTGATAAAGAAATAAAAAATACTGAGTCCTTCTGTTCCAGTTACATTTATTCCCTACACTTAAAACACGTGCTTCAGGCTTTTAGCTGCAGGAGCAAGGAAAACCTTTGCAAAGGAGCACAGCACAAGTCTGCATAGGGAGAGCTGCAGCAAAGCAATAGCAGCCCCCTCTGCTGCTCAGAGAAGGAGAAAAATTATTAACACACACAAACCACCCTCCACCTACACACACTGCAACTTTTGCCTAATTCCATGTACTGCCTGTACACACAAAAAAACATCTGCTCCCAAGGATCAGCTTTCTGTAATCATCTTTGATTCCCCCTTATTCCCTTATCCTGCTTTTAGCCTATCAGTAATTCTGACAATAACTGCAGACTTTCACACAGGAGTGCTTTTCGCTTCACATTTGCACAAAGTGCCCAATGCAATCTTAGGTTTCCTTAGTTTAAAAAATTAATGCTGTCCTTCCACACAAAGCCAAAACCCCCTGAAAAAATAAATCCTTCTTATCTCTGTGGCTCTACATACAAGCTTAGACCAGGCACCTTGCAGCAAAAAACTCTCTCACAGCCTGCACTATTTAAGAGCTGAAAGCAGAGCTTTAGATTTGGTTTTCTAGGTGAACAGGGCTTTAGATTTGGTTCACAACTGAAGAGATGGGTATTTAAGCTCCAAGGGACAGGTTTCCTATGATACATCCTCTTCCAGCTCCACCCAAGTCAATCCAGCTTATCTATTATATCTTCCCTCCCTCCACTCTCCCATGTCAATAAACAATCAAGAAGAGGCACTCCTGAACAGCATTACTTGCACACACTCTCTCTTGTGACTTACAGCCAAATGGATAGTATGGTATCAAGTATGGTAGAGGATGCTGCAATCAAAGTACACTGGTTCTATATGAAAATTAAATTGCTTCTCAGCCTTTACCACTATTGTTTGTAATACATGTTATGTATTGAATTTATCCATTAAAAAAAAATCTTATTACCTTTAGTAATGAAGCAAATGCTAAAATATGACAGCTTCTGAAATGGTATCAAAGTGGTTTTTGTGGTTGTAGACGGAACTATACAATAAGTTTTCATCTTCATTTTAGCTAACCTCTTTTCTGTTTCCTTGGAAGCTCTGGTAACCAACAAAACAATCACAACCCACAATTCTGCAGCAAGCAAACCTGCATCTGAAGGGGAGACTAATTAGTGAAGTTGTTGGAGGGTTCTGCATGCACGAACGCCTGACCCCTCATGAGAAGTCACCATCACAATCCAAACAGTTAACACAGAAGTAACATCTCACATTAATATAACCTAATTTGCCAAGTTTTATGACAGCCTCGACAGAAGAAAAGGAAATAAATGTTTAAGTAAGTTGCAAAGATTCTTGCTGAACAGTGCCTGTTGCCCAGAAGGATAAAGCATCTCACATAAATGGGCTCAAACACTCCTTCAGAAAGCCCTCCAATCAAGCAGAGCAGACAAAAGTGTTTTCTGAAACCCCAAGCAAGAAAAATGGCTATGCACCAGCTAACAATCTTCCTGCTCCACCTGCTCATTTGGATTTTAAAATTGAGGTCCTTACATAATACATTTCACTCCTGTTAGTCTGATATCAAGTGGATATTGTGCCTACACCATAGAAATCTGTGACAATATTTGCTGGAAAAAATGCAGCTAATGCTTTTCATGAATTCATGTGTTTAATTTTCTTTAAAGTCGTTATTTCCTAACTGAGGTGGCTTCAACATTAGAGACATTTAATAGTAGAAGTATTATGTAATGTTGAATTTTAGATAAATAAAAACTAATTGAACAAAGTTGAATTCATAGGGGGTTGCATGCGAATTTTTTCCCCACAAAATCAATTCCCCATCGAACCCAAACCAGAGATGAATGAACCTGTAAATTACTGTAGCTGTTTAGAAACAATTTCTGAGATAATCAAGAAGACAATGCTCCTGTAAATATGAAAAGCTTGCCACAGTTCAAGAAAAACAAGTCATCTTAATGGGAACCAAAAACATCAATTAAAAACAAAATACTTAATTATATCAAAGCCATTCATATTTTAAAACTATGAAACTGCGAGTTATAGGAACAGTTATGCAAACAAAGACCAAAAAAAAAACCTGGAAGGAGTTAAAGATTGTACATATTATGATCAAAATATTTTTAAGAATTAGAACAATCAAAATATTTCAGAAATACCAAATAAACCTATAGATTTACAGGGAAAAAACTTGGAAAAGTAAACAGAGTGCAACCTAGATAACCCTATGGTGAAACCCAGGTGTCAGTACAAGAGAAAATAATGCAGTGGTTGTCATAAAATAGGATTATAGCATTGATGACATTTTCTTCCACAAAATCATGCTGGTATCTCTGTCATAAACACCAATTTTGATAAACATAAAATATTGCTGGCATGATATGTCTGCTAGTACTACAATTTCAAGAGTATGAGCACAGGTAGACAAACAATTTAAATCCCAAATAAGCAAGAATGATAATTTACATGAGCTATTTCACAGTGACAGCAATTGCCAGTAATACATTCTCGTCCTTGCACTGCAAGAGAATCCCACATGTAGAGGGATAAAAGCATTTAAGTGCAGTTGCTATGAAATATGGGATGTAAGAGTATTTGTTTGCTTATGCTGTGGTTAATTGTTACCCAACAGAATTCAATTAATACTAAGTCATCACAGAGCACTGGAAATGGATGCCACAAATACAATGCAATCAGTGAAGAATCAGCATCAAGAAGATGTTTTTGTCAGACTGCTATATATATTTACTTAGCTCTCTTGTGCTATTTAGTATTTTTAAAACAGGTATGGCAACATTTGACAAGACACAGATCAACTGAAGTAAAAATTAACAAACAGTAAGGGACCTGACATGTGAGAAAACTCTGGTCACTTTAATACAACTGAGCATCACTTCTATAGGTACAAAGGACACAGGCCAACCTTACAGAACAGAAAACTCTCTTAAAAAGGCTTGGATCATATTAGACAAGTCTATCAAACATGAAATCCCAATGTATGGAGTTATTTGATATATAAATAGGTAAATACATCATATAAAGAAATTTTAACTGTCCTTGGCACAGCTGCTACTGAGTTTTAATCACAGTTCTGATATAGAATCATTTAGGTTGGAGAAGGTCTCTTAAGATCATCAAGTTCAACCACTAATCTAACACTACTACAAGTCAGAGACTAAAGCATGTCCCTAAGTGCTACATCTACAAGTCTTTTAAATACCTCCAAGGATGTTAAATCAACCACCTCCTGAGGAGCCTGTTCCAGTGTTTGACAACCCTTTCCTGGAAGGAGTGTATCCTAATATCCAATCTAAATCTCCCCTAGTGCAACTTCAGGCTAATTCCTCTTGTTTTATCACTTGTTACCTGGGAGAAGAGGCCAACCCTCACCTGGCTACACCCTCCTTTCAGGTATTTGTAGAGAGTGATAAGACCCCTCCTGAGCCTCCTCTGGGCTAAACAACTCCAGCTCCCTCAGCTGCTCCTCACAGGACTTGTGCTCCAGACCCTTCACCAACCTCTCTGTCCTCCTCAGGACCTGCTCCAGCACCTTGATGTCCTTCCTGTATTAAGGAGCCCAGAACTGGACACAGGATTTGAGGTGTGGCCTCACCAGTGCCGAGTACAGGAGGATGATCGCTGCCCTGGTCCTGCTGACCACACTATTGCTGATCCAGGCCAGGATGCCATTGGCCTTCTTGGCCACCTGGGCACACCCTGGCTCTTGTTCAGCTGCTCTCCAGCAGCACCCCCAGGTCCTTTTCTGCTGGGCACCTTTCCAGCCACTCTGCCCAAGCCCGTAGCACTCCATGTGGCTGATGTGAGCCAAGAGCAGGATCTGGCATTTGGCCTTGTTGAGCCTCATATACTTGGCCTTGGCCCTGGCCCATCAATCCAGCCTGTTCAGAGCCCTCTATGGAGCCTTCCTACCCTTCTGCAGATCAACACTCCCAACCAACTTGATGCCACCTGCAAACTGATTGAGGGTGCACTCGATCCCCTCATGCAGACTGTTGATCAAGATATAAAGACATCTGTGATTCAAGAAAAATGTTCCAACACCAGAGTGCTCAGAGAAGGATCATAACAAAAACAAAAAATAGAATAATATGCCCAATGGACACATTGTCCTTATTATTTACATTTAAAAGATCTTTCATGGAAGAACTTGATTGCTTAACATAAGGGGAGAAAAAAACCACATTTTTTAAACAGCTCTTCAATACAACATGAAAAGAAAGCAAAATTGTAATAGTCAGAAAAAGACAACAGGAAGAAGGCAGAGCAGAGTAAAGGCATAGAAGTTTAAACATTAATGATGACTACCAAACTATTAAACTAGGCTTGAGAGAGATTTGCCTTGCTGCAGTTTCCTGTTTTCAAACAGTGACATTTTCTAAAAATAAGCTTTAGCTTGCACAGAAGTCAATACAGAGCAGCCTAATAGCAGGAAATCATGGAAGGTAACCACAAGGATCCTTCTGGATTCCTGTGTGGTGTTGGTGAATGCAATGAAGTCTCTCCTGAACCACTGGCCTTCTCATTTCAAGTGCCCATGCCCTTTACTCATAACATTTTCACAACATTATGGCAGCAATTATATCAGTTATTTGCACAGAGCAGTAGTATGAGGAAAATATTTTTATATATGTTATATATATCTATTAGAACACAGCATGTCTGCTGCTGCTAAGGTGACAAGCAGCAAACACAAGCAGGGTACACTGTGGTGTTAAAGGGGAAATATGACATTTACTTCCTTAGCCACACAGGATTCTACAGGTCAACAAACAAAAATATTAGAGAAAGACTTTATTTAGTAGTTTATGAGGAAAGGAAGAAAAAGTAAGAGGACAAAGAACAGAGATATTAAAAACTAAGATGAGCTGCACAACACCTACAGTAGTAGCAGTTGTTATTTTGTTCAATCTCACTATTATCTCTTGGTATTTGGTAGTGGAGAAAGTGTGCTGCCCATATGTACAAGCAGAACACACTGGGTTGCATCAGGAATGTTTCTGAGGAGCCAGGTTTATATCTGACACACAGACATGCAGCAGGGCATTCAGCATCACTGCCTGCAGTGGTGGCACAGAGCAAGTTTCACAGAGTTCAGCACACAGCACGGTAATTCAGCCAGGGTTATGAGAACTGTAATTGACTACAAACATTGAGAAACATGTCTGAAAAGCTAAAAGTAAGTCCACCACGTTCAAGTCTCCTTAGGATGACACTATCCTCAACACTATCAGGTAGAAGCAGAAATCACTTGTAAATATAGTTAACAAGTCTGGTAACACTCCCTGTTCTCAAAAGTAGCATATTAATTAGTCATGCTTACTTTTACTTTGGTAATTCATTCATGCTCTCACAGATGTATTTCCACAACACTTTGTAACACAGAATGTGCTCCTCTGGTTAAATATTGGTTTGTTAATGAATTGGTAACATTAATGTTGCGTGTTGTCGGTTCTAATGTGTAGCCATTGTGCTGAGCAGTGCCAGCTCAAGCAGCTTTCTAACCTGTGCTGATACTTCAGGCACACAGTTGAAACTTCCTAAAACAGAGCTGCACCATGAAAAAATTCCCAAATATGGTTTGTTACCTGGCTGCCCAACAATTCTAGCAGAAGCACAGCTTGGGGACAGAGCACAGACAAAAATGGCCAGCCCTGCACTGAACAGGCAGAGTAACTATCAGACCGCACAGAAATTTTGCATCTGTACAAAGATCTTTCAGACATCTTCCTTCAGGCTAAACTGGCTTGTTTCAGTTCACGTCAAACATGCCTCAAGAAAAGAAAGAAAAAGCTACATTCATTATTGAAGTCAATAAAAAAAGCTTCAGAACTGGCCACCACTGAAAATTATGCTCTGCTCTGTCTGTACATAATTTGAGTATAGTTACAAAGCATTTCAACAAGTTTCCAATTTAGAGACTTAAAAACATAATTTTGAGTATAAGAATTTCCTACATTAATTATTGTCCATACTGGATGCAAGTTGTTATATGATACTCAGTAAAATATACTAAATACAGGAAAACCAATGTGTTGAAATAAAATCAAGGATTTCAGTAGTAAAATCCAATTCAATTATATGAAATATGACAGTATTTCACTCCAAATTAGAAAGCATATATTTCAGTACCCTGAAGAGTAGAATTATAAATATAAAATTATATAAAAAACTCATGTGAAAACATTACAACTTTTCAAAAATCAAAGATGTTAGCTGAGATACTTTAAACATGGAAGTGAATTGCATACTGTTGTTATTAACAAAAACATCACTGTAGATTCCAGAAGCAAATGTTAACCTTATTTACCTGTTCAGGTGCATCTTCAAGACTGATTATCCATCTCTATAAATTCATGCTCATAGTCAAGCTGTTAACTTATGTTAACTGACTTTTTTGTGGCTTTATTTTACCTCATGTTTCAACTATTTTTTTAAAGTAAAATTTAAAAATTTGAGGAGGTTTTGTTTTTTGAAAGGTGAGAGGAGGCTAGGTGTTCTATTAACAATTAATGGGCAAGAAAAAGAAATCAGTCCATGGACTTAGGAAGAACATTCTCCCAGAACAGCACTGGACTGCTTCTCATTCTTACTAGTCAATATCACTGCTTTCATTATTTTGCTGCTCCTAAGAGTTAATGGAATGTCTCTTTCCCAAAGAACTCAGAAAATATAGTGAGCTACAAATGTACACTGCAGCTAATAACCCAGTAACTTCTTTTTAATCTAAAATGTTAGGTGATATAAGTAGAAATAAAAGTATGAAGATTAATTTCCAGATTCTTATTGCAAATCTGAAGTTTTCAACAACCAGCACACAGGTTCAAGGACCTCACAAGCAGGATACAATAAGATATTATGTAACTAACTGAATGACTGGCTATCACACTTTTTTTAATCTGTATTTCGTCAAGGAACTCAAAAGACCAGCAGGAAGAACTTCATGTTTCTATAATATTTCACCCTACTTTTTCATTACAATGTTTTCACCCTAATGAACCAGATCTTGTCTGAGAACACAACACATGTACAATTGCTTACCTTCTCTTCTAGCCCATTTGGAGAAGGAAAATAGCATAAATAACGCCGGGAGGGTCTTATGTAAAAATATTTATAAAGAAACATCTTGGTATTTTGACCATAGTCATCAGAATGCTATTCCTTAAAATGCATAGGGGTATTTGCTCATGTCGAATGCATGCAAATATTTTTATTATTAACAGCTAACATAAATCCTTCACTATAAGCTCTCTAGGAAATAAAATGTTTGCTTCATTGTAATACTTTAGTTTATGCTAAATATGCTATTTTTTTTCCAAAATCCAAAGTTAATGAGGATTAAGAGCACAAAAAAATTTCTCACCTTTGTCTTCACGTAGAATGGCGATGACTGGTGAATGGGCAAGTCCATGAGGCTGTTGGAATTTGTGACACTATTACTGTTAGCATGTTCATCTTCTCTACTGCTGTCATCAGACTGATCAAAGTCATCACTGTCCTGGTCCATTTCCTCCTCCTCTTCCACCTCCTCCTCTTGATCACCAGCATGTTCATCGTCATCTTCCTCCTGGTTACAAGTGGAATCTTCATCCACTGTAATAAGTCTATTATTGTTTTCTTCTAACTGTTCCTGCTGAGACTCATGCCTGTCATCAAATCCAGGTTCTCCTCCTGCTATCTCCCCATTCCTCCCAATGTGCTGCTCTTCTTGTTGTCGTCTTTGCTGCTGCTCCTCTTCCACGACCCGATTCATCTGCTCCTCATCTGCTTGGCTTGAGGAAGCGTTACCTCGAAGAGATCCACCAGTTCGTCGCCTCTTGCTGCCCACAGAGAGCAGTTCCTGATTCATTTCCAAAAGCCAGCTTGCTACTTCTTGGACCTTGGCTAGGCTATCTGAAGATGCAAATGCTTTCACATTCTAAGGAGACAAAGAAAAAGTGGAAAATGACAAAAGTTACTTTTTTTTTATTAGGTAAAGCAGTAAAAACCTATTTAATTGTATTATTCCTGGCAACTAAAAACAAGGAATAATTTCTACTTGACACACAACTAGAAAAACAAACAAACAAACAAAAACTTCAGGCAACCTTCTAGCAAGAGAATTACTTGTTCTGTCAAAGTCTGATCATAGTCCCTTTAAGCACCAGATTCATCAAAATTCAGAAGAACTAGCTGCCCTTCTAGAGAATTCACAAGAACCATTAACATTCATGTTAATAGAAGATACAAGTATGCAATATTACTTGCAAAAAATTGTACCGAGATCATTCCAAATAACATTCTTTTTCTCTCTCATTTGATTACAGACTTTATATATTAGTCAAAAAAAAACAAACTGCTTTTGGTCTTATGCATTAAGAGCAGCATATTTTCAGATATAATTGAAAGCTTCATTTCTTGTTATTCTGATTTCCTTTTAGATTAATAAAGAAGAGAACACCCATTAAAGAATACAGCCTTATCACTGCCAAGTCTTAAGTTGGCCAGAGGGATGCCCAGGGGTCAAAAGCAGACATCACTAGGCAACCTGTGTGGCCCAGAAATGGCACATACCTCACCTGGAGGAAAAAAGGCTGTTAGTAGTTATGGGGATTTTTGAAGGAGTAGTAAAGTTCTCCAAAGTCTAAGAAGTGACAATAATTGTTAAATGAGTTTCTGAGATGTTAAAAAAGGCCAAATTAGGGGCATTTTAATGGAAACTGAAAAAGACTCATGTAATTTCCAAATTATTCATGCATTCAGCTACCTATGTGCCTCCAAGCAACATATAAAAACAGGGGGCTATAACACAGACTAATTAATTATCAAATTTGGTATCAGATTTCCAGCTATACAGCCTTTGAGGCTGGCACATACAGACTCTGGTTTCCCTAGCTTCAAGCAATGTGTTGAGTAGATGAACTCAGACACAACTCAACAAGCAGTCAGACCCACAGGCTCTGGAAGCAGCACATGAAAGTGTGTGCAGAGAGAAATTAGCTTTGTCATTGTGAACAGAGCCACTGTCCTCAGGAGCCCACAGCCCACCCCACACACTCAGCAGGCCACTCTGTGAGAGAGAGATTTAGAAAGCACAACACCACAAATACTGCATGGGAGCACAACTTCTGAGTCTCCTTGGAGTAGGAGCAGTAAAAGATGTTTCCATGAGTACTTCAGCACAGGATGATAATCTTTGAACCTCCCCCACCACCACCATCACCCCCTCCTTTTTCTTAATTCACCTATCTCTTATAGTAGTTTTGGTTTTGGTTTTTGTTATATTATTATATAACAAAATTATATATTTGTATATATTATTTTTATAATATATACAAATATATATTCTGGTATATACAAATTTGGTATGTACAAATTATATATTAGTATTATTATTTTTGTTTGTTTGGGTTTTTTGTTTTGTTTTGGTTTTTTTTTACAAAAAACCTAGGGCCTTGCATGATGGACGGGGAACATAAATGCCACCTTTGCTGCATGACATTTGCAAAAACATTCACCTTATTGGTTAGTAGGGAACAAAGTACCAGAAACCATAGCTGCACTGTAATTTTCAGTGTGTTGTATCATAAAAAACACAGAAACACATTCACAGGTGTTTTTCCACTCTTTCTCCAAGGAGGATTCATAGCTGGGATTCTGCACTTCTCTGCACCTTTCTTCCTTAGGGAAACACTGCTTACATCCCTAAGACAGGGTTCTCACATTTCCACCTATCTACCCAGGTAATGATTCCTCCAAACAAAACCTTGTAAGATCAGTCACTGAAATATGTGTTCAAAGAAAGTACCCATTAAGTTCCAATCAGTGAATGAGAAGCTAACACTAAAAGACAATTTATTTAAGCACCACACATTCAATGGAAGGAAGCAGACACTGTGCTGACTCTTGATTTTTCCACTGGAAAAAAGCTTTAGGACACTTGGGTGCACATGACCCAAACCAGAAGCTAATGTCTATGTTTTTATATTTAAGTGGTAGCAAAAGCAAATGTGTTTATTTTTCTGTGTACAGTAAGGAGCATTGAAGAAAGATGCCATGAAGAGTGCACTCTAAGAGAAATGTTTTCATTTAACATCTTTCCCCAAAGCTCAGAAACCTTAGCATGTGGGAGTGATGTTTAATAACAATATTTCATCAAAAGTTAAATTTAGGTGCATATATCATCTGATGGTAATACAACTTATGTATCAGGCTTGATACATCGTTTGGGCATTATGAACAAAACAATACCACACCTTCTTTTCTCAACTTGGAAAGCACTAAATAATGTAAAAATCAGTAGGAAAAAAAAAAAAAGCTGAATAAGAGGTTTACATCTTCTCAATCTAGAAATTCCAGTTTCCACCACAAACGTTTGTCTAAGTAGCCATGGGTGTAGCTTAAAAGTTTAATTGCATTTTTTCAGTATCAGCAGCATTATATATGCAATTACTGGTTTAGTATGTACTTGATAAAACTGCAAATGCTGCATTTGTTTCAATAATTTAATACACACTTCCAGTTTGTATCTGTAAGCAACCAATATAAAAGGTCAGCTTTGAAACATTAAAGTAATCAAATGCAAGAATACACTAAATGTTTAAGTGACAAAAATATCACTGTTGTTACTGTTATTATACCCAAATGAAATCCCAGCCAATTAAAAATGTACACTAGTACTAGTATATATTTTTAATTATTCCTACATTTTTGAGTGACCATCAGTTCATGAAATTAGCTTTAGTCATTAGCGGTTTCCATTTTACTCTGCATTTGCATGAATAAACTCAATTTGTTTCTTCAAGAAGCCTGTAAAATACATTATCAAAATTTAATTACAAGCAGTGCTACATCAGAAATCATCAGTATGCAGAGAGGTGATGCATTTGCTAAAGAACAGATGGATGTACATTATCTGAGAGATTTGAAACATTAAAGCTGCCTTCTGTCATGTAAGTGCTTTCAGAATTAACTACTGTCAGCTAATACACAAGATAGAATAATTTCCATATATAAGATAGATAGGAATAAGAAAGAATTATTATTTTGCATGAAAAAGTGTATTTACAAATCAACTTCCAGAGGACTGAAATGATGTGTTTTCAGCTAGTACAGTGTCTCTTTCATTTATACAGTCAAACACCAAAATGACTCAAATCAACTGAAAACCAGAAGAACCACTGAGGAAAGCTGTTGGTTTTCCTACCTGTCTCAGACCACAAAGATTTTTTTTTTTCAGACAGACACCAAAACAGCAATGCAAGTGGCAAGACTTTGCATAAACATGCAAAACTCAAACTTGGTCAATGAATCTAACACGGCCATTCCCAGGTAAGTTTCTTAACACTCGCATTGTATGGGAAAACAAAGCGCAAGAAATGCCAAAGGAAAATGGAGCCTCCAGAGTGATCTAACAGCAAACCCCGAGCTGATGAAGGCATCCCACACCTCTGTTGAAGACTCCACATAGCCCCCACCTCTACTGAACATTAAATACTGTTTAAGTGTAATTCTTCAGCTTTATCCATTACATTTTCACAGAAGTTAGATTATAAAAATAAATATGAACAACAGTTGCTCAAAACAAGAAATGCCAAGCAATACTAGATTAAAGGGAAAACTGCTCGGGCTTATCTGCCACAACAGGTTGCATTCTGTACTGTGAGGATGACCACTTCACTTCCTGCTTTACTGCTGAAATATCTCTATCCTGCTAATGCAGATAAAAAAAGTCGTTAAATATTTTTAACCTATAAACCCACATAACTATGGGAAAATGAAATTTCCATTAGTATTGCTTGCTTTTATTTTTCCATTTTTATTACTTGAAACTATAAAGAAAAAAGAAAATGAGGTGGATGTAGAGAGGTGGAGGTTGGAGAGTGGTGGGGTTTGTTTTTTAACAAAATATAACAGATTGTGAAAAGGTTTTAAAGAACTATCTTGGAAATGAATTTATTAGACTGACTTAGAGACTAACCTAAGTATCATGACAGCATTTAGTAAAAAGACAGTATAGCTACAGACACAACATGGTTTATGGCCAGTGGATGCTCCTAGAACAAATCTTTTGAGATTACAGATTTAATAAACAAAGACAATTGAACTAACAGAAAAACTTCTGTAGATATTTGACTAAATCTTAACACTGTAATATAGCTGAGCTCATATAAATGAGCAATAAAACGCTATTTTATTGCGTTATTTAACTGTGCAATACAGCATTGAGGTAAATAGAAAGCAAAATAGGGCCATCCCACCAAAGCAAAGGATCTCCTAAGATCTCAACATCCAAATCTACCTTCTGAAAAAGAAGTATAAGACCCTTATCAGCACACTGTGCCCAAAAACAACACTGGTGCATTGGTCCTCACAAGCAAGCAGTGCAGCACTGTAGGGGCAGAGGTGCCCACAGGATACCAGCTCTGGGGAGAAGAAGTGATTTATTCCCAGACCCTCCCCAAGCCTAAAATGACCCTCAGAGTGGGAGCCCACCTTCTGTGTTAGTCTCACCCAGAGGGTGTTCAGGGACAGCCGGGCTTCAACTCATTCTATAGGGAAGCAGGTGTGGACAATCAGGTTTTGAAAGGTGCACTTGATCCAAGCCCAAACTGCCACACAAGTGCAAATACATCTAACAAGCCAGGCCATCTAAGGCCTGCTAAGCCCATTTGAAAAAAAACATGCATGAGAAGGGGATTTACATGCAGCATCAAGCAGGTATAAATAAATTAATAACAGAGTTAACACTGAGACTGTGTTTTACCAAAGAAAAATATATATCTGAGTTATGGCCATGATAGCAAATGTTGCAAAACACTACAAGCAAGACAAATAGATGATGTGTTTAAGAAAACAGTTAAAATATTGGTCTGATTACTGACTACACAGTTTGTATATGGGAAGGATTTTGAACAATAGCTGAGTAACAAACCAAAGCAGCCAAGATGCAATAACTGAAATACAAAAATCAAATGAAGAATCTACCACCTTCTTTTATAGTTTATGGTAGTGGACAATTATTCTCATACAAGGACTTAATGAAGTTAAGATGATTCAGATAAAGGCACAAATTTAACTAAAGTTATGAGCTTTAAATGAAAGTTACAGAATAATTTTGCTGCACTATAAAGGACAGCAAATATGATCATAGTAATGGAGTCACAAAGCTGTGTTGAATACATTGATGAAGATGAAGATGTAGAAAATACAGATGAAGAAAATAAAAAACCTTCTGTTTTTTATCAGCACATATGTTGATTAGAGCAAGACTGAAACAGAGATTTAAAAACTTTCAGTAGCTTTTCTTCAAAACAAAATACATCATAAACAATGTAACTCATTCTACAAGAACACATGCTTTTTCTAAGAATGATAATCTCCTTCTTCCAAACATATACACACCTCAAATCTCTAACTCAACTCCATTATTTACAGCTCCAAGCTCCAGAACAAAACAGCAGTCAAAAAGATTCTCTGCTCCTGCTTTACTACTAACCTCCCAGCAAAGCTCTGACAACACTTAATAGAGCAGCACATGCAATATTTCACTTATATTAGAATTTATCCTGCTTTTTCACGATCTCAATATACTTTAATGATCAATTAATGTAGTTTATTCAGTGCAAAGTGGTCAAAGCAGCAAACATTAAATCAAAGTGCTCCTCTAATTACTTACTTATGTCAAATATAAATTTGACAGCAAACAAAAAAATACATTTAGTATTCATTAAATTTTAAAAATACTGCAATTAGTTTCCTATTTAAATTTAATTATGTCCAGCTGTATTTAATCTTCTTTTGCAGCCAGTTTTAATTATCTCCCTCTCTACTGAAATTCAGGCCCAACTTTACACCTACCTGCTGAAGCTTTTCACCAAGTCCTGGTGTCCTGACCTCTCCTGAATGTTTCTGAACAGACACTTCCAGGTTTCCCACCACACATGGGCTCTGCCTCCTGTTCACCTGCTTCTATTTAAGCCCACCATCCTATTTCAACAGACTTTACCCCTTCTCTCCCTATTTCACCATCCAACTTACTTTTTTTTCCCAGGACTGCCTCTGAACATGGCTCCCTCTCTAATCCTATGCCTTAATTTCCCAACCACCTTTAGCCTCCAGTGCCACTGTACAGTGTCAGAGACTTTGCTTTATTCCAAACCACTCTCCATAGAAAACAAAGGGATTTATTTAAAACAGAGACAATATCTGATAATACATGGGTAGCAAGGGCATGACAGAGCCATGTCCCTTGCTATCAGTTATGGGGACAAACACACAGAAACCATTAAATAGAAAACTTTGCTTTAACTCTGGGAATGAAAAACATATCACATAATCCTACCCTCTTCTGGCACAAATACATAAAGTATTTAACAAGTGATAAAATATGAAATAGCACACAAAACCCACTAGAAAATGAGAATACAAAAACCAGTTTAGAAAATGAATAAATGCTACAAGAATTTATATATATATTTAGCAGTATTTAGGCTAAGTGGCTTGATAAAGAAATATCAGAGGTAGAAGAGTGATGACTAGACCTTTCATAAGCAAGAGTTTAGAAGAAACAGTCTGAGCTACAAGCAGTCACATTCTTTAGATTATGATAAAGTATGTATGATCATACAACCACCTACAAGGTTCAGGCACACACAAACACAGAATCTGGATGTACTATAGTTCATAGGGATTCCACAGATTCTCTTTGCAATAGCAAGAGGAGCATCAAATCTTAATGCTTTAAACCAAAGGCCTCTTCTTCCCTCTTTGTGCATTCTCAACACAAGGGCTGCTCCAGCTAAAAGAGGGGATAATCTGAGTTGAAGTCATAGCAGTTTTTAATGCTCTAGCACAAAGAATCATGCTATAAAATGTATTAATAGAGACTTGATGTCCATATTAAAGCAATCACCATATAAGAGGAAGAGAGAAACTAGGGGATTTTTCTTTCTACAAACACTTGTTCGTAAGTAATTCATGAGCTTAATTCTCGTATTTGAAGTGTTTCAAAACATGCCTGCATTCTCCTTGTTTCAAAAAGAATATCACAGCAAATAATCAGTAAATAATGTCTTACATAAGTTCTGCTTTTACCTTGAAATTTGACACATGAGAAAATGAGAACTACAATGCTGTGGCAAGGATGGGGTGGAGATAAGAGAGAAATGTGAAAGTGACCCATGAGGAAAATGTTGAAAGCCTCCATCACACAGTAATAAGAAAACTGCATTAAAAAACCAAAAAACCAACAATTTAAAGTCCTTTTCCTCAAAACCATCTCCCAGCTGACAAGTTATTAACACACCAGTACAGTATTATTGTAGAAGTGGGGAGTTCTGGCCATTTTATCAGGAACACTATTCATAGTTCTTGGCTTCCTGAAACGGAAGACTAACAGCAAAAGTACAAAAGTTATTCTTTAATTTCAATTTTGCATTGTTATGTTTTCATCAAGAACGGTGAATGGATATAATGTAGAATAAACTCACTTGCATTCTTTGGAAGATATCGTGGGAGACAACAATCCACAGTAGGAGGAGATCTGTATTATCACAAATATTACTGTGTTCGTATAAATAATTATGTTATTTTTAGTATTTATATTAGTAATGACTGTTATGCAGAAGATGGCTGGTTTGTCTTTTCACTAAAAACTCTTTAAAGAAGAAGGATTAAGCTGTAAAATGTGACAAGTTAACTATCATGTGGAACTAATGAAAGGCTTCTCTCCCCTTTTCCTCAGAAAAGCAGGAAAAAAAGCCTTGAGTTATTTAAAGGGTGCCAAGTTTTCCAGCAACTATTAAAAACAAAACAGGCAAATCCTCCATAAAATCCTGCATGCTGCCACTCAATATCAAGCAGTGATTATTCTTCTATTGAAAGGACCTCTAAGGTACAAAAGCTAAGCACACCATTTTCAACTGTATTGTCTTAACCTTTCCACTTTGACAACTGTACCATTACTTGGGTTCTTATATTAAAATTTTTACCTCTCCAAATGAAAAGTTCTTACCTGAATAACTAATGAATACCTGCTTATTGGTTTCCCCATGAATTAGATTACTACAAGAAGCCTACACTACTACTGCTAGAGATAAAGCAAAAGTATTCTTGTTTGCTCAGTTTAGAACAGCCAGTTAATATTTCAGCCTCGTGTAAACTACTGTGCATACTAACAAGGAAGAGTTTCTTGCCAAAAGCAAACATTAGATCACACTTAAAACAACATAAACAGAGTATCTTTAGATACATTACTTGAGAAGCATGTGGGCTGAAGAATTCTCAGTTTAGAAAACTAGGCAGGCAGTTTCTTATACTCCTTTCAAATTTAAAGATGCTGTGGTATACCTACTTAGGGAAGGCTAGAGATGTACCAACAGAATCATCTGAGGTCTTCCAGGATAGATACACATGTAATAAAGGATTTCTCTACAAAATAGGATCACAAATCCTCTTACAGTCTCAAAAGGAGACTAAGCACTCCTTAAAACTTCACAGGTTTGGACAGTTTTGGGGTTGAATTCAGCCCTCATTTCAAAAAGTAAGCAAGCAAAGTTTGTGGGTCTATGGTAGTTGTGAGGGCTTTCCAAGCTGGCCTGACATTTCCACAGTACTACTATGCATTCTGTTCTATTTTCACATGCCTTTCTGTCCCCAGACTAGACCATCTCTATTCCCTGTAAGAGGAGTCCTCGGGGTCAGTTTTACAGCATCACCAACACCACTGCATACAAGGACCTCTCCAGCTGACCAGACCAAAAACTGCTTAGGACAGTTTTATACTGCTCAAGGCCTTTCATCCATAGGAAAAGAATCTGAGGAGCAATGAGGATGACCCTCTGCCTTCTAGTAGAGAACTTTGGTTAAGCTGTGCTGGAGTGTTACTGTGTTATGGAAAAACTCTTCTGAGTTAACACACATTAAGCCATAGGTACCAACACACATGGAACCAGAAATCTCAACTATGAAGTCTAGGACTACCATTCAGTAACATTTATTTTGTGTAAACAGGCAATGTGATTGCTATGCAGAAACAACTCCATTCTTCCCAACTGCCTAGGTGATCAAGGATTTTATCTAATAGACAAGAAGCAAGATCCAATCACTAAATGCTGAAATGAGAAACATACAAATGGAATTAACTATGAGGATTATTACTCACTGTAATAGCTCACTAGGAAGATGGTAAATCCATCACCACTTTAAGTCTTAAATTAGAAATATATTCCATCTTAGTTTAACACATACATTCAACAACTGCAGAACATGCAGCACAAGTGCAGCTACCAAGGCATGATGCTCAACCTGCCTCTCCCTGAGAATATACACAAATGAGAGCTGTTGTCACCTCCTCTCTGCTCCCACAATGACAGAGACAAACTGTATGACCAAACTGCTGATTAAACCCTGCATAGTTTCAGTGCAGATTTATTTCACAACTACTAGACTTAACACAAAGGCTAGTGTTGCATGGCCAAAACAGCCTAAACGTTAATTTTTCTTCAGTATCCATAACATTGATGGGCCCTGGGGCTGGGATGCATTTCCAGTGGGAAAACCTTAGCAGTAGAGTATGCTGAATGAACCACTTTACATATCCATTCACATAGACTGTCACCTCGCCTGGTGCTGCTTTGCAAAGTTGTGTCTTAAGAGCTACACATGAAAAACTTCCAAGCAGAGCTGCTCATTATTAATGCAAACTATTCTAAAGGCAAAAGCAAAACAGCATTTGGCAGCAAGACCACTGCCATTAAGATATTTGCCTGCAAACCTCAAAATGATTTCTGAAGTACCCAACTGACTTCTCTGTCTCAGTCTCTTTCCTGTCCACTAATCATAAAAGTAATTTTGGGTACATTTCCTGAAATTATAGGTTTTGCTAATACGAGTTGCAATTTTACCAGATGGCTGGCGTCAGCTTCTGGCAAAATGGTAACATGATTTCTTGGAATAAAACTACAACTCAAACGTTGCTGAAATGCAGCACAAACAAGCAGACACACAGAAGAGCAGAGACATCAAAAAACAACAAAAAAAAAGAACAGAGAGCAAAAAAGATGGACCAAAAAAGGTCATCTTTAACTGAAGTGGGCTAACAGACCTTGAGAACAAATAGCAGCTAAATTTATTTGAATTTAAAATTAATTTTGTTATATGAAAACTGGAGGAAGGGCAGGAAATTAACACCAAGTACCAAATTGTCCCCTACCTCAGAGCTGTTTGAGAAGATTCTTCTAATTTGGAACAACAACACACAAACAGATGGGAACACATACACCCTTTACACTGAAAGGCATTCTAGTGGTTAAAAAGAAGATGACAGCAGAATTAAAGCTGAGAAAAGTGAGAATCAAGAGCTGTGACTACCATTGAAGAACATTTTTCTCTGAGTGATTAAAAACAGTTGAAGTGAATATCCCTTTTCAAGCAGCTCTTATACCATCTCTAATAAGCAAGAATAACCAACTCACTTTACTCCCAAGAAGCTTCAATGCACAGAACAGTATTTATGAGCCTCTTAATAATGACTAATGATGTAAAGGAGAAGCAATGCACATTATGCCATAAGAAATCCAATCTCACTGTTCTGTTCAGTTGTAGGCTTCTGCATCAGACTAACTTCCTAGAAATTACTATAAGGTTATGGTAAAAATTAAGAATATTCTACTAATACCAAATAGCCTTCCCTTCTTTTGAACTTTACACTTTTTTTATGTAAAGTGTAAAGTTCAAAAGAAGGGAAGGCTATTTATGAGAGAATGAAACATCCAAGTCTTTCCAAGTTATCAACAACAAATTTTACCTCAAGATCCACAACTGACAATGCTTATTCCAGGCTACTGCCCAACATTTTTATTTTCATTTCCTGTTTCAGTTGCCTATTCTTAAAAAAAAGTCTGAAGGACAAGGCCAACAGTATCCTGGGTGCATTAGGAAAAGCATTGCCAGCAGGGGAAGGGAGGTGGTCCTGCCCCTCTACTCAGCCCTGCTGAGGCCACCTGGAGTGTTGCATCCAGTTCTGGGCTCCTCAGAACAAGAAAGACATGGAGCTCCTGGAGCAGGCCCAGGGAGGGCAACAAAGAAGATGAAGAGACTGGAGCACATCTCTTAGGAGGAAAGGCTGAAAGACCTGGACCTGTTCAGCCTTGAGAAGAGAAGAGTGAGAGGGGACCTCATCAATGTCTGTCAGTATCTGCAGGGAGGGGGTCAAGAGGATGGAGCCAGGCTCTGCTCAGTAGTGCCAAGCAACAGGACAGGAGGCAGTGGGCTGAAGCTGATGCACAGGAAGTTCCACCCGAACATGAGGAAAAACTTCTTTACTGTGCAGTGACAACACACTGGGATGGATGGTCCAGAGAGGCTGGACCACATGACCCACTGTGGTCTGTTCCAATCTGACCCATTCTCTGATTCAGCTATCATGTAGTCCTACATGCTAGGGGAAAAAAAAAAAAAGTAATTTTGTCAGTACTGTTAAAGAAGATTGGTGTAAAAGGCTGTCTGTAACATAAGACAGACAAAAGCATTTCTTATTTGTGTTTAATTTACCAGTTATAACCAAATTTCTGAAATAAGAGAAGGTAGCTGGGGTCTAACTGGGGTAGAAAACATGCCTCATGCCTCAACACAAGATATAAACACTGGTTTATTTTACCATTTTGGTGTGAAAAACTACAGCTCAGCCTTATTCCTACAAGGTTGCTGTAAAAGAGAGGAGCAATATATATTTTATGAAGAAAGCCTGTCCACAGTCCCAATTCATATCTTATAAAATGTTCAGTTGTGAATGTTATATCAAATCTTTGCAGTATCCACTGAGCAATATTCTCTCCGTTCAGAATGCTGTTCTTTCAAAGATGAACTCCAAATTACACACTTTCTTCCAGAGCTAGTCAATGAAACATGTTAAATGCCTTTGCATCAACATCTGATATGGAAGATCCTTTGATCTGCACTTCTCTACTTTTACAAGAAATACAAAGAGAAACATACAGGCAGCATTTACCAGACGTGCTGAAATCTGCCAATACACTGGTTTGTCTGCATTTTCAGCATCTTCACCGGTAGAAAGACATAAATAAAACAAGGTCACGTATTACCAGAACACTGCAGAACCCATTCCCTTTTCTAGTATCTAATTTAAAAAAAAAAAAATCCAAACTAATTACAGTCTCCACATGGTATTAAAAAAACAGTTAATGCCTTCTCATTAACCTCACATCTCCAGAACACTGCCTAGCACACATTGGTTCCTAAGTGTTATGTTCTCTGTGTCACAGAGAAGCTTTATGGCACTAGATTTAAAATCTGACCTTGCAGAACAACAAGGCACTTGCTGACAAACAGCATGAGTGACTGCCAGGTTGAAGGAAGATGATATCCCAGCCTGTCTAAAAGAATCTGGCCCTGGCCCAAACAGACTCTTAGCAGGCTCCACTGGAGAAATGGAAATGGTTGCAATTATTGTTATTGATTCAATGCCCTTAAAATGGCTCTCTGAGAATCTTATTTCAGTAACTGATTAAGCAGTATGATTCAGCAGCAGGGCAACTGCTAACAACCTACAGAAACATAGATTTCTTTGCTCAAACTATTTCTGGGACCAGGAAAGTAAGGTTTTGTATTTGCATGACCAGAGGTATATAAGAATGTAATGTGGCCTACAATATTTATGTCAGGCATTCAAACTTTCTTTCCAATGGCTTCTACAAAGCCATCAACTCTAAAATCCCCTGCTTCTGCTCTACAACAGTTTGCTAGTAGGAAAGGTGATGTGACTGCAAGCAGTAAAGAGAGCCGTGTTCATGCAGTAAAGCACAGACCATGAGTTATCAAATCAATTATCAAATCAATTATCAGTTATCAAATAAATTATCTACCTGAACTACTAAATGAGACACTGATACAGACAAATAGAAACAATCTTAAAATTAGAAATTGGGATCATAATTTGAGTGGATGAAAAACAGGTTATAGAGATTCTTTTCAGTGACAGTGACTAATGTCACTGAAAAGAATCATTTAAGCATCATTTAAGATGCTGTTACTGCTCTGCCACAGAATATTTTCAGTGAAGCTTCACCAAAATAAACTGTCCCCCCTTTACCCATTCCAGAAAAAAAATACTCAAATCAATTTTATCTCACGTTAGTTTCCTCTAACGTACATGGTGTTGGGTTAAGAGTGACAGATATGAACCGTTTGAAGGACAGCAGATCTTACACCTTTCCAGCAGAGATGGGTAATGATTAGGTAGCAATCAACATCTTAAATCATTGTGAAATAAACACCTACCCATAAACTTGAAGCTGTACTCTTCAGTAAAAGCAAGGCATGCTCTACTTCTAGCATTTTGGATCTAAACTTGACTTCTGTCAGGAGCCTCACCAACCCACCAGTTCACCACAGCTGGCATCATTTCTCATGCCTATGTGGTGGAGGCATGCAGAGCTAAGAGAGCTTCTTCCCAACAATGAGCCCCCCACACAACAGCAGCTGCAAAGAGGAACATCACTGCCTTGATCCACCTTTACTGTAGGCTAATCTATGTTCCTGATTTTTCAAGACTCCTGTAGGTGAAGAGCAGTCTCTGTCTCTCCCAGACAGTGCTAAACAGCATCAGCTGTACTGATCAAACACACACTGCACCACTCCCCATCCAAACCTGGTGCCTGCCCTCGCTGCTCCATCAGGTGTATTGTGCCTCACAAAGGTCGTTTGCCATGCCACACAGCTGCCTTGTGGATATTGGAGACCAGCATATTTTGGAAGCAAGTAGATAGTTGCTCAGGTCCTAATGAAATACTGATATTCAGAAGGAGAAAGTTGCTAGATTGCTGGTAATAGGTGGAAATCCAAAGCTGCTGAGATGGTACAATCTGTGAGACAAAATGGTGTGTCTCCTAAGTGCCACAAGAACCCACAACAGGCAAGGGGAAAGTCAAATCTTGTTGACAACAAAGAACGGAGCTCTGGATGCAATGAACACACACAAAGCACATTGTTGGGTTGATTGTTTATTTTCGAACCTAGAAAAGCTGTTAAAAAAACAAAATTTGTAAAATAACTGATTTAATTCAAATTTTGAGGCCAGTATCCAGATAATTCAGAATGTTGTTTTATCACTACTATGTAAGAGTGATGTGTGAAACAGTCCAGCTGCAAACAGTTGCATTTCACTCCAACTGTTTCTACTGATAGAACGCCAAATTGGATGACTTTCTGAATAATACATTGGTTGTTGATAGCAAGAGCACCATTGAAAACAGGGCATTTATATTTGTTCTTACTGGAAAACCTGGCTGATTAGGTTATATCCTATGACATAGCTTGAAGCCTGCAAAATGGACCTTACAGTAACTTTCTCACTGAAGCAGCCCAAAAAGGCTTTTAGTAACTGTAAGGCTCTCTCACTAAATAGCTCAATTTTTCAAAAGATCTAGTCCTCCACTGAGGAAAACAGAATATAGTATAGGCAATGCGAAGTTCAAGCCATCCTTCACAGCCTTCACATCAATGTATATTTTAGCTTTTCTTATAATCTACACATGGGCTTCCATGGTCTCAGAGATGCATGGATGACTAGCAAATGGTACCATTCTGTCCAAAGTTTAGAAGTCACTTTTTAGCCACCAAGACATAGGAGTCAGCTACTTGCTCAGTTGAAGCAACGATTAGGTATGAAGTATAAAACATTACAAAAAATACAGCTGAACTTTTAAAGGTATTTACATTTTCATTCCAATCATCTCAACACCTGGGAAACACCTAGCACACCAATTTTTTTTTTCTTTCTTCAGTAAGAATCCTGGAAAAACCTAGGCTCTAAGAAATGCTTTCATTTCCTGGTGAATTCCTCATAGATTTTTATCAAAGCCTAGCAAGAACGTATTTTCTACTTGTAATAGTGCAGGGTTTATGTACTGAAATCCATTCCCACAGAGCTCATAGTCATTCTCAAAGGTATTGCAGTCAATGACTGCAAAGAGTAATGGCACCAATGAGGTCTTCAGATCTGCACTTACTCCTCAGACATTAGAGAGATCAAGGATATGTTTCCAAGATATCATCATGGGTGGGCATTGACCCAAAACCTCCAAGCTCTTTCAAGCACTTCTGGTATATTTTTTCAATATGTTTAACAACTACTTTGACATGGAAAGTACCAACTGTTTCAGGAACATGGATGTTCTCAGCAGGAGCTCCTGTACTCAGTGTTCACATCTCTGTTGAAGAACCGACCATTTTAAAAATACTGATCAGCATAAATTTATTGTGGTTCTTTTTGGAACTTCTGTCCCAAAGCCACTTTTCACAGACTGCCCAATTAGTCTTGCATTCCTTGATTTTTGAGTATCAAGGGTGGGGGGAGAGAGTGAAGAAAGACTGCTGCACATCTGGCTTGGAGTTGAAACTGACACAGAGAGTAACATCTGCCACTCCCACCTCTAGGGCTCACAAGAAAAAAAATCTGAAATCAACAGATTTGGATCTGTTTTGAAGGACTTGCTACAAGTGGACAGGAGGTGGCAACCTAAAAGTCTGATCCCAAATCCATTCAGTCCCAGGTGATAAACGTACACATTCCAGAGAGTTTTTCTGATGAGTCCTAGCATCTGGAAAATGTTCAGCTCATGGTAGCAGGACAGCAGGCTGGGCATTACTAGATGTTTCTGTCACTGGTGAAGGAATAGAGATTGGATGATGAGTGCTCCATCATCTACACCCCAGCATGGAAATACTAAGCAGCTCAGATGCAGGCACCATCCATCAGTGACAAATGGTTGATTTAGTAGAGATCACATTACCAACCTCAAAAAAGCATGAGATTTCTATGGGCTTGCACAGAAATTCTCTTAGTTATGCAACAGAGAAAAATGGAAGAAAGCTTCAGCAGACTATATAGTAGGACTTTTTCAAAATATAAAAAAACAACTTCAGAAGCCTGACAGCACTTTTTAAACAGATATTTTTGAAAAATCATTTAGTTTGTCTTCCTCCTTCATAGTTGTGTGCACACAGTTCCAGTGGAAACTGAAGTATTAGTTGAAATTTCTATACCTAGAGATATACAAGGACTGAACTCAGCAGCATAGGGAAACCCTAGATCATTGAATTAGATAAAATTGCAACAAAGCAGTCATGTATTAAGTTTAAAATAGGTAAGGACTAGCAGCTAATAGAAAACAAGCACTTAGCAAGCACCCCAGCATGCTTATTCTGCACAAGATTTATTTTGCTTTCAAAGCACATTTCCTGACACATTAAAATAAGCTATTTAAAGGGACTTCTGGAAAGAATAGGAGTGTAGAGATACATGCATACAGTGTTCCTGAGGCACAGGCTCAGCCTCCCACACCCAGCCTGTTTATCCCTGCATCCAACCAGATCTCCTGGCGTACCTGCGCACATAAGCATCACTAATCCGCTTCAGTCAGAACGAGCCAGGTTAGCTTACAAGTTTAAAGTCTCAGCTAAGCAGATTCCTTTTGCCTGAAATAGATTAGGAAGCACTCACAAGAGCAGTTCCACACACAGATTAGAGGTGAACAATCTACTTCAGGGGCACAGGGCAAGTGGTGTGCAGCCACAGCCTGCAGTTAGCCCAGCTGAACCTGAACTCAATGCCCACTACAGCTCAGTCATATTCACCTGGGAAATCAGCCACAACACACTTCAGATTCATGCTGTTCTGTTCCACAGTTTCCCCATGTTGATAAGACCCACCAAAAGTCAGCCAAGGATCTCAATCATAGCGTTAGAAAATAGCCTACAAACTTTTAGATATAACACACATCTCAGAAATGCTAAGTACCTTACAAGTGATATGTAGAAATGAACTCCTAGCACTTCCCTTATTTAGTCAGAGAACAAGCAGTGAACACAGTTAAAATGTTTAATATTTTCCAAGCAACATTTTCTTTTTTTTTTTTTTTTTTCCTTTTTGTTATTTTCTTCATGCTAAACATAAGAGGAAAAGAGCACTGGTCAATTGGAATTGCCAGAAAGATCCTATCTCACTACTACAATTCATGGGCTTCCTGCTTCTTTAGCAGTCACTTTCATAAGTGAACATCCTGAGAAAGCTCATGAGGACAGATAATTTCAAGGGAGAAGAAAAGATATGTTCATGCCTATTTGCAGATGGCAAATTTACCAAAGAATTTACTACTTAGATAGAGTGCTTTGCTCCCGGCTTTGTTGGGTTTTTTTTTAATTTCTTTACTTCTTTAATTGTTGTTACAATAACCTCAGAAATTTAATAAAATATAAAACAAGTCTACAAATACACTGAAAGCATAAGAAAAGGCATCACCAATCCCATCATCAGTGGGCTCAAGGAGATGTGCTGTGCAAGGGCAAATGCATTCCACAACTGGAACTACAAAAAATGGTCAACCTTTTCTACCACTACATTGCATTCACATGTGCCTGCTTCTGTTCTGCCACCACTTCTTGTTACTTACACCTCCAAAAAGGTTTGAGTGAAACATTTTTGCTCTAGTATTTTTTATCTAGAAAGCAAGAAGAAAGCAAAGCAATGAGGGAGAGCCTGAGATGCAGACATGTGGACAGGACAGCTCCACTATTCAGGGTGATGACAGAACTTAGAGCATGCTTCAAGGAAGGGAACATCATCAAGAACATTCCTACCTTTTTGGTTTGTTTGGGGTTTTTGGTGTTTAGATTTTCATTTATTTTCTTGGATTTGGTTTGGTTTTGGTTTTTTTTATCAGATCATAGATGCATGGAAGATCTATGAAGGTAGAAGAATTAGGAATTTTTATCTAAAAATAGAATTGTTCAGGAGTACATGCTGCTCTTACTAAATCCTCATCAATAAGCAACAAAAGATCACAGCTGAAACAGTTGGACAGCTGAACCTAGAAACAGCTACAGACTTCCAATATTTGCAGATGTGATAATAAAGTAGAAGAAATAAAATGCCAACTGAATCTCTTCTGTTCTGTTAGCAGCAGTGCCATACATATTTCAAGAGTGACTTGGAATCATCCAGCCATTGACACAAATTGACACAAAACTCTCAAAAATCAACACTTGCAGATAATGTGTTCATTTGTATTTTATAAAATACTTATAAAAGTTTACAAGATGCAACAAGAGTCCAAAATACCTGGAGAGAAGTTTTTTTGTTTTGAAAAGCATCTGCAGCTAGATTTGAGCATTCAATTATTTGGTTCTGCAGGGACCACATGCTCAGTGACTGTATGCTTCAGTAGTATCGAACAACAGCAGGGATAGTGAAAGATGGTAACGAAGAAGTCTGTAAAAGCTCCATCTTTTCTCTTAAAAGAAAAGCCAAAGAAAGAATGACATACCTTTCCAAGTGCTAACATATCCCAGAAAAAGCTGTAGGAAATTATTCTACTCCTCCTTGTTTACATATTACCTCTATACTTTTCACTATACTTTCCCCCTGACTGAAATGCTCAGTGCTGCTCTGCCTCAGTTCATTTCTGAAAGTCTATTCAAGTTTTTGGATCTGCAGAGGTAAAACAACCCCACTTTTTTTTTTTTTTAATATGCACATTATCACCCCCAAATTAGTTACCAGTAACCTTCATACCCAGAACATAAACATGAAATTCAAAAGCAGGTGCTTTTGTTCGTCCTTGGAGAAGTCCTTTCTCCAAGTACATGTTTGACAAATATGAATCAGGATCTCTTACCATCAATACATGTGTTCCTTTCCAGAAGGAATGAGACAAGAGGCTCAGGTACAGTGGAGTCCATCGTTTATACTGTCTAAAGATCAGTATTTGCTCAACAGAATTCACAAATCTCAGACCAAGGACAGAAGATATATTTAGCTGCTTGCAATGGGATTGATATGCTGCTTATTAGTTCACCCACTACTGTTTAAGAAAATTAGAAGCAGCAACACAGGAAAGTGGGAGTAGATGAGATCACAGAAAAATTGTGCTTTGAAGTGAAATTGCCAGGTGAAGCTAGAAGCTGTGTATCACAACAGAGAATATTCCAAGTACGTGTGGCAGTGTAAAACTAGAAGTGAACTAAGCATAAGGGGATGGGAAGGGGAAAAACGTGAAGCATAGAATAAATTATACAGTGTAAGGTCTTAGAGGAATTATAGATAATTCATTACTAGATAGAGAGTAAACAGGATCAGATCTGTTCAGTGCCTGTAGGCAAGAAAGTGCATTATTGATTTACTGCGTTATGCAAGGCTTGGAGAAAGACGACGACTCAGGAGTAAGTGTTCCAGCATATCAATTTTTATATTTAGTAACAGCTGAAACAAGCAAAAATGGACACTTCATAACATTAGTACTTGCTTGTTTATTTTATGCTCCAAGATAAATTGGCTTTGTGGACCAAGAAGAAGAAAACTGTCATAAAGGCCAAGAACTCAATTCCTTAATTTAATAATATTTAAAGCTTCTCTAACAATAGAGATGGAGTCCAACCAGCATTGTCCTTTCAGCACACCACCAACTTTGTTAGGACAAGAAATACATACAGGAAACTAACAAGATGTTAAACCAGTCAGCCAGTGAAGTTCACTAACCAGACCAACTAATGTCTAAAGAAGCTGAAGCTTTTTTAAGGAAGCATTTTCAAAAAGTGTTCATCTCTCTAAACCCCTTTTATTTGACATACCCAACACAGGCTGGTGTAAATCTGTACATGATCCTGAAATGTACAGGCTGCTAAAGGCAAATTCAAGTTTCACATCATGTAAAAGTTGCAGAAGTCTATTTACCTTTGCATAGGTTCCTTTGCCAAGTTATTTAGAGCTGATACAACACATCAGCAACAGGATCCAAGGAGAGTTATTGATGAAATAAATGAGTAAAAGCAAATTGAAATGTAAAGATTACAAACAACAGGCACTCTCACTGTGACTAGTAGAGGCAAAAAACCTTACCTTGGGACAGCAATCAATTTCATAAAATTAAAATAACAGAAAATGCCAAAAATAATGTTTCTTTATTCTGAGAAAATGCAAAGACTGTACTACAATCCTTGCATGAAAACAAAATAAAATGTTCTATTAGTGATAGATTTTACATGATACCAGAAGCTGTTTGTCAGTCATCAATACAATCACTATTATAAACCAAATAAAGAGACAAATGTCTTCACATATTAACAGTACTTGCCTATATTTATAGGCATAGAAAGTTTTACATGTGGAAAATAGTGGGCTCATGGTTTTAGGAATGTCAATCCTGCCATAGATGGCCTGTCAAGATACAATAACCACTGTAAACTTACACATTTAAAAAGAAGTCTAAATTTATACAGCAGTAGTATCTGCCTTCCTCAGCATCAAGGATATCTTAACTGACCATCTAAGAACGTGCTTGTTAAAACCAAAAGTGTAATTGCCTTCAAACAGCATGAGTAAATGTACGAAATCTGGAGGTTTGTGAATAGAAGTGGCTAAATAAAGCACAAAAATACCAGTGTGTCCTTACTGTTCCCTCCTCAAAAAACTATGCCAACTACAAGTGCAAGTGAAGTTTGACACCATCTGTCACCTAATTACACCTTATATAATATATGTCATCAGGACATTTACCACAGCCACCCTCTGCAAGTGATGGCACGAGATTTCAGTTGTCAGCTACTGATGTTTTCCTGCTCATGGAACCAGTCACAATCACTTGTAAAGCTACATGTACTAATAAAAGACCTTTTCAGACTACAGCTGAAATTAATTTGTAACAGTTAGACAGCCAAGGAATTACCATCACTTCTTTATTTCTCAGCTCTTCCCACAAGCAGGTACTGGTAGTATGCACTATTTTCCATAATTCCTACACTTAGAATTTCAGTTCTGAGAATCAAAGGTCAGCTACACACATTGGAATACCATTCATTTCAGTTAGTATGTGGAAATCTAACACACATAGGAAATTTTGGAAGTGTGACTCCTACGTGAGAAGATGAGAGGACGATTAAGAGTTTGTTCCTTAAGTTAGAAGAATCTGATGCCACTGGATTTTAGCACTTCTGCAACTCACTATTCCACAAACAGCCACTCTGTGCACTACTTGTGATGTAACAAATAAGGTCCAAGGTTTGTCTTCCTGTGCTTACAGCAATCAAACCTCCTGCTATAAAATTAGCTAACATCTCTAATATATTAATACACATTTTACATCTTTGCTCTCTCAGAACAAGATTCATGGCTGGTTTTCCCTTGGTGGTAGTGGGGGCATTGTATTGTTTGGGGATTTTTTTTAGATGCCATGGGATCATAAAGTATCTGAAACATTCCATAATCCAAGTGATTGTTGCTACCTTTGTAGGAACACCGAGCCAATGCAAATGCTCAAAACCATTAAATGTAGTTTCCAACAAATCTCACTGGACTTCTTTGCCTACACTTTTCCACAGATAGAAGGCTGCTAGTCTACTTTAGTCACAAAATCAAAGGTCCACAAGAAACTTGAAAGTGGAGCACTACCAAGGGTGGAAGAATAATTAATGTAATCATACTAGCAACACAGAATAGTGCTAAGATTCATGTTATGTGTTGCATGAAACAGGTTTGAGGAAGACTTGGGCACTGAAACGCATAAAAACTCATTATGTTCTTCATAAAGAAAGATGCCTCTTCTCTAAGTTTGTCCCCAGTGGTAGGTGTGGCCACCAAATGGCCAGAAACATCTTAGTCTGGAAAAGATTAACTCCACATTTCTAGCAAGAATCAACCTGGAAGATGGTATTTTTTATCTCCACAGGGTAATAAATATCCTTACATGTAGTTTCATTATTTTCTCTTTGAACTCAATGCTTTTAGAAACTACACAAAGATAAAGTACAAAGACATGTTAACTACTCATTCTTCTGATGGAAAAAGTGCCAAATGTCAAAATGTTAACCAAGATATATAAATTAATTTAAAAAATCAACCTATGTATAGGCTTCAATGCACCCCTCTGATCCTAAGAAATTTTTATGAGAAATTTAAAATGCACACATAAGCAAGATTAAAAAATCTTGATTACAGCAATGAAATAAAGACCTTCTCAGACAGACCAATAAAACTTGGAAAACTTAATCAGTTTGTAACTGCCAGTTGCTGCTTTCTTGAGATCCAAACAAAAGTTGACACCAAATCAACTGCAAGTAAATATACAGACACATACAGATAATTAAAATAAATAGATAAATAAAACTGAGCATCAAACAAGCATAAGCAGCAGGTAGAATCTATCCATATTATTCACTTGAATGAGGCTAAGTGGTTTGCCAGTTCATGTTTTGTTTCAAATTCAGCTGGCTCATAAAACTTATTGTGATGCTCTGCACCAACTTAGCAATGAGCATGATCTGCACACTTTAACATCTTGAATTGCACATGATATGCAAGGGATCTTTATAAGTAAAAAAAAATAATTAATGGCCAATCTTCTTTCAGTAAATTACCACTCAAAATTTGGGGTTGTTATACCTTTAAGATAAATAAATTACAGAACTCCTTTCCCAGCTCATGCACTTATCCTTCAGTCCATGATGTCTAGCTGTTTCCTTTCTTCCTCAATTTATGCCACTTAACCAAAACCTGCTCAAGAAAATATTTTGTTGTCACTGCAGCTACTGTGAGAAATAGCTGTAGCTGTGGGTGGAAAGCAGATGGAAAATGCTTTGGTATACATTAGTTATGACATGTTCAGGAAGTCTCTTCTACTCTCCATCCTGAGTTGTGAGTATGGGCACAGGCATTTAGAGGAAGGAAAGGTGTAATCTGCATCCTCTGGGGAGACTGGGGGCAGGGAGAGGCACAAACTGACTATTACTGACAACTGTGCATCTGGGAGGCAGCACAGTTGGAAATGGAAAGCAAACAATGGAAGTGACCAGGCAAGCAGATGGAGCCAAAAAGCTTGGGGGAAAAAAAATAATCAAGTGACAGCTGCATTAGTTGGCACACAGTTCCCAACGGCTGGCAAAGACTCTGCACTCCTACTTGTGAAGATGTGGCACAAAAGAAACTGAAGCAATAAGTCCAAAAGGCTACAGAGACATTTTGTTAAATGTGTTAAAAAGGTAGGACACAGTTGTAATTTTTATCCCAAATGAGAGAATTTCAGCAAGTCACTATCTTCTTTGTGCCTTATGTCTCCAATGACATGAAATGGGGATCCCCTTTTTAAGGTACTTGGAATACCCCTACAAATGTTTTGCCATCTTGCAGTCACTTGAGACTTTTCTTTGTGCTTTTCTCACAAAGAAAATACTACGTGGAGAAAATGTGACCTAGTGGGAAAACTGCTGGAATACATTCTGCAGAGATTTGGTTTCCATGCTCACATTTGCCAGGGGCCTGGAGAAAAACCTTCATCCTCTTCACTTTCAGAGTCTGTTTCCCCATTTATAAAGTGATGTTTATTACATGTATTTCCCTGAAAAAGGGCTTTGAATAGTGGAAGGTAAATAAGGATAAAAAAAGCTCATTACATTGTCAGCCCAACTTCTTCCTGCACATTCATTACAACAGTCTCACACTCCGATTTTTGCCCTCACGGTCCATTAACGTGCCCACAGAATGGAAATAAGGTGTATTTATACATGTTTTTCAGGTTGCTTGATGCAATGGTATGTATGTAGATTTCATAGTGAACTGCTTTATCTTAGCAACAAACAGGTGAAAAAGTGATTCTGTCAGAGACCTGCCCAGCAAGGTCAGCTAAACTGAACTTAAATGTGAGAGCAAGATCCTGTGGAATCCAGACTTGTATCTGTAGCAATGTAGCGTAGCTGTGCTTTGAACTCTAACAACTCCGACTCTTCAAATTTAGTTTTCTGGAGCTAAAAACTAATCTCTTCCTTCTTCTTTTCACTTTTCGTACTCATCAACAATTGAACGTGCTGGTTATATGTTTGTGCTTCCTCTAGCATTTTCCCATCCCAGAAAGGCCTGATGACCAGGCTGACACCTATCAATGAACCACAAATAAAGCAAAAAAAAAATCAAAATGTCATAAGGTCTGTATGTCAGGCTCAGTTAGATGTGAAATTAAGAAAGACACACATGTGCGTTTTCAGAGCAAAATCTGATGAGGGAGATTTAAACCAGCATTTCTTTCTCCCCACGACAACATTCTAAGACAACAGGAAGGAAAAAAAGAAGGCATGATGACTCTAGGATATCAGCTCCTAGGGAAAACTGTATTTTAGTCCTGCTTTTAATATACAGTTGTTAATTTTTTGAGAGAGAAAATTTGGAAATAAGGCAGGGAGCAGTGTGCTCAGGCATCTCTTCCCCAAACCCCGGGCAAAGTATACTAAGCCTACAAAATCACATTCCTTCTGCCTTTCTCTCCTCCTTATTCTTAATCACACAGTGGCCTACACACCACAACAGAGATGGAAGATGTCCCTTCCCTACCCAATTTCTCAGCATTCTTCTGGAAAATGGAGAGGTGAGCCCTTCCACCCTTGCAGGAACAAGTGGGAACTGAACCCAGCCCTGAGTGCTCGAGCCATTCCCTTTCCCACAAAGGGTAGGCACTGCAGGCACTCTCACTGCCACCATTAGGGAAAAACCAAATCAATCCTGTCCATTTAGGCTCCCATCATTAGGGAATAGCTCTGTGCTCTGGACTGTGAGCCAGCATACAACAGCATCAGTCTGTAGTATAAGACACATTCTTTTACAGTAGCTGCTTTATGTTTTTAAAATAAGGAGAAAATACCACTCTGCACACGTTTCTGTCTCATGTAGGATCAAACATTTGTAAGTATGAAAAGAGAACATCAGTGAGACAGCCATCTTTCATTCTTGCTAGGTCCTTTGCTCAGAGCAACTTCAGGCTTGGGAGAAGGGGAAGAGGAGGCAGAGGGAAACCAAGACAAAGAGACAGGTAGGTTCAAGAACTGCTGTAGATCCCTTAGAGATGCCCAGAGGAAGAGAGCATTGAATTCTGCTGCTTTTCAGATGTTGAATGGCAGTACCTCAAGTAATGAAAAAAGCCTTAAAAATAATTTTCAAACAGTAGTTGCAAACACACATGGTGAGTCTGTGTGTAAAAGAGAAGGTTGTAACCTTTCATTAACTCGGATTCATCTGAATAGTTTTTAATATGGTGAACTCTTACTGACTCACCCTGAAGGCTAAGATCTTACTATGCTTTTCCTCAAAGCAATTTCTTATTGTCAGCACTAAGTTGCTGATAAAAATGAGAGATTTCATATGTAAGTGCTGACACAACCCTAACTACAGAGTTCTGTACAACATCCTGGCATAGCTATAATTAAAAAGACAGTCTACATCAAGTAAAAAGCTTTACCACAAAGCTTTTTAGTGGATCAATACAATATCATCAGTATTTCCTTTATCATCTCAACATAGATGATAAAGAAAAAAGAGGCTTCTTATGGAATTAAGAAAAACTATATGTATTTATTAAAAAAAGAACTCTTTTGAACTCCGTGGACAATAAGTTGTTAAACTGACAGTCTAATTCTAATATTAAATACACAGACCATAACATACCAATGTGTGAGATGTTTGTTTATTTGTCTTGCACTACAGTGTAATTGCAAAAGTATTTAAGGTAACAGCTACAACACCACTAAAACTGGAATAAAAACAGTACTGAGGAAACAATTGTTTAAAAGCTTCAGAACAGAAGCTTTAACAAAATGTACAAAAAACAAAGACTTTGCAATTACTTTACCAAAACAATGAGCAGACCACAGCATTTAGCTTATAAGGATGCAAGATATTTTCAGGCAACTGAAAGTGTTGCGAGAATGACCAGAACAGGTCATACTGCATGAGTTTTATTCTTGAGGTGTCCCTGAACACCATCTCCAAAGGCTGAATGCCAACAAGTTCTAAGTCACAGCACAAAGTCACAAGAAGTAAAGTCTCTTACTTAAAAAAGCAAATATTCAAAGGAACCAGAAGGTAAAAAGTTTCTCAGAGGGCCTTTCAAAGCAGCCAAGCCAGGCACACAAATTCAGTTTTGCTCCAGTGATATTACTGCTCAAGAACCTGAAGATCTCCTTTGCTGTGATGGCATTTCCCTCTCCATGGCTCATTGCTGTCTTGTGGAAGTTAATGAGTAAAATGCAACCTTGGAGATGGGAACTGGGGGACAATTACTAAGATTTTATATGGAAAGTTAGTTTGATTAAAATTGACAATACTTAATTTGAACCCCAGAATCTCATAGCCCTTCATACTATTAACAGGATTCTATGTGCTGTAGCACTTGTAGTAGTATTTCTAAGAAAGTGATTGTACTCAAATCAAACCTTGCAATGTCAGCCTGTTGGGATGAATAAAAACTCTACCATTCTGGTAAACCATCCCAATTATGACTTTTGGGAAATCTCATTTATTTCTGAAATTGATTTTTTTTTCCTAAATTTTGCTTTGAGCAAGAGGACATTGCAATGGTTTTTCTGTCTCTTATATTGCTGTTCTTCTGATAATGACAATATTGATGCCAGTAATAGCATTTTACCACAAAATGTTACAGTTTGCTAGGTTGTCATCATTTTTCCTGTTTTGCCAACAACAGGAAAAAAATTATGTGCTGCTCTTAAAAAAAAAAAAAAAAAGGAAAAGAAATAAATCACTTTAGCTTGATAAAGACCCAGGAAAATTGAAATACTATTTAGAATCTTTAAAGAGTGAATAGATGACAATGCAACAAGTGCTGGATTAGGGCTTTGTGGGCAGAACAGTCTGAATCAAAAGAATGAGCAGCAGGATTTAGCTCTGAATGCTGAATACTGTTACTGAACCTTGATCTTGGGGTGCAGTCCTGTGCTGTGCTATGCAGATGATCGGACTAGATAACCATAGATAACATAGATAACCACTTAAAAATCTATATGTCCTTTTTCCCCTGGCTCAGTTCCTCAGCATAGTCTGTCATCTCCCACACACAGAAGGCTTCCTGCCTCTTGGTTCTATGTTCTTACCACCATCTCCATATTCAAATATCACCAAGGAAGGTTCTTCGCCCAACTATTCAGAAGTCTGTTGCTATTTAAACTTATTCTTCGGAGTATTCACAGGCCATTTTACCATCTCCACCCTTCTGATTACAGCAGGACTTCTTTTCTGAACATGTAATGTTATTGAACATGTTATGAACATGTAATATTAGCACACCTTCAGTCTCTCCCCCTTAGGCCTTCAAGACTCCTTCACTGTTAAACTGCTGGCAAAGAGAACAGCCCACCTGTGCTGAAAAGGACCAGTTTAAAACAAACAAACACCCCATAAATCATCATTCATTCATAAAAATCATAGGGCATCATACTTTGGAATTCAGTAAAGTGTGCTCTCTCCAGTTATAATTACACTAAGCTCTTAACACATAAATCAGCTATAAGATGGCACAACCAAATAAGCTGCAAAAAAGACATATCTGCTTGCCTAGTTGAAATACTTTATGACTTGTTCCTGGCTTTTGCTGTGCCATACACAAAATAGGGAAAGTAGGTATCTCCATAGGAAACAGGAATTTTCAGTCTTCAGTATTCGTACAATACAACATTTAAAGATGAAAAACTATTTACCAGAAGAATTAACTTTAAATTTACTAAAGGTTTTGACCTAAAAAGACCTAACTGTTCATTTTTTTTATTGGATATATCCAGATTGATATTTTCTTTTCATTCTACTAAATTTTTTGGGGGGTTTTTAAAACATTATTCTTAGCAGAGCTAAATTTAGCCATGTGGGAATTACCAGGTTCCCTTTAGACACATTAGAACTAAAATGCAGAATTATGATCATAAATTATGTTTCTTAGAGAATGAAGCCTGACATTCAGATCCCATAATAAATTTCTAATGATACCAATTTGGAGGGCAGCATGAAACAAACAAGAAAACACAAATCCCAACTATAATACTCGTTCATGTGTAGAAATGCATACACACTGCATGTTATCTGCAGAAGTAAAACAAAATCAGTGATGAGCAGCTGTGCAAGATTCATACACACATAGATAACAAAAAAAAGTGGCTTACAGCAAGGTTTTCCACCTTCCAATAAAACACCAGCCTGTTTCTAGTTACTTACAACTTACTCCATCTACCTTTAGTATCCAGTCTTTAGTGTTCTCAAGTCTTCATTCAGTACTCCTTTTTTTAATATTCCTTCTCCACTATTGGTATTTTTTCCAGTTTAAGATGAGGACTTTACATGCAAGAATACAGACATCTACACTCTTATAAAATAGGCATGTACATTTATAAAACAAGTGTGACAAATTTTGAAGTGCAAGGTATGTCATGCATCCATTTTCACAGTCCCGTTATTTTATTCTGGACTTAATTCAAGTTAGGTTTAGGTGAGCTCCTAAAACAATCTGCCATTGCCAGTGACCTAGTATGTGTTGCTACCGAAATCACCTGGAGTGGAAGAGGGGAAGCTATTAATCAATCTGGTCAATTCCTCATTAAGTAATCAGATGCAGAAGCCCTCGGCTGATCTGGAAGGTCAGGCAGAGTGAGAAAACCAGTTTAGAAGAACATTACCTTTTGTCTGTAGCTACACAGGCATTCAAAAATAGCAAGACTTTTTCACTATTTTTTTGGAAGGAGAACAGTAAATAAAAGAATGGGGTTTCTTCTCTTGTGAATGCTAGTTACCAATCAGTAACAGTTCTGGATTCCACAGAAGATGGAATGGTTATGCAGAATAGCACATGCACACAAAAACCTAGCACTAAGGAGGGAAAATCAAATTAAGTTAGACTGCTGAAAAAACCTTCCAGGAGACATCATTTTGTCAAGTATTTCTCTGGGAAACACCTCCAAGAATTCTGTTAAAACAAGTAAAAAGTAAGAAGCATCAATTTTTATAAAACTTGTATCAGTCTCTCAATCCTTTTTTAAATTTTTTTGGTTGGTTTTGGTTGGTTTTTCAATAAAGGCATCTAATTTGTTTGAAGATTCCTTTTGCTGACACCTTGGGAGACACTTTAACCTTACAATATTTTAAGTCTACAAAATCATCTCACTAAATGGCCTGCACAATTAAACCAATTTTGGCAAATGCTGAGACCTAATTTTCAAGATTAATTTTCAACAGTGAATGTACCATTTAAGATAAAGCCAGTTTCTTTGTGATTTTAATGTACCATTCTACTATAGTGTTTACCTTGATGTTTCATATGCTCAAAAGTCTCATTCTCATGACAATTTCTTTAGAAAACAAATCCTGCTCAGGGATAGCTAGTGTAGTGGCTACCACTACAAATATGTTCTGGCTGAATACTAAGACAGAAACACTAATTTTACATCTGGCAAAGTGCTGCCTTTTGTTATTTAAGCAGCAGAGCACCAGGAGGTGCCAGGACCTAAAATGACACTAGTGCTGCACATAAGGACCAGCTGCCCAATCCACCCCCATGCAGCTGTGGGGTGGGAGCTGGGAGACAACACAGGGGACACAGAGGGTGGCCACAGGCAGGGACACCTTGGACTGTGCTACCCAAGGGTCACCAATACATACCAGAGGCATTTTGGTGAGTCTCCAGTTGAACTCTTAAACTGCTAAATACAACTTCAACACTTCTGATATTACTATTCAATTAGCTCTGTTACTTCCTCTGCTCCACTGTGCAACACTACCTGCAGCACATATTTATTCACTGCCATTTCAGAAACATATCACTCTCCACAGAAAAGCCCTTTTCTCTTCCTTGCCCTAGTTACAATTTCACACAGTTGTATGTTTTCAAGCACAAGTTTGCACATAAAACACTACTTTACAAAAAAAGCTTATCTGCCACCTTCTCTGAAAACTGTAATTCTTTTCAACTACTCTTGTCACTGACTCACAAAGATTTTTCTCTTGAACTTCAGAACTCAATCCACTAGCTATTTATCATCATGTTTAGAATTCAAAACACAGCAGATCACATCAACTCTCTTGCAAATACTTTTATGATATACAACATTATGGTTGCAACACTTCCATGTAGTATAAACTAACCTTGAAAAAGATGCATAAAAGTAAAAGCAAAGTAAAAGCAATCTATTTAAGCTTATTTTTCTCATCAAGTTAACTTCTTTAAATGGAAGAGATTTTTAATTATTCCCTCCCTTAAACTAATAGCTGTGTTTCCCACTGCCTGTTAAGACAATTTAAAACAAATAGCTGAAACACTGTGAGAATGTTGCCTTCACATGCATCTTTTTAAAAGGCAAATCACTGAACTCAATAATCACTAAGTAGATCCTGCAAGGAGAGCTCACTGAAGTGCTACCCCTAAAACCAACAACACCTTTGAAGACTACTACTCTTCAGGTTCAAAACACACTTGGGCTCATTCTACTACTCCAACACAATGACCACTTCTTTCAGACTGAAAAAACATCCTATACTCTTTAGAAATAGGAATCTGGGTGCATAAGGATAAGAATTACATGTGTAAGCTGGTGAGATAGAAACCTATTTCTGCAAAGGGACTCATGCTCATTTCACAATGGTAAAAAAATCAAACCAAAACAAAAGCAAAAAAACCCATAAACACAAATCCAGATCAAATGGCCAAGAAACATATGAATGTCAAGCCATACACAACAGGAGCAAACATGGGAATAGTAGCATATTCTCCTTATAAATAAATAGATGTAATAAAATAAATTAATGAGAATAAATTTTCTTTTCGTTACTTCTTTTTTAGTTAATTTACTTTTAGTTTCTTTAAGTTCATTGAGGTATAAATAGAAAAGAAAATGAAAACAAATTGGTTTAAATCATATGTTTCTTGCTCACTGTTTTTTATCAAGTAGGAATTGGCTGAAGGAGCTCTCCAGTTTAGTTTAATTATAATCAGGTTCAACAATTTCTAATCCAGCCACGTTGATTTACTTCAGGCTGCTTAAATCACTGTATATACCATCAGGTGAGAAATTGTTACACATTTGATCCTAGCTATTAGTTTTCAACCTTCTATTGTTCACTGCATACTGATGTCCTCCAGCCAAAGCAAGTGTCATCCTCTATACTTTAGCCTACTGAAGTTATGTTTTGACTGTTTTTTACTTTGAGGTCCCTATGAGACTTTTCTAGTTCCTGATGTAATATTTTCCCTATCAGTTTTCACTCCAAAATGGGCACAACAACAAGGAAAAGCCATTCAATAAGAATTTTTTGTATATAAGTTTTCATTTTTATATGATATGGCAAATGACAATGAAGTCAAAAGGACATGTTAATTCTTTCACAATAATGAATAAAGACTTACAACTTTTTAGAAAGTGAAAAGAACTAGATACAAACTATTAATAATCACTGTAGCACACTTTGTACTTATACTACACTCCAATTAATCTGCAGGGGAATGGTGTACTATGTATCTTAAAAGCTCTTAAAGTTTAACAACATTTCATCAGCCTAAAACAGATTGATTCAAAAAGTAGATCCAATTAAGCTCCCCAATTTAATTCACTGGATCACAGCTCCTAATGGCTTTTTCTACAGTAAAATCCATATTCTGATATGGAATGGGTTTTGTTTAGTTCAGTTTGGTTTGTTTTCTAATTAGAGCCAGATTTCTACTTCCAAAGCATAACATATTAACAGAAAAGAAAAAAAAAAAAAACCAACATTTAATAGCAACCCATAAGGAACTACACTCTATACTTTCCTCTAAGCACCAACTTGGACCATATTTAGCATGGACCAAACTCTCAGGGAATGCATAAAGCATATGTGTTAATGTATTCCAAGTGGCCATCAGGAAAGGGGATAGGCTGACAAATGAGATGTTACATCTTTGAGCATCTAGCAGCTTCAGAGCAACTCGAGGCTGCAATCAAAACATCCATTAGAGTGCTCCACGTTTCAGAACAAGCAAGCAAGTGGTTGTCAGTGCATCCAGTAAATCACCTGATCCTATTACAAAATCAATTACTGCAGCACATTTCTATTGCTACACAACCTGATAATGGCAAAATGATATTGGATAGCAACTCAAGGTCAAGAAAGCTGTCAAAAAGATCTAAAATTTGTCTTTTTATCACGTAAATCCAAATTATACAGCATCCTTTTAATGGTATAGTTAAAATTAAAAATATAATTACCTTCTTCGGCTGATTGAGACATTCAATGGATAGTCTCTGCAACTGCTCTGATGTATGACTGCAAGATAGAAGATTGGAGCAGCAGGTCGAACAGCCAAGCCTCTTCATTAAAGAAGAAATAATGCTGCAGCCACAGCCACACATTGACTTGCTCATCAGACGAGTTTATTCTTAAAGAAATTAGGACCAGTACTGTCCCATAAACACTCAGAATTGGCCAGCTGCCTCATTCTGCAGCTCCCTGGCTGAAATTAAGACTGCTAAATAGAGAGGGAAGAAAAAAAAAAAAGAAAAGAAAGAAAAAAAAAAGAACGTTTCTCAAAAAAAAGTCAGCCAGTCTCATCAGCAAGTAATACCTTGCATTTAAAAAACGTGTCTGTTTTTCCCTCTACTCCTCTTCGCAAAGTAAGCTGCTTCAAAAAGACAGACAGCTGTCTAACAGAGGAGCAAATTCAGGGATGGCAATCTCTCAGAACTGCTTGCTGACTGCTCCTTCTCTGGCTGTTGTCACTTGCAGTGTGTTTTGCCCTCCCCAGCAGCACAGCCTACCCAGCCTGGGCCGTGGCCAGAGGAGGCTGTGCCAGCCCAGAGCCGCGCGCCCCACCCACGGACCCGCCACGGCCAGGGCACACAGCAGCAGGTGCCTGCCTGCCTGCCTGCCTGCCTGCACACCTTTGGCCAGGGCACACAGCAGCAGCTGCCTGCCTGCCTGCCTGCCTGCCTGCACACCTTTGGCCAGCGCACACAGCAGCANGGCCTGCCTGCCTGCCTGCCGGCACCCCTTTGGCCAGGGCACACAGCAGCAGCTGCCTGCCTGCCTGCCTGCCTGCCTGCCTGCCTGCACACCTTTGGCCAGGGCACACAGCAGCAGCTGCCTGCCTGCCTGCCTGCACACCTTTGGCCAGGGCACACAGCAGCAGCTGCCTGCCTGCCTGCCTGCCTGCCTGCACACCTTTGGGGTGCCAACCTGCTGGAACGCCTCTGCTGGAAAAGGACCTTCCCATTCCACAGGGGAATGACAACGCTTCGCTGCTTCACTCTCAGACTGACTACCTGAAGCGTCTGGGGAAAAAGTCTTCTTGGAAAGTCAGAATGCATGAGAAAAATGCTATCCAGGTCTACCAGATCCTGAGACAAGAATGGCTGCTACAAAGCTACGAGAGCAAGAACATCAGGGAAAGCCAACAGAAATTTGAACCCAGGAAGAAAGAAGCATGAAAGGATTTGCAGTAGAATGTCCAAAGGTACCACAACCAAATCTCAAAGCAAGTTAGAGGCAGATCGTGTAAGCAGCTTTAACAAAGTCTTCAAGGAGCTCTGCTCTGAGAAAAACAAAAAATGCAAAACTAATTCAAATGAGCAGTGAGACATAAACAGGTCTCCTAACCTTTAAAAAGAAGTATATTCTGCTCAAAATACAACATTGAAAACCTCCCCAATTTAACACACAAAATAACTTACTGCTGGAAGCATTTTCTTGTTTACAAGAGTTAATGATGCAGTAACTGTATACTTTGCCTTTTCATAAGGAAAAACCGCAAATAATATTGTAAAAAGCTCATTTTAATTGGTTTAAGATGGTATGGTATGCAATACTATTCCTGAAAGTAGCAGGTCTCATATTAACACAACTGCTTAAACTGATTATGGGATAATCTGACTTGAAATAATTGTCACTTACATTTATAGAGCTATCAGTGCTTGTTCAATAGCATCCTTTTTAGCAAAAGGTTAAGAAAAATACAAGTGATGTAAAAGCAGCTGAAAAAAACTTCTCGCTTTCACAATGCATTGAAACCTTAATTTCTCTTCTGCTCCCTCCCCTCCCCTTTATTCTCTCTCTTCCTCCCTCCCTTTCCTTGGTTTAAAGCTGAACTGAGCTTCTTCCTTCACCTTGCTCTGCCCTTTTTATATTTATGTTCCTATTAAATCGATTTCCAGTAGTATCAATATACAAGCATGCCCAACAAATTGCATGGCAAAAAAAAACCCCTTCCATAGATAAAGACTACAGATGCAAACAAGCAAAATAATGCAGTAACCTTTTACTCGCCTGCTGGAGGTACTGTCTGCTGCATAGAATTTTAAATCCTCATCTGCAGATGCAATTGAGCTGGCACTGCCAAGGACTTTGCTCTTCCCGTGCTGATTCTACATGGCTATTCATCGAAAGAGCACGTTATATAGAACATTTAAAGTAGTATCTGGTGAAATTACTTAAAAGTCTTGAAAGCAACCAACTTCCAAAAAAAGCAGCTATAGCTCTGACCAGCCACATTTCAGAGATATCTCAGACACATTACTGAATAAAGTCTTATTGCTGATGCATGCTTGCCAGCAATGTGCAGGATGTGGAAGCAGTGAGAGCTAATGAAAAAAATTAATACACAGATTTAAAGTGCAAGGATCATGTTCCAATGCTCAACATTTCACATGTCCTGCATACCACAAAAATCTCTTTACAGAAGCATCTATTGTTTATAGGGCTAAAAAAACATTGAAAGCAGCCCCCACATCCCCCTGCTTCAAATCCTGGTCTCTCAGTAGACTACAGATCAGTTCTTACACAAATGTTCCTACTGTACCTGTATTTCTGATCTATAGACTAGCCTTTTCCTTTGGCAGCTCGTAGTTAAGAATTACACAGCCATACTTCTTAACAAGAAACAGACTAAAAGAAAGCATCAATATTTGGGATAATGGTTTCAAGCCTAATAGGGTTAGGAAGTACAAGGGTACTTCACTAGAATTTGTATTACTCTGTGTAGAGATGAAGCATCAGCAGTGCAGCCTGCTATTCATTATTTATGAATCCTTCCTCTCCTCAAGTCAGCTTCCTTAATGTACTATTGATCCCCTGGTGCATGCAGATAGAGCCAGTGACTGACAGCCACAGCTTCATAGAAGAAGAATCTGCAACATAAATTAATATTTTTAAGAATATCAAAATGATTTGATATTGAATATCAAAATGATTTTACTGGGGGGGAGGGTGTGTTTCTATCTATGGACAGCAAAATTGAAGTCCTACTCATAGTGACATAGTTAATGGAAGAACAAAAACATCAAAAACATCCTATAGTGCCACTTAAATCATGAAGACAGATTTGCTTGAATTTTACATTGGTCTTACCACTATATTTTGTTTTTCTTGAGCCTGATCAACAAAACTTTTAATAAAACTTTATTCCCTATGTTTCACCTGAAATTAAAATTGCTTGCTATGAATCTTTTTCTTACATCCCTTTTTCTAACCAAAATAATAAATGTATCACCTTCCCAATAACATGCATTGACAGGACAGAGTCATGAATACAACATCCCCAGAACTGTGGTGACCTTCCAGAATACCAGCAATTTTCATCATTATCTTAGCTCTCATGACTAGCACAAACTTGGTCAAGTCCAAACTTCAAAACAGAGCAGAGTTGCTTATGGTTTTAAAGAAACATTTATCATGCTAACAAGTCTTTCTTGCAACAGTCTTCATCACAAGCCACAGACTGTTTCTCTTTAAAAAAAAAATGCAAAGGAGACATGATTTTATGCTAAGCTAAGGCCATGCTCTCCTGTATGCGAAATCTCAATAGGCAAGCAGCCAGACACACTCTTAAGCACTGATGAAATATCACTTGGACAGAGTGGAAAGACAGTACACTATGAAAAGTGTAAGTACCAACTAAAAAAAAAAGTGCAGAATAGATATATATACAGAAACAATACCTAAATTGTGAAATATAGTTAGTGAACAAATAATCAAACAAATACAACTTTGAACTGGTGGAAAGTAGCCTGTGATTAGTAACAAGCAATTAGGATAAAATCACTATACTATATACAAGACATTGTAAAGTTTAAATGTCTAAACTTACTGCAAAGTTCCCAACACACAACACACCTGATACACAGTAAGATGCCCAAACTGAAAAAAAACCAACAGATTTATTTGTTACAGATTTAGAAAAAAGCAAGAGAATGCAAGAGAAGCTAAAACTTCAATGGGTTTAGGAGGATGGAAGACACTTTTCACAAGAGCCGAATGAGTTTTAAGGCAACTCTCCAAAAGATAGTTGGAAGCACCAGAGACCCTGGAGCTTGCCACATAAAATGGCCAGCTCCCCTGTTCTGTCTGCTGAAAGTTCCATTGCCTTGGAAAATAAATCCAACATGCACAGCAACCCCCTTTTCAACACCTGGCCAAAGAAAGGGTTGGCTCCATGCTTCCTTCAAATGAATGGATCTTCTCAAAGTTATGCTCAAATTGTTTCTTTTTTTTTTTTTTTTTTTTAAAGCTGCTTTCAATACATACCTAGCTTTTAATACAGTCAGAATATATTTGTTTGTGCACAGCAAAAAATTACCACAAGAAAAGAATGGAGGTTTCTTGAAAGGGAGATGACAGCAATCTGAATGAAGTTTTACAAATCTAATTAAGATAATAGAAGAACTTGTAGCTCTATAAACTCAACCTAAGCTCTATTTTTCTTCATAATCCAAAAGCTGCTTTATTGGTACATATTAAAGAACTAAGACTCCTTTCATACACCAATACAGTAAGTATCTAGGTAAAAGATAAAATAGAATTCTAATTGAAGGTTTGCTCCTGGTAATACAAACTTTGAAATCCTACATTGGGAGAAGCAGCAAATTGCTTTAAAAATTACATCATCTGCTGAGCTCTCAAGATTGCAACTTAAAGATCTGAAAATGGTCTTTGGGTATTTGAGTTCTCATGTCAAGATAATAAAACAAAAGAGAAATTTGAAAACCACCATCACAATAGCTACCACCCCTGCTACAGACAGATTTCAAAGCAGTTATAGGAAAGATATAAGAAGGCATGTCCAATTCCACCCAAGACACAACATGACAGAAGTGGTGGATTTCAGCTCCATCAGTTTTTCTCAAGGCTCCTTCCTTCTTTTTGGGATGGTTGGGGAGAGATGGATGGGTAATCAAACTCAGGCTCATTCTTTTCCATCTTGCACAAGAGGAATCACCAAAAAAATCCAATAAAAGCATTGAAAAAGACAATTCTTTGTTCCAAAACTGCAATTTGTACAAGCTTATGCCAGACAAACAGTGGCTGCACCTTCTAAGGCCCCCATCTCACACCTGACCTCCTCTGTTGATGACAAGTTTTTTAAAAGTCTTTCTCACTCCATGTGTTCAATTACATTTATTGCAGGCAAGCAAGGAAACAAACAAGAGAAAAGCCCAAAACCCAAATCCAAAACAAAACCCACAACATCACCAACACTTCTTTGACTGTGACTAATTCTTCCTGCTCTTGCCTCTCTAGCTAACTTCCCTAACTTTGCTTTCCAGAGGAATTATATTTACCTTTTCATCTGGTCTGACTAAGTAAAAAAATCACACCCCTTTAACAATTCCCAGCACCTGCTAAAACATGAGAAAGTCCTTTCTACCATCTTCCAGCTATGAGAGACAATAAAAGGTTTAGCTCACACAGTGAGTACAGTCTAATGAGGGCAATCAGTGTGGGGCTTGTGAGGATGTCCCCTGGGAGAGCAGGAGATGATCCAGTGGCAGATTTCTGAATGCCTTTTCTAGTGGGCTTAAGAACAACAGAATTCATCATTTGGCTTGGGAGCTAAAATCACTTAGCTTGAGTGGTGCTGTTGATAGACATGTGGTTCCTGGCATTAGATAGGAAGCCTACACTTGAGTCATGAGCACAGGCAGCAGCAACCCCTCACACCCAATTATGTATGGAGCTCTTACAGCTAAATACAGGGACATCTGCACAGGAGCTGCTCCTCTCCTCAAGGAATGGACTTACAGCTTTACTGTAGTCTCTCTTTTTCCTTCTCTTCTTGCTGCTTCCAGAAAATCTACATGTAAAAGACAGTTTTCTCCACAGCACTGGAAAATGCTGGAGATTATAAACTAATTGAATACAAAAATTCAGCAATGCTTCAAGTAAAGAATAAATTCATACTACCATATACTACCCGCACATATTCAGTGTACTGAAAATATTAGATCATAATTATTAAAAGTCATTGAACATATCCCCATGTGACTGTTTTTAACTGATGCTGATTTTCCTCCTTTAGAGTTTTGGGAAAGAGTTTGGGATAAGCATTTATCTGACTTCCAGATGTTGAAATATTAACTCTTTTCCTCAGAGGTAACCCTCAGGGCAAGCACTGAATGTTTCTTTCCTTCAGAGTTCTTGTTTCAGGCTAGCTGCTTATTTAAGAAGGAGACACTATCAATTTATGCTTGGTACTTCTTTTTTAAGGTGACTTACTTATGAGAGTTACCCCTTTTTCAAACAGTGGCAGTGAAACAAAAATCCCACAATACTGTAAAAGAAAACTGACATCTTACAGAGAGAGAGATGCTGCTACAACACCTCAGCCTGCAATAAATATCAAGAGGAAGCAAGTAGCTTGCCATCTGACTGCAAATTTCAGAGTCACCCACTTCCATTACTACTGATGGAAACAAGGATGAGGACAACCAGCTTCTCAGTGCAGACATCTGTCAGGATGGTAAGTTTTCCTCAAACAGGACAGAATAACAACCAGGCAACAACTCCTGCTACACCCTTGGAAGAGAATGCTGCTGGCCCGGTGAGGCTGAAATATGAATCTTAAATGGTGGTTTTCAAACCCTTTATGTAGCATTGCCAGAAGTAACATTGCCCAGACTTTGCATCTGACCCCTGGTGCCCTTGCTTCCCTGGGGCAAATGGGGAGGGATGAGAAGTAACAGGGACATAATCTTATGTGTCACAAAAGCCTGATGTTTACAGAATATCAGCAGACTGACCCCACTGCCTCTTCACAGGTGGGTCATGCTAAGTGACAAGGAAAGTGTGACCACACTCCTTCCCTGTTACAGGGAAAAATACCCCATCATCCAGCAAGGTGTATTTCTAGGAAGAACAGGCAAAACACAAGAAGTGATCTGTGGCAAAACAGTCAACCATTTGATGCAGAAATTATCATGTCAAATCACACAATAAAGCAAGACATGCAATTCTTTTTGCTCACTGTAATTTCAAACAATATTCAGAATGAACAGATTCTTCTAAAAATGCAACTTACTCTCATTCATAATCTAGGTCTTCATAGAGCTGCAGATAGAGGTTAGCTTTATGAAACTCAGTTTTTCAGCAACATTTTTTGAAAATGCCAAAACAAGCAAAAAATAACACATCAAAAGCAAGAGAGATGGAAATTATCCATGTCAGGGTGTGAAAGATAGCAGACCTTCACTTTTGATTAATCAGTAGGAACACTTCAAATAGGAAACCTTACAAGTCAATTTCAAAGTTATTTAAAGACATTAACTTCCACTACAGTCACATCTTGAATTTTACTGAACTAAAGCCCAGTGTCAGAGCTCATGGCAGGGAAGCTCTCCTGAGGCTGCTGCAGGCTGGCAGGCAGTGACAGCAGAACCACTTACACTAGCTTCAAAAACATACTTCATTCCTCTCTCAAGTGTTTCCATCCCCATGTCACCCTTGGCCTTGTGCTGACACAAGAATCTGGGTAGGTTGCACAAGCATTTCAGATGCTATTGAGATAATTAATTTATCCTGCAACAGTTCTGAAATCTAGATCACTACACAGATGCTCCAAAACTTCCAGAAGTCAAAAGTCAGAAGCTGATCAGCAGAATTTATTTCAGAATCACTGCCTACTTTAAAGTGCTTAAAAACTGTAGCCTAATACTAGTTTCAACCTTAGAAGGCTTTGTTGCTTATGTCAGGTTACAGAGTCATTGATTCCTTATTTCCAACTCTTCTCCCTTCCATACAGAGGGGAATACAGAGGTATGATTGTTCATTTAGTTAGACAGAGAAAAAAAAGAAATTTTGGATTTGGATAAAAAACACAGGGGAAAAAAGAAAAAAGAAGGCCACACTTCATAAGATGGCCAATCTAGATCAGTGTGCTATGCTGCACGTGACTTCATCACACAGTACAGAGGGAGTGGTGACATGGAGGGTAGAATACAGCCAGGGGAGGAGGTTGGGGACATTGCTGTTTGAGAGAGTAGGTTTACCACAGGAAATCAAACACAACCAAATCCATGGATGTCATATCCCACATTGATGAAATCACTTGTTGCTCTGTTCCTCACTTCCTTGTCAATAAAACTGGACAAATGCTTACTATGTTTAGGCACTTGGTAAAGTAAGGAAGTTAAAGACTGAGTTATTTACTTACTATGTTATTAAAGAGCAGATAGAAAAGGAAGGATACAATTCTTCTTGAAGGCAGGACAAGAAAAAGACAGCTAACACTAGCTGTAGCTTTTCTTCCTTTTCCAGTGACCAAAGTATAGGAGAAATAGTTGTTAAGGGGTTTGACTTGCTTCAGACAGCTTGTCAGGGAGAAGAAAACTCAAAAACTGTGAAGCCACAGCAATTAACATTCCAAACCCTGCTCAGAGGAAGCTTGAGCTGGATGTGATCTGATGTGCTACTTAAAGCACTCCAGGCATTTAATTGTCCACAGCAGCCATTGCATTAGAGCAGCAACTGGACCCACTATCAGGGGAAGAAGAGAACCGAGAACTCTAGTGATACAGAATGATCAACCATCAATGTAACATCCTAAACAGACTTCATTCCATATTACCAAAATCAAATTTTACTTCTAAATTTCTACCGGCTCTTTGGTTTTAAGGCTCTTTATTTTCTTGTATGTTAACTAAATTTAATTAATGTGATGATGTGAAAGACCAATTAAGTAGTGAGGTCCCTTGTGCACATATTGGGAGCCCAGTTTCACATAAAGGCATTCCTGCAACCACTTAGCAGTTAGCAGCTAGAGCAGACAAAGCAAGCCATACAAAGTCATGAAAGGTTTAATAACTTCAATTTATTAACTGAAAGCAGAAATACAAGAATCCTGCAAAATTCACATCTGATTACATGCCTTTTAATAGTTTGTATTCTTATAATTAAGCCAAAGTATTCAATTCCTCTACAGTTCTGAAAATCTTTGGTCCCAGAATATCCAATTTACAAGTCATCTTTAGAATTTGTGACTAATTGGTTTTCAAACTTTAGGAACTACTTTCTCCTTAAAGCAAGATCAAGACACAGTGCTGGGATATATTTTGTACAATGCATCCCAGGCAACCCATTCCCAGTTCAGTTTCTTAAAGATGATACTGAAGAACATGAAACTGACAGGATCTAAAACCACTGGATCTTGTTTGGTTTGCTTGGTTTATTCTTCATTGTTTGGTGATTCACTTTTTTCCTCTTTTAGCTATTTGGCAGCAGGTGAGAAGATGACAATGACACCAAGACCTTTCAGGACATAAAAAGAGTCAATTGCCATTCATTTGTGTAGTTGCCATTCAAACCAAACCTCATTTCATTTGTTGCAGCACTGTAAATAGAGTGCTTAAGGACACAGTCAAGGTGAAGTCACAGTTTGCTCATGCTGGTTTTTTTGTCTGCCATAACCTAACTAAATCAATTTCAAGTAAACTAATTGCTTTAGGTAATTAATCAGTATAACCAATTTACCATTTTCCATTTACACCTAAGAATTCATACTAGAAAATTCCACTCCCTCCCTTTTTGTTAGCTGGTCTAATAAGGGATATTACTCTTCTTTCCCCTCCTGTCCCTCACTGCACAACAAGCCTGGTTTTACTCTCACTCTTCTATCCCATCACAGCTGCAATGCTGTTATGATTTGCTGCATCCACTCCTCAGGATGGCTAGTATACCCTGTGTCTCATGCATTCCACAACAGAAAAATTTCAAGTAATCCCAAAACTCTTAGGAATTAAGCTTTCAAACTGACATGAGAAAAATTAGATACAATCTGGCTCAAATATTGCACTTCTCAGTGACTAAAACAGAAATCAACAAGACACCAGGAAACATCCTCTCACGTGTTTTCTTGGAGTTTTAACTGATGTGTCTTGGAGCCATCTAATTGACGTATCTTCAGTGTTTCAGTTTTACAAAAACATTAAACTTCTGTATTTCATTATGACTTTGTCAAAACACACAAATACTATTATCTGCTGACATTGTTTCACATGGACACCAGTGATACAACCGGGAGGAGTGAGGAGTATGAAGGATTATAGAGCCCTGAGAGTGACAGTAAGGAACTCCGGAGCACAGGTGGATTTTTATAATCAATCCTCCCAGTCAAATGGATTTAAAAGGGCCAGCTGAATCTGGAAAATCACAAAATACTTCAGTATTTTTGTGGGCTACTTCAGGGCCTGTAACTGGGACCAGCACTGTTTGACAGCTTTGTTGGTGATCTGGACAGTGGTACTGAAGACCAGTAAGACTTTGACAAGTAAGACCAAAAAGACTTTGACAACTCCCTCCCCCAGTTCACTGACAACACCAACCTGTGTGGTGTGATCAACACTTTGCCACTCCAGAAGGGTCTGGGCAGGCTTGAGAGGTGGGGCCATCTCATGAAGTTCAACAACAACAACTGCAAGGTCCTGCACCTGGGTGAAAGCAACCCCAAGCACCAACGCAGGCTGGGCAGAGAATGGACTGAGAGCAGCCCTGAGAAGAAAGACTTGGGGGTGTTGGTTGAGGAGAAGCTCAGCATGACTCATCAATGTGCACTTGGCAGCCCAGAAAACCAACTCTGTTCTAAGGCTGCATCAGATGCAGCTGCAGGGCAAGGGAGGGGATTCTGCAGAATTGTGGACTTATTAGAACAGGGGCAGAGAGATCCACAAAGATGATCAGAGGGCTGAAGCACCTCTCCTATCAGGACAGGCTAAGAGAGCTGAAGTTGTTCAGCCTGGAAAAAATGAGGGTGAGGAGGCCTTATTGCATCCTTCCAGCACCTAAAGGGGGCCTACAAGAAAGCTGAACAGGGATTTTTTATGAGGGCATGTAGAGATAAGACAAGGAAGACTTGTCTTGTATTTTACTTATTTTCCTAATATCTAATCTTAATAGAACAGTTTCTAAACTGAAAAAGAATACATTAAGATTAGATATTAGGAAAACCTCTTTACTGTAAGTGTTGTGAGGCACTGGCTCAGAGAACCTGCCCCTGCCCCATCCCTGGAAGTGGTGAAGGTGTGGCTGGATGAGGCTTTGAGCATCTTGGTCTAGTGGACGGTTTCCTGCCCATAGCAGGAGGAGTCAGAACTAGATAATTTTAAGGCCCCTTCCAACACAAACCATTGCAGGATTCTGCAATGAAAGATCCTGAAATTAGCCTCCCTAGCTAAGAAGCAGAATCTTTGGAGCATGTCAGATAAGCTGAAGTGTTTTTAGGCACTTTCCATGGAATCTGAAAGGTATATTTTTTCAGCTTCCCACTGAGTTTATATTCCTAGTCACTAGTTTTTATACTCAAATTTTTAATGCAAAGTTCGCAAGTTGTGTACAATGTAAATCAGTCACATATTGAACCCATTAGCCAAAATATTGGGGCACTGAGGAGCAGAAAACATTCTATAATCACCTCTAGGTATGAACGATGTCCATAACTATGTCAAACCATCCTCCTCACAGTTTTTAACTGGAAGTTTTTATTTTTATTTTAGCATTTCCTAAGGTTCAAAAGTTCACAAAAATTTAAGGAAGCATTTCACTTAAATTTTTCCCATAAGAATAATTTTCTATTGAAGTTTATTTTCAGCTAAATATTTCATCATCCTTCAGTAGCAGCCAAATCAGCATATACTTCACAACTTCAGTTAAAGAGACAACTGCAAGTATGTTATTAAATATACATATATTTTGTGTAACTGAAACTGAACTATAAAAGTGGCTTTCTGACCCAAACTAAATTGGTGCTTGTTTACCTAGAAAATACCTGGCTGTAAGTTGCAGCAGTTGAGGAACTGCTTCATAAGCAGCTCAGTCCACAACACAAAGGTGCTCTATTGTATCATTAGCTCTCTCACTCAATTAAGACCATTCCATCAGGTAGTCTCAGGATGAGCTTAGTCCTTGAGCTATCCTGGAGAAGTTCTTCTTTTGCCATCCCTGCAAGCAGCAGTGGCCACCATCAAAACAGCCAGGCTGTTCTGTGTCAGGGCAACACAGATGCTCTTCAGATTTATCTCACTGGAGGCAAGTCACCCTCCCAAAGGCCATTTAAGGAAAAAGACTACAAGCAGCAGCACTTTCTTCACAAGCATTAAAAACAAAGGGCTGGCTATCATTTTAAATCACTAGCTGCAGTGTTCTCTTGCAAAAAGACTTTGACAGCTGAAGAATATTTTGCATGATGTTCAGCTCTGGAACAAAGTGGAGTAATATGCATGAAGAACCCCCCCTGGAAATGTATTTGCGCATTCCCAAAGAAAAAAGGAAAAAAGTACATGAAGATACTAATTTGTGTTGTTTGAAGTGTTAAAGGACAGAATTCTAAATTCAATTTGCAATTGGTATCTAATTAATTTGCTAAAAAAACACTCAGATCTTTCTGTGCATAATAGTTTAGTGAAAGTACAGTTTCATTTAATTATTCAAAATGCATCTAGCTCAAGATTTGAACAATAGAAAACATTACACAAAAAGATTAAAATATTTTTAAATGGAGTTCCAAAGAGGATGCAAAAACCCAAACAAAAAACCCAACCACAACACTGATTAATCAGCACTTACTACAACTACTTAATCATCAACAAAAAAAACCTGACTGTCCCAGAAGATTCTATTTAAAAAAACAAAAAAAACATTACATTTTCACTGAGAATACTGAGTGAAGAAAAAAATTAGGGTATTAAGTTATTAAGTCTGTAGAAGAAAGCTACTTGTCAAGTTAAACCAGAGACAACTGGCAACTTGCTGGACAACTTCACCTTTGCACCCTTTTAATTAAACATGTCAAATCATCAAAAATTGATTTTTATGAAAACTCTTTTGGAAATAATTAAAGCATTGTTTTAAGTTACCTCCCTTTTACTATAAAGTATTATTGCTGACAAAGTTAACAATGAACACAATTCACAAACCAAATAACGTAAGCACACAAAAGGTCCAAACAAGGGTCAGTCTTGATGGACAGATGAAAGCATGGAGGCTGCAAGAAGGGGATGGCATTCCCAAAGTGAGTGTGACCCTTGGCCAAACCCATCAAGAGCAGCTCCCTTTAAAAAGCTCATTCATTAACTTCCAAGGGCTAATGACTCCAGTGTCTTCCAGGAAGGCAGCTAAGAGCTCTGCCAGTCTAGTCACTGCTGGCTGGCAGTTGAAGGAAAGGATGGGAGGTGTCTGTGCTCCCTTCCACGGCTTAGATCTCCTGTGGGACCAAAATTCAAAGTTTTGGAGTTTAACCTGCTTCATATTAGGTAGCACAGATCAAACAAGAACTTGCATAGATTGCAAACTACGAAAGACTAGTCTTGACAGTGGAGAGAACAAAGAGTATTTACCCATAATTGTATCCTACTCCACCCTTGGCTCCACTGAAGACAAACTTCTCTCCAGATATCAAAAATGCCAAGTAAGTTTCCTTCTGAAAGCTAAAACTCCTGTGAAGACAAGCATCTTCCTACACTAATTTGATACCAGACAAAGCTGCTTATACTGTACCAGTGCTCAAATGTATAAGCTTCTAGGTCCAACATATTAATTTTCATGCCTTAAAACAAATAGACTAGAAATATTTTCAGGTACCTTCACGTGTTAAGGGCCTTTTACTGTCATAGAAAAGTAACAAAGATATTTTTACTCTGCATAACTGACAATCTACCCTGCAGAGAGCCTCTCTGGCAGACTCTTCTTGGAGACAGACAGTGATAGGACGAAGGCTACAAAAGCCAGTTCCAAGAAGAAATTCTGACTATGTGTTCTGAAAAAAAGTCTTACATCACAGCCAAATATTGAAGCAGGCTTTCTAGAGAAGCTGTGGAATACCTGGCCTTGGAGATATTAAAAACTTATCCTGGATAGCAACGCTGAGCAACTTTATCTAAGCTGGTCCTCCTTTGAGTGGGGGTCTGGACTAGCTGACCTCCAAAGTCCCTTCTAATCTAAATCGTCTTATGGCACCATGAAAAAAAATCGCCTTATGACTCCATGAAACTGAAAGGAGGACTGGGAGGGAGGGGTGAGGTGGTGATGTGTCAACTGTACCACATTGGAGAGCTATACGTATACACATATAACATTTATACACCAGCATACAGAAAGACGTTTGATTTTTGCATGTAAAAATAAAAGGGTTGCAGAAATCCTTAGTAAATTTTTTTCAGACAGTCTACTCTGTCTCCCCAGTGCTCTTCTGTTCCATCTCCTAATAATCAAAATTGAGTCTTTCCAATGATAATAGTCAATACCATCTAATTAGCAATAATTTGAATCTCAACTTTCTTACAAAAAGGTCACCACTTGCTTTTACAACAGAAGACTGACAGACCATTTTAAAATCTTACCAAATTAATTTTAAAATCTTACCAAATTAATGTACTCAATGTTTTAATGATGTACAGTTGATTGCCAAAAGAGGGAAAAGCCATAAGAATTCATTAAAAGTATAAGTAGTATTTTTTGGATGCAATGGAAGTGAAGACAGATGAGGCCACTAGGAACACACCCAGGGCCAGAAGGCTTTTCCTTCTGCAGCTGTGCAAGCAAACTGAAGCACACCCCAGCACTCCACCCAAAGTAGAGAGACAGGGAAACACAGGGTATTTCTGATATACTTGTTTGGTGCTTAGTTACACTGATAGGTGTCAATAGCAGCTGATTTGCTCCTCTTTGACTCTCCATTGCATTAGTCCTTCAGCACTGAAGCTCTGGTCCCTACTACTGACCAGAGAGCCAGGTATTCAGTCGCCTCAGAAAAAGAAAAAATATTAGACTAGTTTAAACTTAAGGGATTCTCAAGCGGTGTCTAATCCAACCTTCTATTTAAATGATAGTTCAACACTGAATTCAGATCAAGTTGCACAGGGTTTTGGCCAGTCAAGGCTTAAAAACCTCCAAGGACCTGGTGGAAAGTCTGCACTTTGCAGTGCTAGTCTATTGATGTACATAAAAGCTTACCTATAAGGCATGTAAGAGAAAGAGAATAGTGTAAGCAGAACTAAAACAGAATTCAATAAATGTAAATGCATGTGCAATTAGAAATGGAAAGGAGTCTAGTGAGTAACTGATTTTCAAAGATCCTGTCCAGTTTTCAACATTAAAGTGTTAGATATTCACATTGTGTGAACACACAGAGGTTTTATATATACAAAAACAGCACAGAAAATATTTCAATATGGACAGGCATAGAGCCAAACACAGTTTGTGCCAACAGTCATGCTATCTCCTCCACTGCCTCCTGGAAGCATTGCCCAATCACTTTTGAAATGGCTTGTTGTACAAGAATATAATTCAGCATGCAGCAGTAGTCTGAGGCTGATACAGCAAAAGCAAAACTGCATTTGTAAAGGCCTGTTAAAAGGACACTGCAGCAATCATGATGCCAGATGATGAGAGTTTAACTATGTGCATAGAATATGAATCTCATGTTTTCTGCAGGAAAAATGAAGGTGATTTCATGTATAAAACAACAGCAGCAGTTCTGTCCTTGGTGGAGACACACCGTTTCTGAAACCTCTATTGAGGCAGCATAAGCGATGCTGCATGGGGGACCACACCTATGTTTCTGGCAGTTTTTCTGTCCAGCAGGCTGCTGTAAATACTCAGCCCGTTCCTTGTTCTAGATCCTACCGGTCAGACACAAAAAGACCCCTTCCCACCTCTGCAAAAATGCCCTGGGGTGCTGTTTCTCAGGACTGCAGCACCAGCGAGCAGAAGCAGAGAAGGACCTGCCACTGGGAGGAGCTGTAGCCATACACGATTTTAAATCCTTGCCCTCCACTCAGGACTGAGAACCTGCCAGGAGTTGCCATTCCTGCAAGCCAGGTTCTGTCAGCAAGCCAGAGGCTGCCTGCTGCAATACACCAAACCGACTGAACGAGCACACAGAAGTAATTCTGCGTTCTACAAAACACAGGTCAGACTTCTGCACATTAAAATAGTCCATCATTTGTGATCCTCTCTAGGTTTAGTTCACAGTTTTGTCTAAAGCTACACTGAACAAGTGAAGAGAAATAAGTAATCCAAGTACAAAAAAGATACTGAATCCACAAGTGTGAAAATCGGTTTCTCCATTATGCTGCTTTCAACAATAGATGAAGTATCGCAAATTAAAAAAAAAAAATTTAAATCCTATTGAAGTTTCTCCCTTTGACCGCACCTTCAGCCAACAGAAACACTTCAGCACTCTACACATTATCTATGAATATAGGGAACAACAATGGCCAGACCTTTGGAATGGCAGCTTACAACAAAAGACTAAAAAATGGAGTTTAGCTAGACACAGTGCTTTCCTTCTTTTTTTTTTTTTTTCTTTTTTTTTTTTTTTTTTTTTTTTTTTTTTTTTTTTTTTTTTTTTGGTTGGTGTTGGTGTTTATTTTTAACCACGAAGAAANGACTGCATCTAGCACAGCATAGGAAAACTGGCAAGGTTCAGCCAGACTCCTTTCACAGCACATCCAGAGGACACAGACACCTGCCCCCTGCTGCTTTCACCTCCTCAGCCTTGGTACCCAATCCCAATCCCTACAGGATGGTTAAAGACAGGCCTCAGCCATGCATGGTCCTCCTGGCATCATGGTCCCTCTGTGGCAATATGCAAGTTACCCTCAGAGCATTGTATCATCCAGCAGAGCCATTAACTGCACTTGTAATGACTTTGGATGCAGCTGTCTCACCCCTGGATGCTCATATCCATCACCACTGGCAATTCTACAGAGCCACTCTGACTTTGATGACAAGAGTGAAGAAAGGAAAACACCACTCTTTTGAAAGCAAAAAGCATGTGTGTATGGAGAAAAAAAAACCTAATTACTATTTGTTCTGTCTACAGCAAATAGAGAGCTAAAAATGGAACAGAGTTTAAAGAAAGGTGACACTGAGAAAAAGGGGGCAAAAAGGTAGGGCAAGTCTATAGATCACAAAGTGACAGAAGAAACTGGCTATGAATAACACGGACTTTCCTTCACTGGCAGCTTAAAAAGAGATCAAACCATTCCTTTGGGTCACAACAGTCTCAAACAGCACTACAGGCTGGGGTAAGAGTGGCTGAAAAGCTGCCTGGCAGAAAAGGACCTGGGGGTGCTGCTCAACAGCAGCTGAACATGAGCCAGTGTGTGCCCAGGTGGCCAAGAAGGCCAGTGGCATCCTGGCCTGGATCAGCAACAGTGTGGCCAGCAGGAGCAGGGCAGTGACTGTCCCCCTCTATTCAGCACAGGTGAGGCCTCACCTTGAGTCCTGTGTTCAGTTCAGTTCTGGGCCCCTCACTACAAGAAGGACACCGAGGTGCTGGAGCATGTCCAGAGAAGGGCAACAGAGCCAGGGAAGAGCCTGGAACACAAGTCCTCTGAGAAATGGCTGGGGGAGCTGGGGTTGTTTAACCAGGAGAAAAGGAGGCTCAGCAGGGAACTCATTGTTTTCTACTACAACCTCCTTTCAGGCACCTGTAAAGTGGGGGTCAGTCTCCTCCGCCAAGTAACAAGCAATAGGACAAGAGAAATGGGCCTCAAGTTGCAACGGGGGAGGTTTAGATTGGACATTAGGATAAATTTCTTCCCTGAAAGGGTGGTCAGGAATTTGGAAATGCCTATTGGAATAGGCTACCCAGGGAAGTGGTGGAATCACCATCTGTGGAAATGTTCAAAAGGTGCATGGATGTGACACTTTGGGACATGGTTNCTCATTGTTTTCTACTACAACCTCCTTTCAGGCACCTGTAAAGTGGGGGTCAGTCTCCTCCGCCAAGTAACAAGCAATAGGACAAGAGAAATGGGCCTCAAGTTGCAACGGGGGAGGTTTAGATTGGACATTAGGATAAATTTCTTCCCTGAAAGGGTGGTCAGGAATTTGGAAATGCCTATTGGAATAGGCTACCCAGGGAAGTGGTGGAATCACCATCTGTGGAAATGTTCAAAAGGTGCATGGATGTGACACTTTGGGACATGGTTCGGTGGTGAATACGGCAGTGCTGGATTAATGGCTGGACTCGATCTTGGAGGTCTTTTCCAACCTTAGTGATTCTAAGGGTCAGAGAGATGCTGGTCTAGATTTTTGTCTTGAAGTCCCAAGTCCCTTCTGCCCCTAATTTCTCTTAATGAGCACATGTGATAAGATAACAGGAAGTTAATACAATTTCTAGTGACATTTTATCCAGGACAGACTGTCACATCCCAAACAGCATTTCACTAAATACAGGAGAGGCCTTAGCAGCACAGCTGGTAGTGCTCTCTAGTGGAGATAAAGGAGGAAATACTGCAGACTTCATAGCCATTGTGGCTTCCAGAAACAGAAAATAAACTCATTTTAACTGTGTTTTAATCACAACTCTCTGTAAACATAAATAATATTATTCCAAGCTGAAGAGAAAAAACAGAGTGAGTCCCTTCAGAACACTGATTTCCTAAACATCTTCAAAAGATAAAAGGGGTTTTTTTTCCCTCATCAGTTAAGCACACTGCATCTTACCAACTTACTTCACTATGGGCATATGACAGAAGAGAACATCATTATGCAATATTTAAAGTGTGCTTTATTTTCCATATCCAAAAGCAATATCTACTACAGCTAACTACTGCAAAGCTTAAGGTAGATGGATGATAAACCCGAACACAGATGAAGTGGAGCCCCTCAAGTGTACTCCTCTATTAATAACATCACAGTTGACATAGAAAATTTGGCAACGAAAATTTTGCCAATCAGGAGTCACGGAAGCTAAAAATCTTGCTAAGAGCTCTGACCAACATCTGCATTTTTGAGTGCAACACTTTGTGTACAAAACAAAACAGTATCCTTACCACACAGGCATAAAATCTCAGCTGCACATTTCTGAGATCTTCTGTCTCCCAATACATACACAATGCAAAATCTTGATGGTATGCCAAAATTACTTTCTTAACAGTACAGTTACATATCCAAAGAGGAAGCAAACATACTGCTTTAGGTTGTCTGTCAAGATGACCCTGAATTCAGAGCTAAATCTTGGGGTAACTGGTACCACCTCTTCCTTTTCATAGTGAAGGAGGAAATGAGACTGGTGTATAGCCCCTGTGTGATGAGTGAAATTTTGGATCAAAGCAGATGCTAATTATCAGAGCTGGTAACAGAGAATAGAGTAGGAATGTTGATATGCTCTTATCTGATTTTATATACAGCAATAGAAATTCTAAATCCCAATTAGGTCCTAAGTTCTATCTGTGCAGCCTTTAAACTTTCAAATCAAAACTTAGAGGACATTTTCAGTGCAATCAGAATTTACTCTTCATGTTGCGTACGTTCAGTTCTACTAAACAAAACTCAACAAAAGTCGGCAATGGCTGGACAAGAAGGAAATTATTTCAGCAATTTAGCAGTAACACGAAGAAACCAAATGGGTGCCATAGCACACATATGAAGCTACAGGGAGAAAAAGTTCAAGTCTACAAAGGTACAAAAAATTTACTCTATGGTCACTGTGAAAGATTAAAAGTTACTTGTGCTTTTTCATCTGTCTACACAGACAATCAAGGTGGTAATGCAATGAATTCAGCTTGTCCTGTTTGAAAGATGGAGATGATTTAACAGATCTATGAATGCCTGTGTAGGCTTACAATGTGGATGCAATTAGGATGGTTTTGGTGGAAACATTAAGCAACAAAACAGCCTACACATTAATTCATGTGTTCTCCCAGTTTTCTTTAAGAAAGCTTCAACAGCACCCCTGAGGTGCTTCTTTAATCTGAGGGAGAAAGAAGAAGAAATTTTATATAACGTCACGCCAAGAAATACAAAACATTACTAGGCCATTCATGAAGTATTTAATGTTGACCTTGTGGTCCTACCAAGGGCTCATTCTCCTAGAATCTGTCTGAAACTACTCCAAAGGATATCTTGTTAGTAAAGGATTATAATTTTTCTTTTAGTTTTTTTATAAACATTGGAATACCCAACTTTTCAGGATGCAACAGTTCCCATGAGTAATTCATGATAATCCCAAATGGTTCCAACACAATGAATCAAGCTACTCACACAATAATTCTGTTTTGCAATTGGAAGAGAGCAAACACAAATGGCAAGGCATTTTTTCAATCATAGTTTCAGAGACACAAGCTTACCTCTCCTGGTAGGGATAATCAACATTATCTTGTCTCAGACTAAAGAAAAACCACTGCATAGGGAAATGTCTATTACTGACCTTGCACATCAGTCCTTTAATGGCTTACAAGCTATTAAATTAACATACATTTAGATAAACTTCTCCTCTGTTACTGCTCTGAGGCAGTACTCTCCATGCCTCTTTTCAGACCAGGATTTACAAAGAAAACTCACAGAGCAACACAGATGTAGATATATGCAGAAATGCTGCTAAATTTATAGCAATGGGAATTTGCAATGCCAACAGAGGTAAGGTGCCAAGTGTTCTACTGAAACAGCTGAAGAACATAGCAATCAGTCCCTGATACTAAGGAGGGTTTGCAATTTTATTTTCTGCTTGGTTTAGTTTGCATAAGACTAAAGAGTAGTGTGTGTCAAAGCAACTCCTAAAAGTCCCTAAGGTCTTTCAAATTCTTTGAACAATCTAATTTTAGGACCAGGTATGGAAAATTAGAGATTCTGTTTATTTGCCTTGTACCAGCAGCCAGAATAAATTTTGCCAGAATGACTTTCGCTTTCTAGCAACTATAACATCACTGAAGTAAATAAATCAAGAAACTCCTCAGCATGCTATTGGATTAAGAGTTTCTACCAAAGGCATCTAACATTTTTTCTATATTCATACAGAAGCATGAGATGAAAAAATTATAAGAGACATAAATAGAATAAGCATTCTGGTCTACAGCAGCATACCTGTCATTCTATTGTACACCAGAATCCAGTGGACTCCTTGGAAGCAGTTGGTCCATTCATATAAACACATGAAAAAACAAAAACACAAACAAACAAACAAAAACCAACCAAAACCACCCAAACAAAAATCCCAACAACAACAAAAACCCATACCAAAACAAAGCAGGAAAAAAAAATAAATATATAAAAAATTTCTCACATATGTAAACTCAGCTGATCCAGGCCTTCATTATTTTAAGAATGAATTGCCACAAGGTACAGGACAGACAGGCAGTTCTTGAGACAATCTTGAAACTACCCTCATTGAAAACATGTCTCAGGTTTTCTCGGTAACTTGCATACAGACACCCAGCATTTTGTATCATAATCTAGTAAATGGAGATATTCAGATTAACAAGATAAATCTGTGTCTGCATCCAGATCATATGCAGTATTGTTAAGCCATCCTACAAGATCTTTCAGTTCTCTGGCCATCTAAATATTTTCATTATATTAGTATTTATGATAAATAAATATCATATTTATTACATGTATCATCCCAACAGGTTAAAACTCAATTCTTCATAGTCCACACCGACAATTAACAATAGTTCAAGATAAAATATTGTCAGTATAATACTACACTCCAATTTCACCAAAAATAACTTAAAAAAGAGAAGAAAATAAAAGAAAGCACTATTTTAAGTGTTAACAAAGCCAGTAAGTCTAAACTAAAAAAAGGCAGCTCTAAAGAAGACACCAGGCACCTTTTAAAATAAGAATTTTATCAGTAAGTTTATCCATTTCCCACAACCAAGGCTTTATTATCATTTCTAGCTTAGTTATCAACTCAAGTTTGGCCCATGACATAACAGTCTAACTACTAAGAAAGAATAATGGAAGCATTTATTAGAAAAGGAAGGGCTGCTTGCTTTATACTTCCCATTTGTTTGCTAACAAAACATTCTGCCTGACTTTATAAAATAGCAGCAGTCAGAATGAACAAACAGAAAAGAACTAAAACTTAAATGGGATACAGTACTCTCCCCCAATAAGCACCACTTCAACAGCAATGCATAAAAAGGGTAAAAATTGAAACTGACTTTAAATTGACCAATTTTGTTTAAAAAAAAAGAAGACTGTCTTTGCTAGAAGAATTCGATTTTTACAATCTGACTGATATTTCCTTCCAAAAATCTGGACTTGCTTTATACCAATTCCCACAACTGAAATAAAGGAAAAAAGCCAATCCTGTCAAATGGCGTACTGCATGCTAGACCCTCCTGCTGCCTGCTGTTTAAATTAGCATGACAGCTTTCAAAGAGCTGCAAACTCTGAAGAAACAATACATAAAAAGCAGCTGATGAGCAGCAGAAGCAGGTTCAGGTGCTCCACACACCAGTGTCCACCAGGACCAGGTTCCTGCAGCTCTGCTTTTTCTCATGTTCAGGGACTGTAATTCTACCCACACAAAGCAGAAGGCTCCTGTTCCTTCATGCAGTGGTAACAGGAGCATCTGTAGCATGGACTATTTTTAGAACTAGTCCACTGCCAGCTCAGAGGAATGAGGAGCTGGAGACCAGGGCACTGATCAGCCCACTGGCTGCTGTGTCTGACGCCGGGGATGTGCCAAGCTCCCCCTGCCCCTCACTACTACCTACAGCACGGACTCAACTGAGAAAAACTTGCTAGAGCCATTTTTTCACATCTCCTCAGCTTCCTTCAATATCTCCTGGATGCTCCCGACAGTTTTTGCACGTTTCCAGTCCCAGGCAGCCTAGGCTTTGTGGGTTGCACTCTGGTGATGTCTGCAGGCTTCCCTTTGCAGCCCACAGGTTTGAGTATTTTGTAGACAGCTCAAGGCTTTGGTTGCATCACATGATGGCAGGTGCCAAAACCAAAATTTAGCACTCTAATACATACACACACCCTTAACCCTGTTCAAAACTTTGTAACTTTCTTCCAATTATTTTGATCCACAGGAAGATATGTGTATCTGCACACCAAATGATTTTCAGGCTTTTATATCTTGTAAGAACAATGATTTTGAGCTCTTATCTAAACTGTCCACTGGAAATTGGAGTAAAGCACCTAGTTCATTAAATGATAATTCTAGCATGGGAAATTTTCAATAAAATGTCTTCTTGGCTGTTCTGTGAAATTCATTTCAGACACAGGAATTGAGCAACATTTTAAAATAAAGCATGAATGGGCCATCTTACTGATACAGATAAGACACATCCCATATTGAAAAGAGAAAAGTCCTAAATCTCCTCTCAGAAAAATCAAGCATTTTGGTAAAGCTTTTACAGAATACCATGAAACCTTAATGCGTATGTCTCAAACACTGAGAAAGGCAAACACAGAGCCATTCAAGAGCCCCATCTTATTTTTAACTTAACTGTTGCCCATAGGACACTATAGAGACTTTTTTTTTCTCTCTCTGCCTTCAACCCCTCAAATAAATCCCCTTTATTGGATTATGGATTAATGCAGCAACTATAGCAGTAAGCTGTTTCCATGAGAGTGAGAAAACATAAGATGTGTACCACTAAGCAGAGTAACATCTCACTTGGAACTTGTGGGTCTGTCTTGGATATTGCATTCATTACATGAAAACAATATTTATGTTTTATAAAGTATATTTTGAACAACATCAATAGCACAGAAATTTAGCATCTGCTAAAACACTTTACTAATATAACTCCTCCCACAAACACTTTATTGATATAACTACTTATTTCCTTAAAGCATCTAATGGCCAGTAAATCTACTAGCAATTCATTTTAAGTCACTGTTCCCATTAAACAATTATTAGCTATATGTATGTTGAAGAACATATGAATTTAAGTTTATTACATAAATTACAGGCTGCCCTTTCAATGCAGAATGGTGAACTACTGATGCTGCTTCTTTTTCACAAAGAAATAAAACTGTACATAAAATAAAACTGTACATGCCAGGATACTGGCATCACAAACTCTGAGCCCCTGAAACAAACACTCAGAACAGCTTTTACTCAAAGACCTCAAAACATTTGACAGATGTGTACTCTCATTTTATAGAGTATGATGCATAAAATGCAATAGCATGCTCTTGAATAAGAGAATTTCAGACAAAGTCAGTGTCAGAAGCTAGGAATAGAAACCTCAGTCCTTCCAACTATCACACCATTGCTCTGTCTGCATTTCCACCTCCAAAAGACTGATGAAAAAGGCAGCAACGTGAGTTAAAAATAACTTCTGATTAGCAAGGCAGAAGCCCTGTGAAAACCAAACGAGCCAGAGTCTCACTCATGGCTGAACTAGAACCCAAACTAGGGAAACTGAACATGGTAAGGCCAGGTCAATGTTTTGCTCAAATTAAGTGAAATTGAGTTTGCTAAAATAACAATTTTGGTCCAGTAAAGTTTTAGAAGTTCTCATCTATAAAGCTTGTTCTATTACTCAAACTGATATAGCTGAACAGACTAGGCGCAGAAAACTTCCAGATTTGGAGAGGACAGAGAATAGCCTTTAGGACAACTTCAAATTGAGAATATGGTTCTGATTTCATCTGGGCTATGTCAATTAATAGGAGGAGGCTGAAAACTCGTGAAATGGAGATTTTTCTAGGAAAATGGCCAAACTTAAAATGCATTTGTCATTTATGAAGGGCAGAATAGACAATTACTATTTACATGTGAAATACTGAAGATTTAAAGGAGTGGGTAAATTAATGAAATTTCGCAAAACCCCTTTCTTGAGGTCAGGATAGACTACATAAACCCATACTTAAAAACACAGATTTGTCTTCTTTGTTCCTTTAGGCCCACCTTGGTTAAACTCCAACTACTCATTTTCTCTTCATACCTTGCTTGCCTGAAAGAATAGAGTGGTTATGTCTTTTCTCATTTCTAGATGCATGTTCATTTAAGTGCTTCGCAGTTATTTGATTTCCCTCCCTTTGCTCCCATAACAACATTTGGTGACCTATATTGAATATATTTCATTCTGGTGTGAGAACATGTAAGACCCACAGATTTTGTTGATTTTAGTCAGGGGGAGAACAAATATTTACCATAGGAAGATTCATTGGCAAGCCTTGCATTTGCTGCTCTGCAAGGCCTGGTACTATTTGATACAAATTCCCTTAAAAAAGTTTGGCTCTGATCATGGTAGGGGATTATTAGGGAAAAGTGTTTAAATTTCTTCCACATACCATTTCCCACTATAGCTGATGATGTTCAATCATTTTCTGTATAGATTCCAAGCCACAAAACTAAGACACTATAGGGATTTTTCTTGCTGTATTACAGCCAATTCATGCTGGATAGTCAAAAATTCTACTATTTCTCTTGAGGAACAGTGTTCTGAGGTATATGCTTTGAAAGATGAATATCAAATGCACTCTCCTTACTGCAGATGCAGTGGTATCTAAGGGCTATACACTATGCATTTAATTGTATGTCACAGATGGCTGGTGGTTTTAAAACAGACAGATGTTTGTCATGTCTTCTTTCTTCAATATATGCAGCTTGTGAGCTGCCAGTCGATATCGAGATGGATGTTTAGGAAGCTGATATTGATGAAGAAATGTATAATGAAAAAGCTAACTGCAGCACAGTTCTAGACAGCTAAAACTCTTCAATTTGTTTTATTGCTTTACCTTTACTTAAGCTATCTTTTCAAGGAAAACTGCACCAGGATTGCCAGTTTTCTTTTCCACATACAGCTGGCATCCATTGCTGTCACATACTCCAGTTACAGATGGGTGCGCAGTCATAACATCAACACAGCTTCAAAAGCAGTTCCCCAACAGTGGGCTGTTAAAACACAAGTTTCCACAGAGCAGTGCAAAGGGTTAAAACACTTTATTTGTAGCTCCACACCCTGTTCAATTCCACCACTCATAAGGATAGTTTGGACATAAAGAATTTACAAATACGTATTGGGTTTTTTCAACTGCGGCCACACTGACTATTCTTACTTTTATAGTAACTGCTGTACTGTCAAAATCCTTGGACACCTTAACTGATTCTAAACAGATTCTTAACTGATTCTCTGATACTGAGAACATAAGTCACCTGTAAAATTTGCACACTGGGAAAGTGAGATACAGACCCATCGGCAAGTACAGAATTGCTGAGGAACACGGTTGAGTAGCTGTCAGAGGGGGATGCTAACTCGACCTCTGGAAGGGGCAGCTCCTCTAAAAATCAGGGCTGACTCAACTAATTTTTATGCTCACAAAGGAAAACCACATATTTTGAAGAGGTACAAAACTACTTCAACATTAAAATGTAAAACAAGGGTGGGAAGGCAGAACTGGACAAGAAAAGGGGTAGAGGAAAAAAACTGCAGCCAAAAGGAGATAAGGAGATGACACCAAGACTGCTAGAGAGCAAAACAAACCTCAAGCACATGCTGAAAGACCAGAGAGAAGGAGGAAAAGCAGGGAAGGCAGTAACCAGAAGAGACAGGCAAGAGGAAACTGCATACAGTGACAATCACATATCCTACCCAGCTCCTCATAGGAAGGGGAAATGAAAAAAATGGGCTTTTTTTCCTGCTCTAAGTTTCCTCCATACAAATTTTACATTATTGGCATTTTGATGCTATAGGATTCAGAAGGAAACTAAAGAAAGTCCAAAAGTACTTCCTGTAAATAGCACTATTGAGCTATAGCTGTTAACTAGAACACAATGGCAACCCAGGTCCCCTCTGCCCAGGATGGCAAGGCACAGTCTGAACACATACTCAGTGTGGCTGCTTCTGCTCAACATTTTCTCATGTAAACTCACCCAATCGCATTCCTAATCTCAGAAACAAGTTTATAGCAACAACCGTCTCAAAAATGAAATCTAGATAAATTTATGCATGTGGCAGTTCCATTGCTTGTCATAGTTTTCCCCAAATTGTTGCAGGGAAAACTTGTTTTTCCTGAGGAATTAGGAACATATTGGGGTAGAAAACGGCTCCATGAGAAAAAAAGTAATTCAAACACTTTATTTGCATTACAAGTAGAGTTACCACTATAAACTAGACTCAACAACCATAACCACCAAGCATACAACACAACACTTACAACGAAACTCAAGAGTGTAACTGAAGTGCAAAGTATATTCCAGCAGCTGCTCCCACCAAACAAGTGCAAATCTACTAAGTAGAAACCAGCCAGCTACAGAACATCCATGCTGCACTGTACTGCCCCATCCCTAATAAAAAAGTATTTACAGAGAATGATAAATTGGTTTCATACAGTGCTTTCATTAAAGAGAAAGTCCCTAATCCTTTTAATCATGTTTATAACTTCATGTGTTATATAATGTAAATACATTTGGTAAATCTGAATCCCCCACTTCTACTGCAACACTCTTATTCTAATTACAGGAGGATGCTAATCTTTAACAAGCAATATGATAAGTTTTTAAAGCAAGCTGATAACTACAAAAATTACTGCAATGTCATCCCGCCTGAAAGCAACCTTTCATTACACAGACATCAACTTTAAGAGCAGCTTATTATCATCAACAAAAGTCTACAGCATCTAACAAATTTCCTGGTTTTTTCTCTGTGTGTCTTAAGCATACAGCCAGAAGAAAAAAAAAAAAAAGAGCTATTTACTCATTTAAATAAATTCTTAGGAAGTAATTCAAGAAATAAAATAAGGTCACTTAATTCAGCCACAGACTATGGTTAAGTCAGGTGTGTTAATCACTTAACAAAACAATAAACAAATCAGGCAATCAATAGTAAAACCAGAAATTTTTTGAAGACTAATACACTTTCCATTCAGAAGTGAATGAGTACCTGCTTAATATATTTCCTTACAGTTAGGACATAAATACCTTCTTTCTTTACATATAGGTTCCATGAAATACAGCCTTCAGAAAATCAGTCCTGTCTTTTCTTGTTTCAGGTGGTTCACTACACTGAGCCACCTAGTAAGAAAAGCAACAGAGGTACATGGTATCTTGATTTTTACGTTGCTGAACTCAAGACACAGCACTGCATTGCTCTTTTCCCTGCACACTTTCCTTCTTCACAAAAAACTTTTTATTGTGCTTTAACAGAAGGTCAATGGCTATCACTTCTCTACTCCAGCACAATGGTGAATTGAAACAAGAACCCATAGCTGTTTAGACCGACAAAGCAACCAGTATGTCTAAGCCAATAAAGCGATTTGTTCATTAAAGCTACTAATAAAGCAACCTTTTGTTAGTCTATGAAACATCAGAAACCTCATAGAATGCATTTAACTATGCTTTTTTAAAAATCACCAACTCAGAAGTTCTAAAATCTGTTAACTTCTCCACTTCCTTAAACTGATAGTAAAATACCTTCATGTTGACTTTTCAAAAGGCAGCAAATGCGACACAAACTTTCCTGCCTATTCATCATCAGAAACATTTAGGGTTTTTGTTGAAGAAATCCCCTCTGACAAGAGCTCAAATCCATCATATTAATGCATTATGTAAAGCTTCCTATGCAACACTGACAACCTGTACTAGTGACCACAACTATAAACAAGAACAAAATCATTCAAGCACACTCAGTTTGGACCCAAAGATTCCTTTGGATTTGACAAACAAAAATGAGAAGAGCTGTAGTGAGCAAAGATCAAAAATGCTGTTAGCACTCGTGTCCATTGCTTTCAATTAAACTGAAACAAAGTCTGAACCTGAGTCCCCAGCACTTAGTATTGCTGTCTGGAGGGGAATTGTAACTATTCTCAATAACCAGCACTAACAGGACAATGGCCACAAACTTCCTCCAAACAACATCAGTATTTTTGCCCTGACTTTAGCTGCACAATTCCAGCAATCCTTGACAGCATTAAAATGAAGTCTCCTCCCTTACTCAATTTCTAGACTTGCTTTGTTAACAGGTAGCTCCATTATTATGTGATTAGAGACTGGGGCCACCAAAAAGGAAAAAAAAAAAAAAAAAAAAAGCTATTTTCCATCTAATTACCATCAGCTAGACAAAAAAAGGCCAGGCAGGTATTCCCCCTAAACTTTTATGTTTTAGAACCTGCGAATGTCAATTTTACTAATAGCAATATACAAGTATCGAAGCTGCATAACGTGTTAACAGAGAAAATAAAGCAAAACTGTATGTGAGGGGGGAAAGTATATGTTCTCTTACTCATATTTAACAGTGAAACAGCTCTTTTCTAGAAGCAATCTGAAGTCATTCTTTTGCTGCCATTTCTCATCTGTGTCTCTTCGTCAAGCACACTGCAACTACTGGATTTTCTTATATGCACAAAAACCCAAGCAAAAAAAAAAAAACAAGTTTCATCCTTAATACTGCAACTTCTCCAGAACAAGATTCCCATTTGTTACACTGGATACAGCATTTGAATTCTCAGTGAAAGTTCTTGTAACAGAATGACAGTAAAATATTTGTCCCTACACAGAGATATGTACAATCAGCCAAAGTTCTATCCTTTGCTATTCAGAAAAAAATAATCTTTATTTATAAAATAAACAAGTCTGCTATCTAGGACAGAGATAGCATCCCTCCCTCTACACTGTGACTCTCACTATCAAGCCATGAGATTATATCCTCCTTCTGGAATTAAGTGCTTATTCTAACAATAACACTTCAATAGCATGTGAAACTTTTCAATTAAACAGTTGTCAAGCAGCCTGATAAGGCACAGAAAAACAACTGATAGCTGAAACAAGTCATACAACAAGTTTTGCAGACTTCCTAGTTCCTGCCAAACAAATAGTTAATCAGTGAGTAGTCAAGAGGCAAACAAATGACCATTAAAATTCATAGCAAAAAGTGACAGATCATTGTATTTAATTGTAAATTTTCAACCATCTTCTAAGGTTTTCACTTAAAGCTTTTTTGGACTTTGGAGCCTTTTGTCTACTATTGCACCACTGACATGTGCTAGCAAAGAAACCAGCAGGACAATAACTATTGCAAAGACACTGATTCTAAAGAGTTACACAATGCTTTTCTCACATTCTCTTTGAGAGAGGATACAAATGACTTTCAAACAGCGATTAGAAGTAATTTAGACATAATATTTTCCTATTTAAGTCCTGAAGTCGCACTTTGCTAACTCTCCCTGCCCATACCTGATCAGGTCTTCCAACAATTCTACAGTCATTTAGGCTGAGAAGATTCATGCAAGAATCAATCAAGAACACAATACAAAGTGCCTGATATTTGTGATCAACTGCACTTTTCAGTTTGCTTAACTTCCAAAATTAATCCTCTCCTTCAGTTCAGTTCTACTCCTCTCACAGTACAAAGGCAATGGAATTTATGTTCCTAAATGACTTAAGCATACTTGAAAAGTCCCTCTCTTCAGAGATTAACTTCTTGCTCTTAGAAGTAAATAAACAGAAGCTTAGACTAATGACTTTTTATCAATGGAAAACTGACAATTAGTTCTTTTCTGAGGCAACAAAAGTACATGACTAAGAAGTTTGACAAATTTACATTTGTAGCTACTGATGCAGCAAACATTATACAAGTGCATAGCTTTCTACAGGTATTCTTATGGCCACATCTAAGTGTATACTCCAGTGACTGCAGGAATCAGACCTAGACTTCATTTATCTTATCTTCACCTGTATTCCAGAATAGCTAATATGATAGTCTATCATTAGTGGCAACAGAAAATTAAACATTGACTTAAAATGCTTCACAAGAATCTTTAGATATTTCCTCCATAACAGCAATAATTTTATATTAAAAAAATCTTCAAAAAAATTTTAAAAGCCTATGGTGATTACATGAATTACTTAGATAATTTAAATAATAACTAGTATTTTAAACAAACACTCTAAGTTACATGCCTTTAACATCTTAACACCTCAAGATGTATCTTGCAGAACCCTTCTATATATTTCCATAAATAATACATTCTTTAAATGTACACATTTATAGGAGTGTTTAAGAAATAGACTCTATAATCTATTCTTATAGATTCTTATTCCTAAACCCAATCTATTCATATAGATCTACAAATCACCCAGTTAAATAAAGGCTTTAGAGGCATACAGAAAACCAACAAGCATTAAATTTACTTTTCTTCACAGAAGTACTCACATGGGATGATAATAAAATTGAAGTTCACAATGCACTCTTAACACCACAGACCAATAAGAAAACTTCAATTACAAGAGCTGATTTTTGTTTGCTCTGCCTGGTTGCAACAGTTGTAATGCTAACATGGGAAACTTGCTATTTATCATTTCAGATAGATCCTAGCATTTCTTTATTTTTTTCATGATCCATAACATCAATAGAGTGAAACTTCAGAGTTGCTAAGCTAATGTTCTAACCACATTAAAAGATGACCACAGAAACAACTATACAGGAATTGCCATTTCCTGGAGACACAAATGAGAACTCATCCTTACTTGAGTAACCATCATTTTCACAGGATCAAGCAATTCTTTAGCAAACATGCCCCCAGAATTGCCTAAACTTCAGATGCAGCTACCATTTGTGTGGTTGACTGCAATGACAAAACACCAGTAAGCACTGGTACCCAAACAGCACCTCTACATGTCTACAAGAAAAATCACATAGTGAAGGAGCATCTGCTGTCTTACAAAGGTGAACTCTTACAGCAAAAAATGCTTAAATGTAGAAGAACTGGGACCTGAAAAAATGGTCTCTTTAGGAACAGAGATCCCCATTTCCAGGGGATCTAGAAAATTCCAGGGGACTATGCCAGAGGCAAGTGACATGAAAGGCAAAGAATAGTAGTTGTTCATTGTCCCTGCAACACAAACACGAGGCAGCACCTCAGGAACAAGGAGAATCCACCTTCAAAACATGAGTGACTCTTCAGGCAACAGCAGCAGATCTGTGGGATTTGCTGCAAAAGGATGCAATGGACCTGAAAAATTTACAAGGGTTCAAGAAGAAATTGTACAAGTTCTCAGAAGAGAAATCGTTCAAGAATTTCTGAATAAACAGAAACAACTTCTGGCTCAGAGATTCCATAACTGAAAGTAGCTGGAGAACAAGCATGACATGAAAAGCATCTAAAATTGATCTTCTTCTCAATGTTCCACATGAATCCACTAACACTTTTTTAATGAGATGGGTCATTTGAAGACTTAGGGAATTTCTGGGTTCCTGGACAAGATTTTCTCTTTTATGGCTATCAGATACAGAATACCAGACTAGAAAGAACACATGCCAGTGTGAACCAGTGGGTCAATGTTTCTAGAATACATTTAAAACTATTTATTAAACAAGAACATTTCAATAAAAATATAGAAGAAGTATTTTAACTTTTGGACACCTCTCCCAAAACTTCCACCCTCACAGAAGATACTACACTCAAATGTTTTAATGAGCTTGATCTTTCATTCAAAATATTAGTTACAAAATTATATCTCTACTGGATTAACATTACTGATTATTCTCCACTAAAACAGCTACAGCAGTTTCATGGCTTTGCCTCCTAGACACCGTGTCTGTGCAAGCACTTACTGGCAACAGAATGGTTCTACTACTGAACAGTTCCAGCTGCCATTTTTCTCCACAGAAAAGCTAAATGACTCACTTTGGGTTTATTTGCAGGTTGTTTTCCCTCCTGAAAACAAACAAAAAATGGAAGAATATGTCACAGGCATCAGGCTGTTCACTAATTAGGAAGACCTCTATAGCCTGTTTGTTCCCTTTCCACCGCACATCTCACAGTGTTTCTGCCATCCAAATTCAAGATCTCCTAGACAAGGCACTCAAAGTGTAAGACTACTTGAGCACACAAGTTTCTCAGCTGTCACCACTCCACTACACAATCTGGGGGAGTAGAACAGAGCTAACAAACCTCAACCACCATAACCTCAGAGAAAACACGGTACTTTTGCATTTTCTCATTTTATTAGCAGAAATCAGAACTGAGTGATTCCACAGGAACAAGAGGAAAAAAATATTTATAAATAATAAAAAATTACATTCACCTCCTACTAAAAATACCTAGTGTTACAATGTGAGAAAACACAGTACTTACCTACATTTGAAAGAGCCAGTAAATATGATTTAATGTGTTACAAACAAATAAGCCATTCATGCATAGCAAGCTAGCTGAAGCAATTGTTTGGAGAAAACAATTGTAAAACATATGCAGGTTAATATCAGAGAATTTACACAGCATGGTTTCTGGAAAGGAAACCATGCTTTTTTAGGCTGGTAGAATTTTATAATAACAGTGAACTAGGGAGAAATTGCTGAAAGAAAGAATTTCAAAAAACCTTCCTCAAAGTCTCAAGAGGTCATTAAGTAAAATTAATATTGGTGTTAGGGGAAAACATTTGTGTTTAGATGCCAGCAGTAAAGCATCAAAAGAAAAAGCAGTAAGTAGTCTGTTACTTTGCAGAAAAGGGTTAACAGCAGAAGGCCACAGCTCTGCACTAGAACTGCAACACATATTCCCTAATGGTCCAGAAAGCAAAAAGTGGCAAAACTCATTCACATAAAATCTATTAAGGTCAAGATAAGAGAAGGAACCTTAAGCATTTCATGTAGTCTAACCAAGCTAGATAAAATGGAAAATACATGACAGACAAAGAAAATAATCAACAAGGTATTGGGTGCCTAGGTGAATATTATTTTACTCACCAACTTTCTGGACCTTAACAAATTCAGAAAGAAACATGTTGACTCTTGATAGTCCATAGAAGAATAATACTCAGTAAAAGAAAAAATTAGGATGTGTATTAAATATTTTGGAGTATATTATAATTGGTACATTACAAACTCAATACAGCATTTTAAATAGGCACTTTGTAAATATACAGCACTCCTATGCAGGCATAAAAAATGGTTTGAAATGTAGTTAAACTAAAAGTTTAAAAAGGTGACATTTAGTAATAGGCATCTTAAAGGGGAAGCCAAAAACCATCAGAAAGTTTGGGTATGTTGATCACAAGTGAGAGATACAGAAGAATATAAAAGAAAAGGTATAGGGAAAAAAAAAACACTAAGAACCTTGAGTTTAACTGGATTTTTATAACAAAAATAATATATTCAACTAAACTGGCGTTAAAGCATCACAATTAATGTAAAGAAGAACAGAACTACTTGAAGCTTTTTACATGAAACTTTCCAGTGCCACAATACATCTTTGTGAAAAGTGATTCTGAAAAGATACACACACCTTATAATGAAATCCCACTGCTTTTCTGGAGATGGAAACTGATAGGCAGAAAGAATAGAACAAAAATTAAACTCTCAGCTTCACAATCAGTAGAATTCTTGAATGCAAATTTTTTCCCCTTTGGCAGCAGCCACCAAGCACAGCTCTGCAACCATCACAGCACATGCTGCCTCTACCCCAGCTAGCAGGTAGGTTATATGGGGAGTGGTGTAATAGGCAGGCTGCAGGATCTGACACGTTGTGATAAGGAAGGTCACAGGAGATAACAGGACAGTAATCAGGCCTGTTACTGCTGTGATGGGATACAACAGCAGACAGAGGATACAAATCCACAGGAAACTAGGTTTTGTTAGCTCCACTGTTCACAGAACAATTTGTTTCCCTTGTGTTTTACAGATTTGAATACTAATATTTCTGTACATTGCAGCTTTGATCACTGTGTTAAATGTAGCTCTACTGAATAAAAGGATTAGTTTGTCCAGATTGGCATGCTTATGACTGTGATATGAAGAGAACTTGAGGGAAAAACCTTTGAAGATCAAGCACATGCTCTATTTTAAAGGCTGAATTGGCACTAGTGCTGAAGGTGGTTTATATCATGCATATAGTTTACAGCATGTTACATATGACAATACTTTTGCAGTTTAGTATAAGGATTGTAAACACTTTCAAGTTTGTCTTGCAGTTAAAAGTGTCAATACCACTCTCTCCTTACTGAAAAGGCTAAGAAGTCAGGCAAGAGTAGCACTCACGTTGGTTCACAAACAGCTGGATTTCAGAAGCGGGTAGCACAACCACAAAAGCGAAGAAGGGACAGGGGAAACAAGATCAGCCCTTTTAGTTATAGCACATACTCCACACTGGTTTCAGCAGATCATCAAACCACAGCCATGAGGTTTCAGGGCACAGTTAAGCTGATCTAATGGCCAGCCAGTGCCCAAAGGATTCACTGCCAGCTGTGCATCCCCCATGCCAGCTCTAATGCACATTTCGTATCACACTGAGCCAACTCCATTTGCTTTTTAGTTCCCTTCTCACTTAAATTCAGGGAACTGAAAGTATAGAAAACCAAGAGCACAAAATTAATTTGAATAATCTTAACAAAAAAATTAGATTAAACCAATAGCTAGTGCAGGAAGAGATATGGGTAGGAGAAGCTGTTGGGAGCCATTCCTTACAGTAGCAACTAAGCAGGTCAAATACAGTATGAAATTACAACCCCATAAAGGACAAGTGAATATAACATTTCAACCTTTGTGACATTTGAAATTATTTTATGATGGAAGGGTAAAATGTTTAATGATGAGTTTCTCCTTTTTAATCTTTGCTAGGTCGTGCCTAACCTACACAATCAATTTTGTTCCCACCACTCTGCAATGTAAACAAACAACAGGAATGAGAAGGACCAAAACGTTAACATTTCTTTTGTGCCACTAAAAAAGCTTTTGTTTTTCCAGTCATTCCCAGCACCCCTTTGAAAGGTTCCCACAGCCCGTGTAAACAACCACAAGCTGAGCTGGATGACTGTACATACCTCCTACATAGGCAGGCAGCAACCCCAGCATGCAGCTCCCCTCACTAGACAGCCACACACCCACCCCATGACAGGGGACACCACCCACCTCTACTCTTCAAACAAAACTCCTGCCTGTGCTCCTGAGTCACACTCAGTGTTATCTACTGCTCCCATCAGGCCAAATGTCAGTAATGGCAGAGCTGAAGTTTGACCCTCAATTATTCCACCATCAGCCCACTACTTTTCTGTAGCATATCAGGAATTACTTGATTTCAAAATAGTCAAGCCTAACAATGTTCAAAGCACAAATAACTATAGATTCACCATGGCAATAAGCTGTAAAGGTGGGAATACAATGCACAACCTGAAATCATAGAATCAGAGAATGGCTTGGGTTGGAAGGGACCTTAAAGGTCATGTAATTCCAACCCTTTTGCCATGGGCAGGGACACCTTCCCCTATACTAGGTTTTTCAAAGCCCCATTCAGCCTGACCTTGAAGATGAGATGAAAATACAGGATGTCCTGGAAACAAACTAAATGTAACTGTGCATGTCAAAGTTGTTTTGCTACAGCAAGCCATGTCTAAGAACTGCCCTAGCTGTAGTGCACTCAGCTATATAAAACTTTCAAATTTAGGTTAAACATCTGGACAACCTAAGGAAGCAGCCATTATGGAGATAATCAGGGTTATTAACAGAAATACTTCTGTATTATAATATTGCAGAATGTAAAGTTCAGCCACCTGTGTATTAGAGCCCACCTAAGATACTATTAGTAGGACCTGTTTCACACATATGATCACTCCCCTGGAGACACATAATGTCAAAACATAGTTAGCATTACTGCCATATTACTCAGGGGCTACCAAAGCCTGCATGCTACCCTTGACATGTTTCATGAACACCAAGTGGCTGTTCAGGGCTGTGTGTCACACAGTTGGTAGAGTGGAGCAAGTGCAGGGCAGCACAAAGTCCAGCAAGCTGGGAGTCAAGCAGTGTCCAAGCCTAGTTCTTACCCAGACCACCAACAGCACAGTCAGAATCCACCTGCTGCCACAGATAACACAACCAACACACCATGAAAGCAGAGGGATACAACTGCTCCCTTCCAGCAGAGGCTTGTCGTAAGGGTTATGTCTGCCCCATCTTGGGTTTAATATCAGCCAGGTGGGGGAAGAATAGCAGGTTTAATCATTGTCTCCCTCCCCAACAACTCTTGCAGCAAGTAGCAAGTTAGGAGAAAAGCAATCCCCAAACACAGTGCCCCAAACGAACTGATTATCTCAAACCCGTTCTTACTGAAAGATCAAATAGGGACTGCTATTTAGGTATGTGGAGAAAGAAATAGTGTCTAAAGTTTCCTGGCCAAAAAAATAAAAATAAAAAAAAAAAACAAAACCAAAAAACCACTGAAAACCACAGCAACTCTGCCTTAGCATGCTTTAAAGGATGCTGAAGATTAGCCCTCAAGATCCATAAAAACTGTCACTACTGTACTCTGTAGTAAAGAAAAAAAGAGTTACCTGTCATTGCAGTGATCCACCCACTCAGAGAAATGCCACAGATCTGCAGACACACTCATCAGCTCTGGCAACAGCAGATGAAACTGCCACAGCAGAACTCAGAAACAAACGTTTAAAATAACTTAGACAAGGGTATCTCCAGGATCACAGTTTCAGGGCCCTTTTCTGTTGTGCTAGATCATCTCTCACTTTGAGTATCATTGCGTGAATTAAAACAAAATGACAAGATACAAACAGCAAGAGAAGTAGACACTCCTGGCAAACTGCAGGTTTACTGGCCCAAGCTCAGGCCCACAAGTAATACAGCTTAGCAAAAGACATAGACAATGGTGAAGCAAAGGTGAAGACATCCTGTTTTCAACAGATTCAGCACTATGCCAAGCTGTGCGGGGTCACACTTGCCACAAGAGATGAGTAATATTTCCTCAGAGAGGTCTGAATCCATAGCTATAGTTTTGGTTATTATTTCAGGGTTACAGCCCTGAACACTGAAGAAAATACTCTCTAGTATATTCTAAAGCCTTATTAGGCAATGAAGAAGTCAACAAAAGCAATGTACCCACTACTGTCAGGTCTAGTGAAGAAATGCTAGATTTTGCAGCTACTGCAATAGCTAGTGAGCAACTTCTCAAGCATGAAGTATGCTACAATGCTGAAAAGGCTTACACTTGCCAGGGAACACACTGAGCAGCTTACCCTCCTAAAAAGGGAACTTGAGGAAAAGCTTGAAACCTTTTCTTCTCCATTGGCTTATGATGCTTTGGGCTTGTTAGTCATTTAGTAAGACAAGTAGCTTGTCCTGAAGTAGCCTATTCAGTTCTGAATTCCCTGTGACTACTGTCATTCCTGCAGATATATACGGACACACATTCTAGCCTATAAAACACATCACATATTTTACATAAAGACAATAATAACCTTTCACATGCAATTTTGCAATACAGCAAACTAACTCACTATAAGCATGGGCAGGTCCTGCATGCTACAGCAGACCTAAATGTAAATTTCACCTTTAAAAAAACATAGTAGACTTTATCCTGAAAAGCACGTGCTCCAAAAGTATCCACCAGCATCTGTGAGAACACAGAGCTAATGTGTGCAGTAAGGATATTACGACGGTCAAAGAGGGCAGAGTTTAAGTAGATACTGTCAACAACACACACCCAGGGTTTGCAGCTCCTGTCCTTCTGAAATTCACAGCATTGCCACAACCTACATGTACACAAAGCCACAGCTGAGTAACTCTGACTCTGCATGACCAAATTAAGGAATACTTCAATCTATCAAAAGGACCCACCAAAACCTCATGTGCAATTGAGTCTCCACCACCACCCTTAAGTTCTTTGATAAACTCACCAAGGAAACACACAGGGGAAGTCTCTGGAAACCTGTATCATGTAAAGGCCACCTCCCACATTCCAAGCCATCCAGAGCAACATTTCTTAAGGATGAAGTGCTGAAGAGGGAGAACAACAAGCTCTGACATTGGACCAAGAAATTGAAGAACAGGAGAAGGGTACAGAGGAAAAAGTACAACGATTATCCCAGAATCAGTTCAGATTTTTTATTTTCAAAGATACCCGTGTGTAAAGAGGGAGAACTGGCAGGGGAAAGATTTAATTTATTATTACAACCTAGGCTACTGGAGTGGTGAGATTCATTGATTGAGGTTTATGAGGAGTTTAAGGGGAAATTATTGCAACTCTATTGCAACCCTCCTCTAACCTCCCACTCGCCACAGCTCCAGCTCCACAGGCCAGGTCTCACCACAGCACGTGTGTGCCTCTCAGCTCCACCCTAGGGCAGCCCTCCTGCCTCAGTAAGGAGGCAGAGCTTGTGCTTAGAAAGAGTTCAGCAGTATGCCCTGCCCTCTCGAGTGCACTTCATCTCAGCCTGCCCATGCTGAAGAGTTCACAGACTTCCCAGTGCTGCTTCTCCAGAGAAGTATCCGGCGGGTCACGCCATCTGTACCACTGAAAGGTTTTCAAGCAAGAAAGCATTTCACAACATCCACATTTTGGACAACTCTGAATAGCCAGCCTTTGAACAGGAAGCATTACTTAACTACCTCAGAGCTGTCCCTCTGCTGTAAGCAGCCATCCACTCTCAGGTCACAAGACAGACTAGACTCACCTAGGCCAGCTCAGCAAGCACTACCTGCAAGAGGCTTCTCTGGTACTGGAGCTTGGAGACCAAGCAATTTCAAGAAACCCATTCCTTTCCCCTCCACATCCCAATGACCCCTGCCCACAAAACATCTAAAAGCACATCAATATGTTAATCAGTTTCATAACAATGTATTTGGATTACAAAAATCCAAACATCACTCGACCTTTTATGAGAGTATTAAAGGGAAACTGGTTTTCTCTTTTTTTTTCAATATAAGCTGAGGTAAATAGCATTGCAAAATGTGTCATACTGGTATAACTCTAAATTAAAGCCAAAACTGAAAACAGCACATACTTTTTTGTTTGGTTGGGGTTTTTCCTTTGTTTGTTTTATATCTTAATTAAAACATGCCATGCTTCTCTATTTTATGGCCATATTTGTGTTTGGCCAGAAAACTAGACAAATTCATAGTGCAACAGCCACCACCAGTCATGTTGAAGGGATTTGGATAGGGAAAAAAGAACTGTTTGAGAGCAAATCTTGTTGTTGCAGCTACCTGTAAGCACACAGCTGCTGAAACCATCACACCAGAAGTGTGCCACCAAAACAGCACACACCAACACTTCATCCTCCAGCACGAAGCAAAGCCAACTGTCTCAGCTCAAGACTCAGGCAAAGCTTACCTGAACTAAGCAAGCTGGTTTTGGACAATATTGCACACACCTCCTCTTACCAACCAGCTGTTGGTGTTGTATTCTCTAACTGATGGTAAAATCTTCAATTGCCCCAGCAAATGAAAAGATGTCTGCTGGTAGGTTAGGCACGACATTATAGAAAAAAACGCATTGCTTCACCCTTGTAAAAATAACTGCAACTGTTTCAGAGAACACAGAGAGTTCCTGAATTACACAGATCTGTCTATTTAGCAAAAACGAGCAGTCTTGAGGAGATGAACACATATTTTTTGCCATAGTGAGCATGAACAAAACTGAATGCAGTAGTTCCTTTTACTCTGACATTCCTTACTTTTGAAGTACTTAACCCTACAGATGTAAATCATGTCCACATTACTGCCAAAAAAACCTAGCAAGGATCTATTAGAAAATACATGACTGCAGTGTATGCACTGATACAGGACAAAAACTGGAGTAGCTAACCAGAACCACTGCTGCAAAGACCCAGGTAGGATTTACAGCATTGCAACAGTTTAATTACTCCAATTCCCTCTTCTTGCCCAAAAAATTTCCCCCCTCACAAGTGAGCCACAATGCCTCTCGCATTCATTACAGCCAAATAACATCTTGCATATGCAAAACTCTCAAAGAAGAAAAGCAAATGTGTAGATTAATGTTAAAGTAAGAGCCTAATCAAGCTGTTATATTTATTTATTGATTTTGGCTGAACAGAGAAGGTAGCCAAAAATTGATTACTTTATTATTTCACCAATAATCTTTACAAAGTGAAAGATGGAGAACCGCCTTTCATTTTCTACTAAATACAAAACTGACAGGTGAGGAATGGACAGGAATTTAGTATTCTTCCTCTCTCCTAACACAGGAATAAGAAGGTACCCAATACACCTGACAACACATTTATTCATAGCCAGTCCCTTCAAAACAAGGACTTGTCCATTCTTCCCTCAAAGCCACCAAACACGTTCACCCAAGAGGAAGCCACTAAGGGCTGCCAAACACACAGGAGTGACACAGCCCTAAAGTACACACTGATAGCAGCCGGAAGGGTGTTCTGGGACAGGCACCTGTAAGCATCCAGTGCTGCCTACAGTCTTTTGCAGACATCCTCTGGGCTAAACTGTCCTTGCTTGATTTAGCCAGAAGAGCCTGTGTAATAATCAGCAGCTGTACCACCCCAAAGCAAGATCAAGAAGTTTGTTGACAATAATTAAGTTTCCATGCTTATGTGGGTCTAAGTCTTCATCAGACAAATACCTAAAATCTTTGTAGCCTTTGCTGTTACAAGAGACTAACTTAATGTCCATAGCAGTTATCACAGTAAATAGATTTTGTCTATCCAGTGAATACTTAGAGCATTTCAGTACTGAACCATCCATCAGTTTCCACAAATTGACTAAAGCACAATACTTGTGGAAGAGCATTTTCATGAGCAACTGACGCAATGTTTATCATGTCTTTCTAGAATTACCTGACATACACAGTCCACATATGACAAGGCCAAAGCAGCTCTGCAGATAAGGTCTTTATGCTACTTTTATTTCAAGTGTAACATACATAGAGCCATTGCATGTGCTTCTCACAAAAAGATTCAGAAGATTAAACATGCTCATTAAATACCATCCAAATGTTAAAAACTACGTTTACTTTAAAGAGACAGAAGAGTAGCATTCCTCACTGTTTAATAACATTGCCTGGCCTAAATCATCACACACCATTCCTTTCTTTTACTGGTTCAGAGACAACAAATTCCATTGAAGTAATGAACAAAACTTCTGCAAAGTACCACGTGCATACATAAGGAGAAGTAAAGTTAATTTGTTGGCCTATGTCTAAAGATAAAAAGTATTTCTTTCCCTAAACTAAAAAATTATTTGATGCAAAAGCTTTTCTAACAGTTAATGCAAATCACATACTTTCTAATAAACATGTATGTTTCCAAACAGACACCATTGTATTAGCAAATTATTCAGCTTGAACAAAGAACCTACACTGATTAGATATAAGCTGCAGTAGGAGGAAAAATCTAAACCTTGACAAAATAATTTTAAAAACATGAAGTGATATATCTTTTTGAGATATTTATGAACCTGAAACACCAACAAGAATGCGTAATTGCCATCAAGAGACAGAACCATTAACAACTGGATGATAATGGAGAAAGGGAAGATTTAAGTTTGGGACCAGGAAGTGCCTTAAAACAAGTGTAACCACCACATGAAAAAAGGACATAGTGTCATTTTGCTCCTGTAGATATTAAATGCAGTATAGAACTGACCATCTCCTTAACACTGTGGCCTGAAGAGAATGCAACTCCCTTTCCTAACCACTGAGTTCTGCTATAGAGAAAAGCTAGGAATGAGCCAAATGTTGAGTTCAACTTCTTTACACCCCTTTTCAAAACAGCAGCAATGACAGAAAGGTTAAGATAGGGAGATACTTCAAACTAAAGAAAATTAACCTTCTTACCTTCAGCAAACTGTGTCTCAAAATGAAACTGTGAAAGATCAGGTGCCCTGCCTACCTTAAAATTCCTATCAATGTCTAGGTTTTCCGGAGTTTTCAGAGGCTATCCCCTCAGCAGAATGGACAAGTATACAGCTGGGAAACAGGCAGTAAGTGCTCTCAAGAGTGTAGCACAAACTGAAGCACAGAGCAAGCATCCATAGCTGGAATGCTGGAGTATGGCCTTCTGTTCACACCCATATATTTCAGCAACTGTATACATTTCTGCTATGTTTTGTTTTCCTCTGCTTTCAATGGCATCTGGTAAAGAAAGCGCAGGAGAGCAGGCACCTAGCAACTGGCCCACAGGATGTTCACAAGCTGTACACTCTCCTTTTAATGAAAAGCCCGACAAACCCTACAATCTTCCCCTTCAAAGTCTTTCTAGACTCCTTCCAGGAAGATGGGGAGGGGACTCATGCAGACAACAGTTTCCACACAAGAGTTATAATTTCTGGATCTCTGTCTGAACACTGTCTCATCAAATAAACGACATTCAACCTACTCTCTTCATTTTTTAGTACATCCTCCTCATATGTAACAAATTGCTGTATAAATTTTAACACCCAAATAGTACAATTTAACACTAGCAGACACAATTGTTTCTTCCCCGACAAGCTATGGAGGTGTTGTTTTCTTCAGTTAAAAGAAGTTAAGATACTCTATTAAAACACTTCAAGTTTTGATACAGTTTTTGCTCAGCGGGAAATTATGCACGGGACGGAAACACTGAAAAGCAAAGCAAAACAGAACCCAAGCAAACACAGTCCCATTCCCAAACGAGATCCTTCTTTCCCCAGTCCCGGAGTAAGGTCTGGAGTAAGAGCAAGAGCACTCTCGTGCCTCGTGAAGCAGCAACTACTCCGATAAACAGGAAGAGCCAACACTACTCCGGGCTTTTAAAACACATTCAAAATACTTTACATGGAAAATAAGCAACTCTTCAATAACGTTTTTCCGCGACAAGAAGAGCTACTTTTTCCACCCAAGTGTTATGTAAATGAGCGGGCAGGAGGCAGCCGCGGGGTCTGTTAGGAGCCACTCAACCTATAGAGAAAAGAAGGAAAACGGGGGAGCGGGGTGGGCGATGTTCGAAACCCTCGGGGCTCCCAGCACTCCGGCCGTGCGCTCCGCTCCCAACCTTGCACAACTTTCCGCCGCGGCAGTTCCGCTCGGCTCTCCGGGCGGGGACGGGAGATCGNCCGTCCGCCGCCTTTGTTCGCGGGGGCCGCCGCTCCCGGCACAAAGCGGGCGGCACAACTTGCGGAGCAGACCTCGGCCCTCCCCGGGGCCCGTGGCGGAGCACCCCTCTCCCGCCCCGTCTCCGCGGGAGCGGCGCGTGGACCGCGGGGCAGCAGACCGTGCGCGGCCGGCAACGTGAGCCGCATG